>JAYESD010000011.1:0-372510 GCA_036927565.1 Tuctoria greenei
TATGTAGCCATACGTAAGTTTTCGGGGATTTTTAAAAATTTCAAATTTTCGCTCGAATTCAAAGGGTTAGCCTTCGATTTTGCTCAAAACGACGTTTTCTTCCATAGAATGATCGTAAATTCATTTTTATTCGAGATCGAGCTTGTATTCCATGTTGTACATGCATTACGTTGCCATACGTAAGTTTTCGTGGATTTTTAAAAAATTCAAATGTCTGCCCGAATTCAAAGGGGTTAGCCTTCGATTTTGCTCAAAACGACGTTTTCGTCCATATATTGACTGTAAATTCATTTTTCTTCAAGATCAAGATTGTATTCCATGTTGTATATGCATTATGTTGCCATACGTAAGTTTCCAGGGAATTTAAAAAAATTCAAATTTTCACTCAAATTAAAAGGGGTTAGCCTTCGATTTTGCTCAAAACGACGTTTTTTTCCATAGAATGACCGTAAATTCATTTTTCTTCGAGATAGAGCTTGTATTCCATGTTGTATATGCATTACGTAGCCATACAGAAGTTTTCGGCAATTTTTAGAAAATTTAATTTTTCGCTCGTATTCAGAGGGGTTAGCCTTCGATTTTGCTCAAAACGATGTTTTCGTCCATAGAATGACCGTAGATTCATTTTTCTTTGAGATATAGCTTGTATTCCATGTTGTATATGCATTACGTAGCCATACGTAAGTTTTTGGGGATTTTAGAAAAATTCAAATTTTCGCTCGAATTCAAAAGGGTTAGCCTCCGATTTTGCTCAAAACGACGTTTTCTTCCATAGAATGTCCGTAAATTCATTTTTCTTAGAGATAGAGCTTGTATTCCATGTTGTAAATGCATTAGGTAGCCATACGTAAGTTTCCGGGGATTTTAAAAAAATTAAATTTTCGCTCGAATTCAAAGGGGTTAGCCTTCGATTTTGCTCAAAACGATGTTTTCTTCCATAGAATGACCGTAAATTCATTTTTCTTCGAGAGCGAGTTGTATTCCATGTTTTATATGCATTACGTAGCCATACATAAGTTTTCAGGGATATTTAAGAAATTCAAATTTTTGCTCGAATTTGAAGGGGTTAGCCTTCAATTTTGCTCAAAACGACGTTTTCGTTTATATATTGACCGTGAATTCATTTTTCTTTGAGATCGAGCTTGTATTCCATGTTGTATATGCATTACGTAACCATGCGTAAGTTTTTGGGGATTTTTAAAAAATTCAAATTTTCGCTCAGATTCAAAGGGGTTAGCCTTCGATTTTGCTCAAAACTATGTTTTTTCCATAGAATGACCGTAAATTCATTTTTCTTTGAGATAAAGCTTGTATTCCATGTCGTATATGCATTACATAGCCATACGTAGGTTTTTGGGGATTTTTAAAAATTCAAATTTTTGGTCGTATTCAAAGGGGTTAGCCTTCGATTTTGCTCCAAACGACTTTCGTCCATATAATGACCGTAATTCAGTTTTCTTTGAGATCGAGCTTGTATTCCATGTTGTATATGTATTACGTAGCCATACATAAGTTTTCGGTGATTTTTAAAAATTTCAAATTTTCGCTCGAATTCGAAGGGGTTAGCCTTCGATTTTGCTAAAAATGATTTTTTCGTCCATATATTGACCGTAAATTCATTTTTCTTCAAGATCGAGCTTGTATTCCATGTTGTATATGCATTACGTAGCCATACGTAAATTTTTGGGGATTTTTTAAAAATTCAAATTTTCGCTCAGATTCAAAGGGGTTAGCCTTCGATTTTTCTCAACACGACGTTTTCGTCCATAGAATGTCCGTAAATTCATTTTTCTTCAGGATCGAGCTTGTATTCCATGTTGTATATGTATTATGTAGCCATACGTAAGTTTTCGGGGATTTTTAAAAATTTTAAATTTTCGCTCGAATTCAAAGGGGTTAGCCTTCGATTTTGCTCAAAACGACGTTTTCTTCCATAGAATGACCGTAAATTCATTTTTCTTCGAGATCGAGCTTGTATTCCATGTTGTACATGCATTACGTTGCCATACGTAAGTTTTCGTGGATTTTTAAAAAATTCAAATGTCCGTCCGAATTCAAAGGGGTTAGCCATCGATTTTGCTCAAAACGATGTTTTCGTCCATATATTGACTGTAAATTCATTTTTCTTCAAGATCGAGATTGTATTCCATGTTGTATATGCATTACGTAGCCATACGTAAGTTTTCGGGGAATTTTAAAAAATTCAAATTTTCACTCAAATTAAAAGGGGTTAGCCTTCGATTTTGCTCAAAACGACGTTTTTTTCCATAGAATGACCGTAAATTCATTTTTCTTCGAGATAGAGCTTGTATTCCATGTTGTATATGCATTACGTAGTCATACAGAAGTTTTCGGCGATTTTTAAAAAATTTAATTTTTCGCTCGTATTCAAAGGGGTTAGCCTTCGATTTTGCTCAAAACGATGTTTTCGTCCATAGAATGACCGTAGATTCATTTTTCTTTGAGATATAGCTTGTATTCCATGTTGTATATGCATTACGTATCCATACGTAAGTTTTTGGGGATTTTAGAAAAATTCAAATTTCGCTCGAATTCAAAAGGGTTAGCCTCCGATTTTGCTCAAAACGACGTTTTCTTCCATAGAATGACCGTAGATTCATTTTTCTTTGAGATATAGCTTTTATTCCATTTTGTATATGCATTACGTAGCCATACGTAAGTTTTTGGGGATTTTAAAAAAATTCAAATTTTCGCTCGAATTCAAAAGGGTTAGCCTCCGATTTTGCTCAAAACAACGTTTTTTTCCATAGAATGACAGTAAATTCATTTTTCTTCAAGATAGAGCTTGTATTCCATGTTGTATATGTATTACGTAGCCATACGTAAGTTTTCGGCGATTTTTAAAAATTTCAAATTTTCGCTCGAATTCAAAGGGGTTAGCCTTCGATTTTGCTCAAAACGACGTTTTCGTCCATAGCATGACCGTAAATTCATTTTTCTTCGAGATCGAGCTTTTATTCCATGTTGTATATGCATTAAGTATCCATACGTAAGTTTTCGGGGATTTTTAAAAAATTTTAAATTTTCGCTCGAATTCAAAGGGGTTAGCCTTCGATTTTGCTCAAAACGACGTTTTCGTCCATAGAATGTCCGTAAATTCATTTTTCTTCAAGATCGAGCTTGTATTCCATGTTGTATATGTATTGTGTAGCCATACGTATGTTTTCGGGGATTTTTAAAAATTTCAAATTTTCGCTAGAATTCAAAGGGGTTAGCCTTTGATTTTGCTCAAAACGACGTTTTCTTCCATAGAATGACCGTGAATTCATTTTTCTTCGAGATCGAGCTTATATTCCATGTTGTATATGAATTACGTAGCCGTACGTAAGTTTTCGGGGATTTTTAAAAAATTCAAGTTTTCGCTCAAATTCAAAGGGGTTAGCCTTCGATTTTGCTCAAAACGACGTTTTCGTCCATAGCATGACAGTAAATTTATTTTTCTTCGATATCGAGCTTGTATTCCATGTTGTATATGCATTATGTAGCCATACGTAAATTTTTGGCTATTTTTAAAAAAATCAAATTTTCGCTCAGATTCAAAGGGGTTAGCCTTCGATTTTTCTCAAAACGACGTTTTCGTCCATAGAATGTCCGTAAATTCATTTTTCTTCAAGATCGAGCTTGTATTCCATATGGTATATGTATTATGTAGCCATACGTAAGTTTTCGGGGATTTTTAAAAATTTCAAATTTTCGCTCGAATTCAAAGGGTTAGCCTTCGATTTTGCTCAAAACGACGTTTTCTTCCATAGAATGATCGTAAATTCATTTTTATTCGATATCGAGCTTGTATTCCATGTTGTACATGCATTACGTTGCCATACGTAAGTTTTCGTGGATTTTTAAAAAATTCAAATGTCTGCCCGAATTCAAAGGGGTTAGCCTTCGATTTTGCTCAAAACGACGTTTTCGTCCATATATTGACTGTAAATTCATTTTTCTTCAAGATCAAGATTGTATTCCATGTTGTATATGCATTATGTTGCCATACGTAAGTTTCCAGGGAATTTAAAAAAATTCAAATTTTCACTCAAATTAAAAGGGGTTAGCCTTCGATTTTGCTCAAAACGACGTTTTTTTCCATAGAATGACCGTAAATTCATTTTTCTTCGAGATAGAGCTTGTATTCCATGTTGTATATGCATTACGTAGCCATACAGAAGTTTTCGGCAATTTTTAGAAAATTTAATTTTTCGCTCGTATTCAGAGGGGTTAGCCTTCGATTTTGCTCAAAACGATGTTTTCGTCCATAGAATGACCGTAGATTCATTTTTCTTTGAGATATAGCTTGTATTCCATGTTGTATATGCATTACGTAGCCATACGTAAGTTTTTGGGGATTTTAGAAAAATTCAAATTTTCGCTCGAATTCAAAAGGGTTAGCCTCCGATTTTGCTCAAAACGACGTTTTCTTCCATAGAATGTCCGTAAATTCATTTTTCTTAGAGATAGAGCTTGTATTCCATGTTGTATATGCATTAGGTAGCCATACGTAAGTTTCCGGGGATTTTAAAAAAATTAAATTTTCGCTCGAATTCAAAGGGGTTAGCCTTCGATTTTGCTCAAAACGATGTTTTCTTCCATAGAATGACCGTAAATTCATTTTTCTTCGAGAGCGAGTTGTATTCCATGTTTTATATGCATTACGTAGCCATACATAAGTTTTCAGGGATATTTAAGAAATTCAAATTTTTGCTCGAATTTGAAGGGGTTAGCCTTCAATTTTGCTCAAAACGACGTTTTCGTTTATATATTGACCGTGAATTCATTTTTCTTTGAGATCGAGCTTGTATTCCATGTTGTATATGCATTACGTAACCATGCGTAAGTTTTTGGGGATTTTTAAAAAATTCAAATTTTCGCTCAGATTCAAAGGGGTTAGCCTTCGATTTTGCTCAAAACTATGTTTTTTCCATAGAATGACCGTAAATTCATTTTTCTTTGAGATAAAGCTTGTATTCCATGTCGTATATGCATTACATAGCCATACGTAGGTTTTTGGGGATTTTTAAAAAATTCAAATTTTTGGTCGTATTCAAAGGGGTTAGCCTTCGATTTTGCTCCAAACGACTTTCGTCCATATAATGACCGTAATTCAGTTTTCTTTGAGATCGAGCTTGTATTCCATGTTGTATATGTATTACGTAGCCATACATAAGTTTTCGGTGATTTTTAAAAATTTCAAATTTTCGCTCGAATTCGAAGGGGTTAGCCTTCGATTTTGCTAAAAATGATTTTTTCGTCCATATATTGACCGTAAATTCATTTTTCTTCAAGATCGAGCTTGTATTCCATGTTGTATATGCATTACGTAGCCATACGTAAATTTTTGGGGATTTTTTAAAAATTCAAATTTTCGCTCAGATTCAAAGGGGTTAGCCTTCGATTTTTCTCAACACGACGTTTTCGTCCATAGAATGTCCGTAAATTCATTTTTCTTCAAGATCGAGCTTGTATTCCATGTTGTATATGTATTATGTAGCCATACGTAAGTTTTCGGGGATTTTTAAAAATTTTAAATTTTCGCTCGAATTCAAAGGGGTTAGCCTTCGATTTTGCTCAAAACGACGTTTTCTTCCATAGAATGACCGTAAATTCATTTTTCTTCGAGATTGAGCTTGTATTCCATGTTGTACATGCATTACGTTGCCATACGTAAGTTTTCGTGGATTTTTAAAAAATTCAAATGTCCGCCCGAATTCAAAGGGGTTAGCCTTCGATTTTGCTCAAAGCGACGTTTTCGTCCATATATTGACTGTAAATTCATTTTTCTTCAAGATCGAGATTGTATTCCATGTTTTATATGCATTACGTTGCCATACGTAAGTTTCCGGGGAATTTTAAAAATTCAAATTTTCACTCAAATTAAAAGGGGTTAGCCTTCGATTTTGCTCAAAACGACGTTTTTTTCCATAGAATGACCGTAAATTCATTTTTCTTCGAGATAGAGCTTGTATTCCATGTTGTATATGCATTACGTAGCCATACAGAAGTTTTCGGCGATTTTTAAAAAATTTAATTTTTCACTCGTATTCAAAGGGGTTAGCCTTCGATTTTGCTCAAAACGATGTTTTCGTCCATAGAATGACCGTAGATTCATTTTTCTTTGAGATATAGCTTGTATTCCATGTTGTATATGCATTACGTAGCCATACGTAAGTTTTTGGGGATTTTAGAAAAATTCAAATTTTCGCTCGAATTCAAAAGGGTTAGCCTCCAATTTTGCTCAAAACGACGTTTTCTTCCATAGAATGACCGTAGATTCATTTTTCTTTGAGATATAGCTTGTATTCCATGTTGTATATGCATTACGTAGCCATACGTAAGTTTTTGGGGATTTTAGAAAAATTCAAATTTTCGCTCGAATTCAAAAGGGTTAGCCTTCGATTTTGCTCAAAACGACGTTTTTGTCCATAGCATGACCGTAAATTCATTTTTCTTCGAGATCGAGCTTTTATTCCATGTTGTATATGCATTACGTAGCTATACGTAAGTTTTCGGGGATTTTTAAAAATTTTAAATTTTCTCTCGAATTCAAAGGGGTTAGCCTTCGATTTTGCTCAAAACGACGTTTTCTTCCATAGAATGACCGTAAATTCATTTTTATTCGAGATCGAGCTTGTATTCCATGTTGTACATGCATTACGTTGCCATACGTAAGTTTTCGTGGATTTTTAAAAAATTCAAATGTCCGCCCGAATTCAAAGGGGTTAGCCTTCGATTTTGCTCAAAACGCGCTTCGTTGACTTCCGCATTGCCGTGCTCTTCTCGGCCCTTGTCTGCTTTGCTTTGCCGAGATAGGAAAACCGTACCCACCTTTTCTTTTAACGGAAGCCGATGCTTGTCTCCGCCTGCAACTAGATAATTTCTCGGATGACAATACAATACTACAAGCAGGATGTGTGGGGATACAAATCCTGTTTTCGTCCATATATTGACTGTAAATTCATTTTTCTTCAAGATCGAGATTGTATTCCATGTTGTATATGCATTACGTAGCCATACGTAAGTTTCCGGGGAATTTTAAAAAATTCAAATTTTCACTCAAATTAAAAGGGGTTAGCCTTCGATTTTGCTCAAAACGACGTTTTTTTCCATAGAATGACCGTAAATTCATTTTTCTTCGAGATAGAGCTTGTATTCCATGTTGTATATGCATTACGTAGCCATACAGAAGTTTTCAGTGAATTTTAAAAAATTTAATTTTTCGCTCGTATTCAAAGGGGTTAGCCTTCGATTTTGCTCAAAACGACGTTTTCGTCCATAGCATGATCGTAAATTCATTTTTCTTCGAGATCGAGCTTTTATTCCATGTTGTATATGCATTACGTAACCATGCGTAAGTTTGTGGGTATTTTTAAAAAATTCAAATTTTCGCTCAGATTCAAAGGGGTTAGCCATCGATTTTGCTCAAAATGATGTTTTTTTCCATAGAATGACCGTAAATTCCTTTTTCTTTGAGATAGAGCTTGTATTCCATGTTGTATATGCATTACATAGCCATACGTAGGTTTTTGGGGATTTTTAAAAAATTCAAATTTTCGGTCGTATTCAAAGGGGTTAACCTTCGATTTTGCTCCAAACGACTTTCGTCCATATAATGACTGTAATTCATTTTTCTTCGAAATCGATCTTGTATTCCATGTTGTATATGTATTACGTAGCCATACTTAAGTTTTCGGTGAGTTTGAAAAATTTCAAATTTTCGCTCGAATTCGAAGGGGTTAGCCTTCGATTTTGCTAAAAACAACTTTTTCGTCCATATATTGACCGTAAATTCATTTTTCTTCAAGATAGAGCTTGTATTCCATGTTGTATATGCATTACGTAGCCATACGTAAATTTTTGGGGATTTTTAAAAAATTCAAATTTTCGCTCAGATTCAAACGGGTTAGCCTTCGATTTTTCTCAAAACGACGTTTTCGTCCATAGAATGTCCGTAAATTCATTTTTCTTCAAGATCGAGATTGTATTCCATGTTGTATATGTATTATGTAGCCATACGTAAGTTTTCGGGGATTTTTAAAAATTTCAAATTTTCGCTCGAATTCAAAGGGGTTAGCCTTCGATTTTGCTCAAAATGACGTTTTCTTCCATAGAATGACCGTAAATTCATTTTTCTACGAGATCAAGATTGTATTCCATATTGTACATGCATTACGTTGCCATACGTAAGTTTTCGTGGATTTTTAAAAAATTCAAATGTCCGCCCGAATTCAAAGGGGTTAGCCTTCGATTATGCTCAAAATGACGTTTTCGTCCATATATTGACTATAAATTCATTTTTCTTCAAGATCGAGATTGTATTCCATGTTGTATATGCATTACGTAGCCATACGTAAGTTTCCGGGAAATTTTAAAAAATTCAAATTTTCACTCAAATTAAAAGGGGTTAGCCTTCGATTTTGCTCAAAATGACGTTTTTTTCCATAGAATGACCGTAAATTCATTTTTCTTCGAGATAGAGCTTGTATTCCATGTTGTATATGTATTACGTAGCCATACGTAAGTTTTCGGCGATTTTTAAAAATTTCAAATTTTCGCTCGAATTCAAAGGGGTTAGCCTTCGATTTTGCTCAAAATGACGTTTTCGTCCATAGCATGACCGTAAATTCATTTTTCTTCGAGATCGAGCTTTTATTCCATGTTGTATATGCATTACGTAGCCATACGTAAGTTTTTGGGGATTTTTAAAAAATTCAAATTTTCGCTCAGATTCAAAGGGGTTAGCCTTCGGTTTTGCTCAAAACGATGTTTTCGTCCATAGAATGTCCGTAAATTCATTTTTCTTCAAGATCGAGCTTGTATTCCATGTTGTATATGTATTGTGTAGCCATACGTATGTTTTCGGGGATTTTTAAAAAATTTCAAATTTTCTCTAGAATTCAAAGGGGTTAGCCTTCGATTTTGCTCAAAACGACGTTTTCTTCCATAGAATGACCGTAAATTCATTTTTCTTCGAGATCGAGCTTATATTCCATGTTGTATATTCATTACGTAGCCGTACGTAAGTTTTCGGGGATTTTTAAAAAATTCAAATTTTCGCTCAAATTCAAAGGGGTTAGCCTTCGATTTTGCTCAAAACGACGTTTTTGTCCATAGAATGACCGTAAATTCATTTTTCTTTGAGATCGACCTTGTATTCCATGTTGTATATGCATTACGTAGCCATACGTAAATTTTTGGGGATTTTTAAAAAATTCAAATTTTCGCTCAGATTCAAAGGGGTTAGCCTTCGATTTTTCTCAAAACGATGTTTTCGTCCATAGAATGTCCGTAAATTCATTTTTCTTCAAGATCGAGCTTGTATTCCATGTTGTATATGTATTATGTAGCCATACGTAAGTTTTCGGGGATTTTTAAAAATTTCAAATTTTCGCTCGAATTCAAAGGGGTTAGCCTTCGATTTTGCTCAAAACGACGTTTTCTTCCATAGAATGACTGTAAATTCATTTTTCTTCGAGATCGAGCTTGTATTCCATGTTGTACATGCATTACGTTGCCATACGTAAGTTCTCGTGGATTTTAGAAAAATTCAAATGTCTGCCCGAATTCAAAGGGGTTAGCCTTCAATTTTGCTCAAAACGACGTTTTCGTCCATATATTGATTGTAAATTCATTTTTCTTCAAGAACGAGATTGTATTCCATGTTGTATATGCATTACATAGCCATACGTAAGTTTCCGGGGAATTTTAAAAAATTCAAATTTTCACTCAAATTAAAAGGGGTTAGCCTTCGATTTTGCTCAAAACGACGTTTTTTTCCATAGAATGCCCGTAAATTCATTTTTATTTGAGATGGAGCTTGTATTCCATGTTGTATATGCATTACGTAGCCATACAGAAGTTTTCGGCGATTTTTAGAAAATTTAATTTTTCGCTCGTATTCAAAGGCGTTAGCCTTCGATTTTGCTCAAAACGATGTTTTCGTCCATAGAATGACCGTAGATTCATTTTTCTTTGAGATATAGCTTGTATTCCATGTTGTATATGCATTACGTAGACATACGTAAGTTTTTGGGGATTTTAGAAAAATTCAAATTTTCGCTCGAATTCAAAAGGGTTAGCCTCCGATTTTGCTCAAAACGATGTTTTCTTCCATAGAATGTCCGTAAATTCATTTTTCTTAGAGATAGAGCTTGTATTCCATGTTGTATATGCATTACGTAGCCATACGTAAGTTTCCGGGGATTTTAAAAAAAATTAAATTTTTGCTCGAATTCAAAGGGGTTAGCCTTCGATTTTGCTCAAAACGATGTTTTCTTCCATAGAATGACCGTAAATTCATTTTCCTTCGAGAGCGAGTTGTATTCCATGTTTTATATGCATTACGTAGCCATACGTAAGTTTTCAGGAATATTTCAAAAATTCAAATTTTTGCTCGAATTCGAAGGGGTTAGCCTTCAATTTTGCTCAAAACGACGTTTTCGTTTATATATTGACCGTAAATTCATTTTTCTTCGAGATCGAGTTGTATTCCATGTTGTATATGCATTACGTAACCATGCGTAAGTTTGTGGGGATTTTTAAAAAATTCAAATTTTCGCTCAGATTCAAAGGGGTTAGCCTTCGATTTTGCTCAAAACGATGTTTTTTCCATAGAATGACCGTAAATTCATTTTTTTTGAGATAGAGCTTGTATTCCATGTTGTATATGCATCACATAGCCATACGTAAGTTTTTGGGGATTTTTAAAAATTCAAATTTTTGGTCGTATTCAAAGGGGTTAGCCTTCGATTTTGCTCCAAACGACTTTCGTCCATATAATGACTGTAATTCAGTTTTCTTCGAGATCAGGCTTGTATTCCATGTTGGATATGTATTACGTAGCCATACATAAGTTTTCGGTGATTTTTGAATTCGAAGTTAGCCTTCGATTTTGCTAAAAATGACTTTTTCGTCCATATATTGACCGTAAATTCATTTTTCTTCAAGATCGAGCTTGTATTCCATGTTGTATATGCATTACGTAGCCATACATAATTTTTTGGGGATTTTTAAAAAATTCAAATTTTCGCTCAGATTCAAAGGGGTTAGCCTTCGATTTTTCTCAAACCGACGTTTTCGTCCATAGAATGTATGTAAATTCATTTTTCTTCAAGATCGAGCTTTTATTCCATGTTGTATATGCATTACGTAGCCATACGTAAGTTTTTGGGGATTTTTAAAAATTTTAAATTTTCGCTCGAATTCAAAGGGGTTAGCCTTCGATTTTGCTCAAAACGACGTTTTCTTCCATAGAATGACCGTAAATTCATTTTTCTTCGAGATCGAGCTTGCATTCCATGTTGTACATGCATTACGTTGCCATACGTAAGTTTTCGTGGATTTTTTAAAAATTCAAATGTCCACCCGAATTCAAAAGGGTTAGCCTTCGATTTCGCTCAAAATGATGTTTTCGTCCATATATTGACTGTAAATTCATTTTTCTTCAAGATCGAGATTGTATTCCATGTTGTATATGCATTACGTAGCCATACGTAAGTTTCCGGGGAATTTTAAAAAATTCAAATTTTCACTCAAATTAAAAGGGGTTAGCCTTCGATTTTGCTCAAAACGATGTTTTTTTCCATAGAATGACCGTAAATTCATTTTTCTTCGAAATAGAGCTTGTATTCCATGTTGTATATGCATTACGTAGCCATACAGAAGTTTTCGGCCATTTTTAAAAAATTTAATTTTTCGCTCGTATTCAAAGGGGTTAGCCTTCGATTTTGCTCAAAACGATGTTTTCGTCCATAGAATGACCGTAGATTGATTTTTCTTTGAGATATAGATTGTATTCCATGTTGTATATGCATTACGTAGCCATACGTAAGTTTTTGGGGATTTTAGAAAAATTCAAATTTTCGCTCGAATTCAAAAGGGTTAGCCTTCGATTTTGCTCAAAACGACGTTTTCTTCCATAGAATGTCCGTAAATTCATTATTCTTAGAGATAGAGCTTGTATTCCATGTTGTATATGCATTACGTAGCCATACGTAAGTTTCCTGGGATTTTAAAAGAAATTAAATTTTCGCTCGAATTCAAAGGGGTTAGCCTTCGATTTTGCTCAAAACGATGTTTTCTTCCATAGAATGACGGTAAATTCATTTTTCTTCGAGAGTGAGTTGTATTCCATGTTTTATATGCATTACGTAGCCATACGTAAGTTTTCAGGGATATTTAAAAAATTCAATTTTTTGCTCGAATTCGAAGCGGTTAGCCTTCAATTTTGCTCAAAACGACATTTTCGTTTATATATTGACCGTAAATTCATTTTTCTTCGAGATCGAGCTTGTATTCCATGTTGTATATGTATTACGTAACCATGCGTAAGTTTTTGGGGATTTTTAAATAATTCAAATTTTCGCTCAGATTCAAAGGGGTTAGCCTTCGATTTTGCTCAAAACGATGTTTTTTCCATAGAATGACCGTAAATTCATTTTTCTTTGAGATAGAGCTTGTATTCCATGTTGTATATGCATTACATATCCATACGTAGGTTTTTGGGGATTTTTAAAAAATTCAATTTTTCGGTCGTATTCAAAGGGGTTAGCCTTTGATTTTGCTCAAAACGACTTTTTCGTCCATATAATGACTGTAATTCATTTTTCTTAAAGATCAAGCTTGTATTCCATGTTGTATATGTATTACGTAGTCATACGTAATTTTTCGGGGATTTTTAAAAATTTCAAATTTTCACTCGAATTCAAAGGGGTTAGCCTTCGATTTTTCTCAAAACAACATTTTCTTCCATAGAATGACTGTAAATTCATTTTTCTTCGAGATCGATCTTGTATTTCATGTTGTATATGCATTATGTTGCCATACGTAAGTTTTCGTGGATTTTTAAAAAAATTCAAATGTTCGCTAGAATTCAAAGGGGTTAGCCTTTGATTTTTGCACAAAACGACGTTTTTGTCCATATATTGACTGTAAATTCATTTTTCTTCGAGATTGAGCTTGTATTACATGTTGTATATGCATTACGTAGCCATACGTAAGTTTTAGGGGATTTTTAAAAAATTCAAATTTTCACTCAAATTCAAAGGGGTTAGCCTTCGATTTTGCTCAAAACGACGTTTTCTTCCATAGAATGTCCGTAAATTCATTTTTCTTCGAGATATAGCTTGTATTCCATGTTGTATATGCATTACGTAGCCATACGTAAGTTTTCGGGCATTTTAAAAAAAAATCAAATTTTCACTTGAATTCAAAGGGGTGCCTTCGATTTTGCTCAAAACGATATTTTCTTCCATAGAATGACCGTAAATTCATTTTTCTTCGAGATCGAGCTTGTATTCCATGTTTTATATGCATTACGTAGCCATACGTAAGTTTTCGGGGATTTTTAAAAAAATCAAATTTTCGCTCGAATTCAAAGGGGTTAGCCTTCGATTTTGCTCAAAACGACATTTTCGTCCATAGAATGTCCGTAAATTCATTTTTCTTTGAGATCGAGCTTGTATTCCATGTTGTATATGTATTATGTAGCCATACGTAAGTTTTCGGGGATTTTTAAAAATTTCAAAATTTCGCTCGAATTCAAAGGGGTTAGCCTTCGATTTTGCTCAAAATGACGTTTTCTTCTATTGAATAAGCGTAAATTCTTTTTTCTTCGAGATCGAGCTTGTATTCCATGTTGTATATGCATTACGTTGCCATACGTAAGTTTTCGTGGATTTTTAAAAAATTCAAATGTCCGCCCGAATTCAAAGGGGTTCGATTTTGCTCAAAACGACGTTTTCGTCCATATATGAATTGTAAATTCATTTTTCTTCAAGATCGAGATTGTATTCCATGTTGTATATGCATTACGTAGCCATACGTAAGTTTCCAGGGATTTTTAAAAAATTCAAATTTTCGCTCGAATTCAAAGGGGTTAGTTAGCCTTCGATTTTGCTCAAAACGATGTTTTCTTACAAATAATGACCGTAAATTCATTTTTCTTCGAGATCGAGTTGTATTCCATGTTTTATATGCATCACCTAGCCATACATAAGTTTTCGGGGATATTAAAAAAATTCAAATTTTCGCTCGAATTCGAAGGGGTTAGCCTTCGATTTTGCTCAAAATGATGTTTTCGTCCATATATTGACGGTAAATTCAATTTTTCTTCGAGATCGAGCTTGTATTACATGTTGTATATGCATTACGTAACCATGCGTAGGTTTTTGGGGATTTTTAAAAAATTCAAATTTTCGCTCAGATTCAAAGGGGTTAGCCTTCGATTTTGCTCAAAACGATGTTTTTTCCATAGAATGACCGTAAATTCATTTTTCTTCGAGATAGAGCTTGTATTCCATGTTGTATATGCATTACATAGCCATAAGTAGGGTTTTGGGGATTTTTAAAAAATTCAAATTTTCGGTCGTATTCAAAGGGGTTAGCCTTCGATTTTGCTCCAAACGACTTTTTCGTCCATATATTGACTGTAAATTCATTTTTCTTCGAGATCGAGATTGTATTCCGTGTTGTATATGCATTACGTAGCCATACGTAAGTTTCCAGGGATTTTTAAAAAATTCAAATTTTCACTCAAATTCAAAGGGGTTAGCCTTCGATTTTGCTCAAAACGACGTTTTTTTCCATAGAATGACTGTAAATTCATTTTTATTCGAGATAGAGCTTGTATTCCATGTTGTATATGCATTACGTAGCCATACAAAAGTTTTTGGCGATTTTTAAAAAAATTAATTTTTCGCTCGTATTCAAAAGGGTTAGCCTTCGATTTTGCTCAAAATGACGTTTTCGTCCATAGAATGACCGTAGATTCATTTTTATTTGAGATATAGCTTGTATTCCATGTTGTATATGCATTACGTAGCCATACTTAAGTTTTTGGGGATTTTAAAAAAATTCAAATTTTCGCTCGAATTCAAAGGTGTTAGCCTTTGATTTTGCTCAAAACGACGTTTTCTTCCATAGAATGTCTGTAAATTCATTTTTCTTAGAGATAGAGTTTGTATTCCATTTTGTATATGCATTACATAGCCATACGTAAGTTCTCGGGGATTTTAAAAAATTCAATTTTTTGCTCAAATTCAAAGGGGTTAGGCTTCGATTTTGCTCAAAACGATGTTTTCTTACATAGAATGATCGTAAATTCATTTTTCTTCAAGATCGAGCTTGTATTCCATGTTGTATATGCATTACGTTGCCATACGTAAGTTTTCGTGGATTTTTAAAAAAATCAAATGTCCACCCGAATTCAAAGGGGTTAGCCTTCGATTTTGCTCAAAACAACGTTTTCGTCCATATATTGAATGTAAATTCATTTTTCTTCGAGATCGAGATTGTATTCCATGTTGTATATGCATTACATAGCGATACGTAAGTTTCCAGGGATTTTTTAAAAATTCAAATTTTCACTCAAATTCAAAGGGGTTGGCATTCGGTTTTGCTCAAAACGACGTTTTTTTCCATAGAATGACCTTAAATTCATTTTTCCTCGAGATTGAGCTTGTATTCCATGTTGTATATGCATTACGTAGCCATACGTAAGTTTTAGGGGATTTTTAAAAAATTCGAATTTTCACTCAAATTCAAAGGGGTTAGCCTTCGATTTTGCTCAAAACGACGTTTTCTTCCATAGAATGTCCGTAAATTCATTTTTCTTCGAGATAGAGCTTGTATTCCATGTTGTATATGCATTACGTAGCCATACGTAAGTTTTCGGAGATTTTATAAAAATTCAAATTTTCACTCGAATTCAAAGGGGTGCCTTCGATTTTGCTCAAAACGATGTTTTCTTCCATAGAATGACCGTAAATTCATTTTTCTTCGAGATCGAGCTTGTATTCCATGTTTTATATGCATTACGTAGCCATACGTAAGTTTTTGGGGATTTTTAAAAAATTCAAATTTTCGCTCGAATTCAAAGGGGATAGCCTTCGATTTTGCTCAAAACGACGTTTTCGTCCATAGAATGTCCGTAAATTCATTTTTCTTCAAGATCGAGCTTGTATTCCATGTTGTATATGTATTATGTAGCCGTACGTAAGTTTTTGTGGATTTTTAAAAATTTCAAAATTTCGCTCGAATTCAAAGGGGTTAGCCTTCGATTTTGCTCAAAACGACGTTTTCTTCCATAGAATGACCGTAAATTCTTTTTTCTTCGAGATCAAGCTTGTATTCCATGTTGTATATGCATTACGTTGCCATACGTAAGTTTTTGTGGATTTTAAAAAATTCAAATGTCCGCCCGAATTCAAAGGGGTTAGCCTTTGATTTTGCTCAAAACGACATTTCCGTCCATATATTGACTGTAAATTCATTTTTCTTCGAGATCGAGATTGTATTCCATGTTGTATATGCATTACCTAGCCATACGTAAGTTTCCAGGGATTTTTAATTCAAATTTTCACTCAAATTCAAAGGGGTTAGCCTTCGATTTTGCTCAAAACGACGTTTTTTTTCCATAGAATGACCTTAAATTCATTTTTCTTCGAGATAGAGCTTATATTCCATGTTGTATATGCATTACGTAGCCATACAGAAGTTTTCGGCGATTTTTAAAAAATTTAGTTTTTCGCTCGTATTCAAAGGGGTTAGCCTTCGATTTTGCTCAAAACGACGTTTTCGTCCATAGAATGACCGTAGATTCATTTTTCTTTGAGATATAGCTTGTATTCCATGTTGCATATGCATGACGTAGCCATACGTAAGTTTTTGGGGATTTTAAAAAAATTCAAATTTTTGCTCGAATTCAAAGGGGTTAGCCTTCGATTTTGCTCAAAACGACGTTTTCTTCCATAGAATATCCGTAAATTCATTTTTCTTAGAGATAGAGTTTGTATTCCATGTTGTATATGCATTACGTAGCCATATGTAAGTTTTTGGGGATTTTAAAAAAATTCAAATTTTCGCTCGAATTCAAAGGGGCTAGCCTTCGATTTTGCTCAAAACGATGTTTTCTTATATAGAATGACCGTAAATTCATTTTTCTTCGATATCGAGTTGTATTCCATGTTTTATATGCATCACGTGGCCATACGTAAGTTCTCGGGGATATTAAAAAAATTCAAATTTTCGCTCGAATTCGAAGGGGTTAGCCTTCGATTTTGCTCAAAACACCGTTTTCGTCCATATATTGACCGTAAATTCATTTTTTCTACGAGATCGAGCTTGTATTCCATGTTGTATATGCATTACGTAACCATGCGTAAGTTTTTGGGGATTTTTAAAAAATTAAAATTTTCGCTCAGATTCAAAGGGGTTAGCCTTCGATTTTGCTCAAAACGATGTTTTTTCCATAGAATGACCGTAAATTCATTTTTCTTCGAGATAGAGCTTGTATTCCATGTTGTATATGCATTACATAGCCATACGTAAGTTTTCGGGGATTTTTCAAAAATTCAAATTTTCGGTCGTATTCAAAGGGGTTAGCCTTCGATTTTGCTCAAAACGACTTTTTCGTCCATATAATGACTGTAATTCATTTTTCTTTGAGATCAAGCTTGTATTCCATGTTGTATATGTATTACGTAGCCATACCTAAGTTTCGGCGATTTTTAAAAATTTCAAATTTTTGATCGAATTCAAAGGGGTTAGCCTTCGATTTTGCTCAAAACGGCATTTTCTTCTATAGAATGACCATAAATTCATTTTTCTTCAAGATCGAGCTTGTATTCCATGTTGTATATGCATTACGTTGCCATACGTAAGTTTTCGTGGATGTTTAAAAAAATTAAATGTTCGCCCGAATTCAAAGGGGTTAGCCTTCGATTTTGCTCAAAACGTCGTTTTCGTCCATATATTGACTGTAAATTCATTTTTCTTCGGGATCGAGCTTGTATTCCATGTTGTATATGCATTACGTAGCCATACCTAAGTTTTCGGGGATTTTTAAAAATTCCAATTTTCACTCAAATTAAAAGGGGTTAGCCTTCGATTTTGCTCAAAATGACGTTTTCTTCCATAGAATGACCGTAAATTCATTTTTCTTCGAGATCGAGCTTGTATTCCATGTTGTATATGCATTACATAGCCATACGTAAGTTTTCGGAGATTTTTAAAAAATTCAAATTTTCGCTCGAATTCAAAGGGGTTAGCCTTCAATTTTGCTCAAAACGATGTTTTTGTCCATAGAATGACCGTAAATTCATTTTTCTTTGAGATCGAGCTTGTATTCCATGTTGTATATGCATTACATAGCCATACATAAGTTTTCGGGGATTTTTAAAAAATTCAAATTTTTTCTCAAATTCAAAGGGGTTAGCCTTCGATTTTGCTCAAAACGACGTTTTAGTCCATAGAATGATCGTAAATTCATTTTTCTTTAAGATCGAGCATGTATTCCATGTTGTATATGCATTACGTAGCCGTACGTAAGTTTTCGGGGATTTTAAAAAATTCAAATTTTCGCTCAAATTCAAAGGTGTTAGCCTTCGATTTTGCTCAAAACGATGTTTTTTTCCATATAATGACCGTAAATTCATTTTTTTCGAGATAGAGCTTGTATTCCATGTTGTATATGCATTACACAGCCATACGTAAGTTTTCGGGGATTTTTGAAAATTCAAATTTTCGGTCGTATTGAAAGGGGTTAGCCTTCGATTTTGCTCAAAACAACTTTTTCGTCCATATAATGACTGTAATTCATTTTTCTTCGAGATCGAGCTTGTATTCCATGTTGTATATGTATTACGTAGTCATACGTACGTTTTCAGGGATTTTTAAAAACTTCAAATTTTCGCTCGAATTCAAAGGGGTTAGTCTTCGATTTTGCTCAAAACGACGTTTTCTTCCATAGAATGACTGTAAATTTCATTTTTCTTCGAGATCGAGCTTGTATTTCATGTTGTATATGCATTATGTTGCCATACGTAAGTTTTTGTGGATTTTTAAAAAAATCAAATGTTCGCCCGAATTCAAAGGGGTTAGCCTTTGATTTTGCACAAAAAGACGTTTTCGTCCATATATTGACTGTAAATTCATTTTTCTTCGAGATTGAGCTTGTATTCAATGTTGTATATGCATTACGTAGCCATACGTAAGTTTTAGGGGATTTTTAAAAAATTCAAATTTTCACTCAAATTCAAAGGGGTTAGCCTTCGATTTTGCTCAAAATGACGTTTTCTTCCATAGAATGACCGTAAATTCATTTTTCTTCGAGATCGAGCTTGTATTCCATGTTTTATATGCATTACGTAGCCATACGTAAGTTTTCGGGGATTTTTAAAAAATTCAAATTTTCGCTCGAATTCAAAGGGGCCTTCGATTTTGCTCAAAACGACGTTTTCATCCATAGAATGTCCGTAAATTCATTTTTCTTCAAGATCGAGCTTGTATTCCATATTGTATATGTATTATGTAGCCATACGTAAGTTTTCGGGGATTTTTAAAAATTTCAAAATTTCGCTCGAATTCATAGGGGTTAGCATTCGATTTTGCTCAAAACGACGTGTTCTTCCATAGAATGACCGTAAATTCTTTTTTCTTCGAGATCGAGCTTGTATTACATGTTGTAGATGCATTACGTTGCCATACGTAAGTTTTCGTGGATTTTTAAAAAATTCAAATGTCCGCCCGAATTCAAAGGGGTTAGCCTTCGATTTTGCTCCAAACGACGTTTTCGTCCATATATTGACTGTAAATTCATTTTTCTTCAAGATCGAGATTGTATTCCATGTTTTATATGCATTACGTAGCCATATGTAAGTTTCCAGGGATTTTTAAGAAATTCAAATTTTCGCTCGAATTCAAAGGGGTTAGCCTTCGATTTTGCTCAAAACGACGTTTTCTTCCATAGAATGTCCATAAATTCATTTTTCTTCGAGATCGAGTTGTATTCCATGTTTTATATGCATCACATAGCCATACGTAAGTTTTTGGGGATATTAAAAAAATTCAAGTTTTCGCTCGATTTCGAAGGGGTTAGCCTTCGATTTTGCTCAAAACGACGTTTTCGTCCATATATTGACCGTAAATTCATTTTTTCTTCGAGATCGAGCTTGTATTCCATGTTGTTTATGCATTACGTAACCATGCGTAAGTTTTTGGGGATTTTTAAAAAATTCAAATTTTCGCTCAGATTCAAAGGGGTTAGCCTTCGATTTTGCTCAAAATGATGTTTTTTCCATAGAATGACCGTAAATTCATTTTTCTTCGAGATCGAGCTTGTACTCCATGTTGTATATGCATTACATTGACATACGTAAGTTTTCGTGGATTTTTAAAAAATTCAAATGTCCGCCCGAATTCAAAGGGGTTAGCCTTCGATTTTGCTCCAAACGACGTTTTCATCCATATATTGACTGTAAATTCATTTTTCTTCGAGATCGAGATTGTATTCCATGTTGTATATGCATTACGTAGCCATACGTAAGTTTCCAGGGATTTTTAAAAAATTTAAATTTTCATTCAAATTCAAAGGGGTTAGCCTTCGAATTTGCTCAAAACGACGTTTTTTTTCCATAGAATGACCTTAAATTCATTTTTCTTCGAGATAGAGCTTCTATTCCATGTTGTATATGCATTACGTAGCCATACAGAAGTTTTCGGCGATTTTTAAAAAAATTAATTTTTCGCTCGTATTCAAAGGGGTTAGCCTTCAATTTTGCTCAAAACGACGTTTTCGTCCATAGAATGACCGTAGATTCATTTTTCTTTGAAGTATAGCTTGTATTCCATGTTGCATATGCATTACGTAGCCATACCTAAGTTTTTGGAGATTTTAAAAAAATTCAAATTTTCGCTCGAATTCAAAGGGGTCAGCCTTCGATTTTGCTCAAAACAATGTTTTCTTCCATAGAATGTCCGTAAATTCATTTTTCTTAGATATAGATTTTGTATTCCATGTTGTATATGCATTATGTAGCCATACATAAGTTTTCGAGGATTTTAAAAAAGTTCAAATTTTTGCTCGAATTCAAAGGTGTTAGCCTTCGATTTTGCTCAAAACGATGTTTTCTTACATAGAATGACCGTAAATTCATTTTTCTTCGAGATCAAGTTATATTCCATGTTTTATATGCATCACGTAGCCATACGTAAGTTTTTGAGGATATTTAAAAAATTCAAATTTTCGGTCGTATTCAAAGGGGTTAGCCTTCGATTTTGCTCCAAACGACTTTTTCGTCCATATATTGACTGTAAATTCATTTTTCTTCGAGATCGAGATTGTATTCCGTGTTGTATATGCATTACGTAGCCATACGTAAGTTTCCAGGGATTTTTAAATAAATTCAAATTTTCACTCAAATTCAAAGGGGTTAGCCTTCGATTTTGCTCAAAACGACATTTTTTCCATAGAATGACCGTAAATTCATTTTTCTTCGAGATAGAGCTTGTATTCCATGTTGTATATGCATTACGTAACCATACAGAAGTTTTCGGCGATTTTTAAAAAATTTAATTTTTCGCTCGTATTCAAAGGGGTTAGCCTTCGATTTTGCTCAAAACGACGTTTTCGTCCATAGAATAACCGTAGATCATTTTTCTTTGAGATATAGCTTGTATTCCATGTTGTATATGCATTGCGTAGCCATACGTAAGTTTTTGGGGATTTTAAAAAAATTCAAATTTCGCTCGAATTCAAAGGGGTTAGCCTTCGATTTTGCTCAAAACGACGTTTTCTTCCATAGAATGTCCGTAAATTCATTTTTCTTAGAGATAGAGTTTGTATTCCATGTTGTATATGCATTACTTAGCCACACGTAAGTTCTCGGGGATTTTAAAAAAATTCAAATTTTCGCTCGAATTCGAAGGGGTTAGCTTCAATTTTGCTCAAAACGATGTTTTCTTACATAGAATGACCATAAATTCATTTTTCTTCGAGATCGAGTTGTATTCCTTGTTTTATATGCATCACGTAGCCATACGTAAGTTTTCGGGGACATTTAAAAAATTCAAATTTTCGCTCGAATTCGAAGGGTTTAGCCTTCGATTTTGCTCAAAACGATGTTTTCGTCCATATATTGACCGTAAATTCATTTTTTCTTCGAGATCGAGCTTGTATTCCATGTTGTATATGCATTACATAACCATGCGTAAGTTTTTGGGGATTTTTAAAAAATTCAAATTTTCGCTCAGATTCAAAGGGGTTAGCCTTCAATTTTGCTCAAAACGATGTTTTTTTCCATAGAATGACCATAAATTCATTTTTCTTCGAGATCGAGCTTGTATTCCATGTTGTATATGCATTATGTAACCATGCGTAAGTTTTTGGGGATTTTTAAAAAATTCAAATTTTTGCTCAGATTCAAAGGGGTTAGCCTTTGATTTTGCTTAAAACGATGTTTTTTCCATAGAATGACCGTAAATTCATTTTTCTTTGAGATAGAGACTGTATTCCATGTTGTATATGCATTACATAGCCATACGTAGGGTTTTGGGGATTTTTAAAAAATTCAAATTTTCGATCGTATTCAAAGGGGTTAGCCTTCGATTTTGTTCAAAACGACTTTTTCGTCCATATATTGACCGTAAATTCATTTTTCTTCGAGATAGAGATTGTATTCCATGTTGTATATGCATTACGTAGCCATACGTAAGTTTTTGGCGATTTTTAAAAATTTCAAATTTTCGCTCGAATTCAAAGGGGTTAGCCTTCGATTTTGCTCAAAACGATGTTTTTTCCATAGAATGACCGTAAATTCATTTTTATTCGATATAGATCTTGTATTCCATGTTGTATATGCATTACATAGCCATACGTAAGTTTTCGGGGATTTTTAAAAAATTCAACTTTTCGAGTGAATTCAAAGGGGTTAGCCTTCGATTTTGCTCAAAACGACGTTTTCGTCCATAGAATGACTGTAGATTCATTTTTCTTTGAGATATTGCTTGTATTCCATGTTGCATATGCATTACGTAGCCATACGTAAGTTTTTGGGAATTTTAAAAAATTCAAATTTTTGCTCCAATTCAAAGGGGTTAGCCTTCGATTTTGCTCAAAACGACGTTTTCTTCCATAGAATGTCCGTAAATTCATTTTTCTTAGAGATAGAGTTTGTATTCCATGTTGTATATGCATTACGTAGCCATACGTAAGTTTTTGGGGATTTTAAAAAATTCAAATTTTCGCTCGAATTCAAAGGGGTTAGCCTTCGATTTTGCTCAAAACGATGTTTTCTTATATAGAATGACCGTAAATTCATTTTTCTTCGAGATCGAGTTGTATTCCATGTTTTATATGCATCACGTAGCCATACGTAAGTTTTCGGGGATATTAAAAAAATTCAAATTTTCGCTCGAATTCGAAGGGGTTAGCCTTCGATTTTGCTCAAAACGACGTTTTCGTCCATTGACCGTAAATTCATTTTTTTCTACGAGATCGAGCTTGTATTCCATGTTGTATATGCATTACGTAACCATGCGTAAGTTTTTGGGGATTTTTAAAAAATTCAAATTTTCGCTCAGATTCAAAGGGGTTAGCCTTCGATTTTGCTCAAAACGATGTTTTTTCCATAGAATGACCGTAAAATCATTTTTCTTCGAGATAGATCTTGTATTCCATGTTGTATATGCATTACATAACCATGCGTAAGTTTTTGGGGATTTTTAAAAAATTCAAATTTTCGCTCAGATTCAAAGGGGTTAGCCTTCGATTTTGCTCAAAACGATGTTTTTTTCCATAGAATGACCATAAATTCATTTTTCTTCGAGATCGAGCTTGTATTCCATGTTGTATATGCATTATGTAACCATGCGTAAGTTTTTGGGGATTTTTAAAAAATTCAAATTTTTGCTCAGATTCAAAGGGGTTAGCCTTTGATTTTGCTTAAAACGATGTTTTTTCCATAGAATGACCGTAAATTCATTTTTCTTTGAGATAGAGACTGTATTCCATGTTGTATATGCATTACATAGCCATACGTAGGGTTTTGGGGATTTTTAAAAAATTCAAATTTTCGATCGTATTCAAAGGGGTTAGCCTTCGATTTTGCTCCAAATGACTTTTTCATCCATATAATGACTGTAATTCATTTTTCTTCGAGATCGAGCTTGTATTCCATGTTGTATATGTATTACGTAGCCATACGTAAGTTTTTGGCGATTTTTAAAAATTTCAAATTTTCGCTCGAATTCAAAGGGAGCCTTCGATTTTGTTCAAAACGACTTTTTCGTCCATATATTGACCGTAAATTCATTTTTCTTCGAGATAGAGATTGTATTCCATGTTGTATATGCATTACGTAGCCATACGTAGGGTTTTGGGGATTTTCAAAAAATTCAAATTTTCGCTCAGATTCAAAGGGGTTAGCCTTCGATTTTGCTCAAAACGATGTTTTTTCCATAGAATGACCGTAAATTCATTTTTATTCGATATAGATCTTGTATTCCATGTTGTATATGCATTACATAGCCATACGTAAGTTTTCGGGGATTTTTAAAAAATTCAACTTTTCGAGTGAATTCAAAGGGGTTAGCCTTCGATTTTGCTCAAAACGACGTTTTCGTCCATAGAATGACTGTAGATTCATTTTTCTTTGAGATATTGCTTGTATTCCATGTTGCATATGCATTACGTAGCCATACGTAAGTTTTTGGGAATTTTAAAAAATTCAAATTTTTGCTCGAATTCAAAGGGGTTAGCCTTCGATTTTGCTCAAAACGACGTTTTCTTCCATAGAATGTCCGTAAATTCATTTTTCTTAGAGATAGAGTTTGTATTCCATGTTGTATATGCATTACGTAGCCATACGTAAGTTTTTGGGGATTTTAAAAAAATTCAAATTTTCGCTCGAATTCAAAGGGGTTAGCCTTCGATTTTGCTCAAAACGATGTTTTCTTATATAGAATGACCGTAAATTCATTTTTCTTCGAGATCGAGTTGTATTCCATGTTTCATATGCATCACGTAGCCATACGTAAGTTTTCGGGGATATTAAAAAAATTCAAATTTTCGCTCGAATTCGAAGGGGTTAGCCTTCGATTTTGCTCAAAACGACGTTTTCGTCCATATATTGACCGTAAATTCATTTTTTTCTACGAGATCGAGCTTGTATTCCATGTTGTATATGCATTACGTAACCATGCGTAAGTTTTTGGGGATTTTTAAAAAATTCAAATTTTCGCTCAGATTCAAAGGGGTTAGCCTTCGATTTTGCTCAAAACGATGTTTTTTCCATAGAATGACCGTAAATTCATTTTTCTTCGAGATAGATCTTGTATTCCATGTTGTATATGCATTACATAGCCATACGTAAGTTTTCGGGGATTTTTAAAAAATTCAAATTTTCGGTCGTATTCAAAGGGGTTAGCCTTCGATTTTGCTCAAAACGACTTTTTCGTCCATATAATGACTGTAATTCATTTTTATTTGAGATCAAGCTTGTATTCCATGTTGTATATGTATTACTAGCCATACCTAAGTTTCGGCGATTTTTAAAAATTTCAAATTTTTGATCGAATTCAAAGGGGTTAGCCTTCGATTTTGCTCAAAACGGCATTTTCTTCTATACAATGACCATAAATTCATTTTTCTTCAAGATTGAGCTTGTATTCCATGTTGTATATGCATTACGTTGCCATACGTAAGTTTTCGTGGATTTTTAAAAGAAAATTAAATGTTCGCCCGAATTCAAAGGGGTTAGCCTTCGATTTTGCTCAAAACGTCGGTTTCGACCATATATTGACTGTAAATTCATTTTTCTTCGGGATCGAGCTTGTATTCCATGTTGTATATGCATTACGTAGCCATACCTAAGTTTTCGGGGATTTTTAAAAATTCAAATTTTCGCTCAAATTCAAAGGGGTTAGCCTTCGATTTTGCTCAAAATGACGTTTTCTTCCATAGAATGACCGTAAATTCATTTTTCTTCGAGATCGAGCTTGTATTCCATGTTGTATATGCATTACATAGCCATACGTAAGTTTTCGGATATTTTTGAAAAATTCAAATTTTCGCTCGAATTCAAAGGGGTTAGCCTTCAATTTTGCTCAAAACGATGTTTTTATCCATAGAATGACCGTAAATTCATTTTTCTTTTAGATCGAGCTTGTATTCCATGTTGTATATGCATTACATAGCCATACATAAGTTTTCGGGAATTTTTAAAAAATTCAAATTTTTGCTCAAATTCAAAGGGGTTAGCCTTCGATTTTGCTCAAAACGACGTTTTCGTCCATAGAATGATCATAAATTCATTTTTCTTTGAGGTCAAGCTTGTATTCCATGTTGTATATGCATTACGTAGCCGTACGTAAGTTTTCGGGGATTTTTAAAAAATTCAAATTTTCGCTCAAATTCAAAGGGGTTAGCCTTCGATTTTGCTCAAAACGATGTTTTTTTCCATAGAATGACCGTAAATTCATTTTTTTCGAGATAGATCTTGTATTCCATGTTGTATATGCATTACACAACCATACGTAAGTTTTCGGGGATTTTTGAAAAATTCAAATTTTCGGTCGTATTGAAAGGGGTTAGCCTTCGATTTTGCTCAAAACAACTTTTTCGTCCATATAATGACTGTAATTTATTTTTCTTCGAGATCGAGCTTGTATTCCATGTTGTATATGTATTACGTAGTCATACGTATGTTTTCGGGGATTTTTAAAAAATTCAAATTTTTGCTCGAATTCAAAGGGGTTAGCCTTCGATTTTGCTCAAAACGACGTTTTCATCCATATATTGACCGTAAATTCATTTTTCTTCGAGATAGAGATTGTATTCCTGGTTGTATATGCATTACGTATCCATACGTAGGGTTTTGGGGATTTTCAAAAAATTCAAATTTTCGCTCAGATTCAAAGGGGTTAGCCTTCAATTTTGCTCAAAACGATGTTTTTTCCATAGAATGACCGTAAATTCATTTTTCTTTGATATAGAGCTTGTATTCCATGTTGTATATGCATTACATAGCCATACGTAAGTTTTCGGGGATTTTTAAAAAATTCAACTTTTCGAGTGAATTCAAAGGGGTTAGCCTTCGATTTTGCTCAAAACGACGTTTTCGTCCATAGAATGACCGTATATTCATTTTTCTTTGAGATATAGCTTGTATTCCATGTTGCATATGCATTACGTAGCCATACATAAGTTTTTGGGAATTTTAAAAAATTCAAATTTTTGCTCGAATTCAAAGGGGTTAGCCTTCAATTTTGCTCAAAACGACGTTTTCTTCCATAGAATGTCCCTAAATTCATTTTTCTTAGAAATAGAGTTTGTATTCCATGTTGTATATGCATTACGTAGCCATACGTAAGTTTTTGGGGATTTTAAAAAAATTCAAATTTTCGCTCGAATTCAAAGGGGTTAGCCTTCGATTTTGCTCAAAACGATGTTTTCTTATATAGAATGACCGTAAATTCATTTTTCTTCGAGATCGAGTTGTATTCCATGTTTTATATGCATCACGTAGCCATACGTAAGTTTTCGGGGATATTAAAAAAATTCAAATTTTCGCTTGAATTCGAAGGGGTTAGCCTTCGATTTTGCTCAAAACGACGTTTTCGTCCATATATTGACCGTAAATTCATTTTTTCTACGATATCGAGCTTGTATTACATTTTGTATATGCATTACGTAACCATGCATAAGTTTTTGGGGATTTTTAAAAAATTCAAATTTTCGCTCAGATTCAAAGGGGTTAGCCTTCGATTTTGCTCAAAACGATGTTTTTTCCATAGAATGACCGTAAATTCATTTTTCTTCGAGATAGAGCTTGTATTCCATGTTGTATATGCATTACATATCCATACGTAAGTTTTCGGGGATTTTTAAAAAATTCAAATTTTCACTCGAATTCAAAGGGGTTAGCCTTCGATTTTGCTCAAACCGATGTTTTCTTCCATAGAATGACCGTAAATTCATTTTTCTTCAAGATCGAGCTTGTATTCCATGTTGTAGATGCATTACGTTGCCATACGTAAGTTTTCGTGGATTTTTAAAAAATTCAAATGTCCGCCCGAATTCAAAGGGGTTAGCCTTCGATTTTGCTCCAAACGACGTTTTCGTCCATATATTGACTGTAAATTCATTTTTCTTCGAGATCGAGATTGTATTCCATGTTGTATATGCATTACGTAGCCATACGTAAGTTTCCAGGGATTTTAAAAAAATTCAAATTTTCGCTCGATTTCAAAGGGGTTAAACCTTCGATTTTTCTCAAAACGACGTTTTCTTCCATAGAATGTACGTAAATTCATTTTTCTTCGAGATCGAGTTGTATTCCATGTTTTATATGCATCACGTAGCCATACGTAAGTTTTCGGGGATATTAAAAAAATTCAAATTTTCGCTCGAATTCGAAGGGGTTAGCCTTCGATTTTGCTCAAAACGACGTTTTCGTCCATATATTGACCGTAAATTCATTTTTTCTACGAGATCGAGCTTGTATTCCATGTTGTATATGCATTACGTAACCATGCGTAAGTTTTTGGGGATTTTTAAAAAATTCAAATTTTCGCTCAGATTCAAAGGGGTTAGCCTTCGATTTTGCTCAAAACGACTTTTTCGTCCATATATTGACTGTAATTCATTTTACTTTGAGATCAAGCTTGTATTCCATGTTGTATATGTATTACGTAGCCATACCTAAGTTTCGGCGATTTTTAAAAATTTCAAATTTTTGATCGAATTCAAAGGGGTTAGCCTTCGATTTTGCTCAAAACGGCATTTTCTTCTATACAATGACCATAAATTCATTTTTCTTCAAGATCGAGCTTGTATTCCATGTTGTATATGCATTACGTTGCCATACGTAAGTTTTCGTGGATTTTTAAAAAATTAAATGTTCGCCCGAATTCAAAGGGGTTAGCCTTCGATTTTGCTCAAAACGTCGTTTTCGACCATATATTGACTGTAAATTCATTTTTCTTCGGGATCGAGCTTGTATTCCATGTTGTATATGCATTACGTAGCCATACCTAAGTTTTCGGGGATTTTTAAAAATTCAAATTTTCGCTCAAATTCAAAGGGGTTAGCCTTCGATTTTGCTCAAAATGACGTTTTCTTCCATAGAATGACCGTAAATTCATTTTTCTTCGAGATCAAGCTTGTATTCCATGTTGTATATGCATTACATAGCCATACGTAAGTTTTCGGAGATTTTTAAAAAATTCAAATTTTCGCTCGAATTCAAAGGGGTTAGCCTTCAATTTTGCTCAAAACGATGTTTTTGTCCATAGAATGACCGTAAATTCATTTTTCTTTGAGATCGAGCTTGTATTCCATGTTGTATATGCATTACATAGCCATACATAAGTTTTCGGGGATTTTTAAAAAATTCAAATTTTTTCTCAAATTCAAAGGGGTTAGCCTTCAATTTTGCTCAAAACGACGTTTTAGTCCATAGAATGATCGTAAATTCATTTTTCTTTAAGATCGAGCATGTATTCCATGTTGTATATGCATTACGTAGCCGTACGTAAGTTTTCGGGGATTTTTAAAAAATTCAAATTTTCGCTCAAATTCAAAGGGGTTAGCCTTCGATTTTGCTCAAAACGATGTTTTTTTCCATATAATGACCGTAAATTCATTTTTTTCGAGATAGAGCTTGTATTCCATGTTGTATATGCATTACATAGCCATACGTAAGTTTTCGGGGATTTTTGAAAATTCAAATTTTCGGTCGTATTGAAAGGGGTTAGCCTTCGATTTTGCTCAAAACAACTTTTTCGTCCATATAATGACTGTAATTCATTTTTCTTCGAGATCGAGCTTGTATTCCATGTTGTATATGTATTACGTAGTCATACGTACGTTTTCAGGGATTTTTAAAAACTTCAAATTTTCGCTCGAATTCAAAGGGGTTAGTCTTCGATTTTGCTCAAAACGACGTTTTCTTCCATAGAATGACTGTAAATTTCATTTTTCTTCGAGATCGAGCTTGTATTTCATGTTGTATATGCATTATGTTGCCATACGTAAGTTTTTGTGGATTTTTAAAAAAATCAAATGTTCGCCCGAATTCAAAGGGGTTAGCCTTTGATTTTGCACAAAAAGACGTTTTCGTCCATATATTGACTGTAAATTCATTTTTCTTCGAGATTGAGCTTGTATTCAATGTTGTATATGCATTACGTAGCCATACGTAAGTTTTAGGGGATTTTTAAAAAATTCAAATTTTCACTCAAATTCAAAGGGGTTAGCCTTCGATTTTGCTCAAAATGACGTTTTCTTCCATAGAATGACCGTAAATTCATTTTTCTTCGAGATCGAGCTTGTATTCCATGTTTTATATGCATTACGTAGCCATACGTAAGTTTTCGGGGATTTTTAAAAAATTCAAATTTTCGCTCGAATTCAAAGGGGCCTTCGATTTTGCTCAAAACGACGTTTTCATCCATAGAATGTCCGTAAATTCATTTTTCTTCAAGATCGAGCTTGTATTCCATATTGTATATGTATTATGTAGCCATACGTAAGTTTTCAGGGATTTTTAAAAATTTCAAAATTTCGCTCGAATTCATAGGGGTTAGCCTTCGATTTTGCTCAAAACGACGTGTTCTTCCATAGAATGACCGTAAATTCTTTTTTCTTCGAGATCGAGCTTGTATTACATGTTGTAGATGCATTACGTTGCCATACGTAAGTTTTCGTGGATTTTTAAAAAATTCAAATTTTCGCTCGAATTCAAAGGGGTTAGCCTTCGATTTTGCTCCAAACGACGTTTTCGTCCATATATTGACTGTAAATTCATTTTTCTTCGAGATCGAGATTGTATTCCATGTTTTATATGCATTACGTAGCCATATGTAAGTTTCCAGGGATTTTTAAGAAATTCAAATTTTCGCTCGAATTCAAAGGGGTTAGCCTTCGATTTTGCTCAAAACGACGTTTTCTTCCATAGAATGTCCATAAATTCATTTTTCTTCGAGATCGAGTTGTATTCCATGTTTTATATGCATCACATAGCCATACGTAAGTTTTTGGGGATATTAAAAAAATTCAAATTTTCGCTCGATTTCGAAGGGGTTAGCCTTCGATTTTGCTCAAAACGACGTTTTCGTCCATATATTGACCGTAAATTCATTTTTTCTTCGAGATCGAGCTTGTATTCCATGTTGTTTATGCATTACGTAACCATGCGTAAGTTTTTGGGGATTTTTAAAAAATTCAAATTTTCGCTCAGATTCAAAGGGGTTAGCCTTCGATTTTGCTCAAAATGATGTTTTTCCATAGAATGACCGTAAATTCATTTTTCTTCGAGATCGAGCTTGTACTCCATGTTGTATATGCATTACATTGACATACGTAAGTTTTCGTGGATTTTTAAAAAATTCAAATGTCCGCCCGAATTCAAAGGGGTTAGCCTTCGATTTTGCTCCAAACGACGTTTTCATCCATATATTGACTGTAAATTCATTTTTCTTCGAGATCGAGATTGTATTCCATGTTGTATATGCATTACGTAGCCATACGTAAGTTTCGAGGGATTTTTAAAAAATTTAAATTTTCATTCAAATTCAAAGGGGTTAGCCTTCGAATTTGCTCAAAACGACGTTTTTTTCCATAGAATGACCTTAAATTCATTTTTCTTCGAGATAGAGCTTCTATTCCATGTTGTATATTCATTACGTAGCCATACAGAAGTTTTCGGCGATTTTTAAAAAAATTAATTTTTCGCTCGTATTCAAAGGGGTTAGCCTTCAATTTTGCTCAAAACGACGTTTTCGTCCATAGAATGACCGTAGATTCATTTTTCTTTGAAGTATAGCTTGTATTCCATGTTGCATATGCATTACGTAGCCATACCTAAGTTTTTGGAGATTTTAAAAAAATTCAAATTTTCGCTCGAATTCAAAGGGGTCAGCCTTCGATTTTGCTCAAAACAATGTTTTCTTCCATAGAATGTCCGTAAATTCATTTTTCTTAGATATAGATTTTGTATTCCATGTTGTATATGCATTATGTAGCCATACATAAGTTTTCGGAGATTTTAAAAAAGTTCAAATTTTCGCTCGAATTCAAAGGTGTTAGCCTTCGATTTTGCTCAAAACGACGTTTTCGTCCATAGAATAACCGTAGATCATTTTTCTTTGAGATATAGCTTGTATTCCATGTTGTATATGCATTGCGTAGCCATACGTAAGTTTTTGGGGATTTTAAAAAAATTCAAATTTCGCTCGAATTCAAAGGGGTTAGCCTTCGATTTTGCTCAAAACGACGTTTTCTTCCATAGAATGTCCGTAAATTCATTTTTCTTAGAGATAGAGTTTGTATTCCATGTTGTATATGCATTACTTAGCCACACGTAAGTTCTCGGGGATTTTAAAAAAATTCAAATTTTCGCTCGAATTCGAAGGGGTTAGCTTCGATTTTGCTCAAAACGATGTTTTCTTACATAGAATGACCGTAAATTCATTTTTCTTCGAGATCGAGTTGTATTCCTTGTTTTATATGCATCACGTAGCCATACGTAAGTTTTCGGGGACATTTAAAAAATTCAAATTTTCGCTCGAATTCGAAGGGGTTAGCCTTCGATTTTGCTCGAAACGATGTTTTCGTCCATATATTGACCGTAAATTCATTTTTTCTTCGAGATCGAGCTTGTATTCCATGTTGTATATGCATTACATAACCATGCGTAAGTTTTTGGGGATTTTTAAAAAATTCAAATTTTCGCTCAGATTCAAAGGGGTTAGCCTTCAATTTTGCTCAAAACGATGTTTTTTTCCATAGAATGACCATAAATTCATTTTTCTTCGAGATCGAGCTTGTATTCCATGTTGTATATGCATTATGTAACCATGCGTAAGTTTTTGGGGATTTTTAAAAAATTCAAATTTTTGCTCAGATTCAAAGGGGTTAGCCTTTGATTTTGCTTAAAACGATGTTTTTTCCATAGAATGACCGTAAATTCATTTTTCTTTGAGATAGAGACTGTATTCCATGTTGTATATGCATTACATAGCCATACGTAGGGTTTTGGGGATTTTTAAAAAATTCAAATTTTCGATCGTATTCAAAGGGGTTAGCCTTCGATTTTGCTCCAAATGACTTTTTCATCCATATAATGACTGTAATTCATTTTTCTTCGAGATCGAGCTTGTATTCCATGTTGTATATGTATTACGTAGCCATACGTAAGTTTTTGGCGATTTTTAAAAATTTCAAATTTTCGCTCGAATTCAAAGGGGTTAGCCTTCGATTTTGTTCAAAACGACTTTTTCGTCCATATATTGACCGTAAATTCATTTTTCTTCGAGATAGAGATTGTATTCCATGTTGTATATGCATTACGTAGCCATACGTAGGGTTTTGGGGATTTTCAAAAAATTCAAATTTTCGCTCAGATTCAAAGGGGTTAGCCTTCGATTTTGCTCAAAACGATGTTTTTTCCATAGAATGACCGTAAATTCATTTTTATTCGATATATATCTTGTATTACATGTTGTATATGCATTACATAGCCATACGTAAGTTTTCGGGGATTTTTAAAAAATTCAACTTTTCGAGTGAATTCAAAGGGGTTAGCCTTCGATTTTGCTCAAAACGACGTTTTCGTCCATAGAATGACTGTAGATTCATTTTTCTTTGAGATATTGCTTGTATTCCATGTTGCATATGCATTACGTAGCCATACGTAAGTTTTTGGGAATTTTAAAAAATTCAAATTTTTGCTCGAATTCAAAGGGGTTAGCCTTCGATTTTGCTCAAAACGACGTTTTCTTCCATAGAATGTCCGTAAATTCATTTTTCTTAGAGATAGAGTTTGTATTCCATGTTGTATATGCATTACGTAGCCATACGTAAGTTTTTGGGGATTTTAAAAAAATTCAAATTTTCGCTCGAATTCAAAGGGGTTAGCCTTCGATTTTGCTCAAAACGATGTTTTCTTATATAGAATGACCGTAAATTCATTTTTCTTCGAGATCGAGTTGTATTCCATGTTTTATATGCATCACGTAGCCATACGTAAGTTTTCAGGGATATTAAAAAAATTCAAATTTTCGCTCGAATTCGAAGGGGTTAGCCTTCGATTTTGCTCAAAACGACGTTTTCGTCCATATATTGACCGTAAATTCATTTTTTCTACGAGATCGAGCTTGTATTCCATGTTGTATATGCATTACGTAACCATGCGTAAGTTTTTGGGGATTTTTAAAAATTTCAAATTTTCGCTCAGATTCAAAGGGGTTAGCCTTCGATTTTGCTCAAAACGATGTTTTTTCCATAGAATGACCGTAAATTCATTTTTCTTCGAGATAGATCTTGTATTCCATGTTGTATATGCATTACATAGCCATACGTAAGTTTTCGGGGATTTTTAAAAAATTCAAATTTTCGGTCGTATTCAAAGGGGTTAGCCTTCGATTTTGCTCAAAAATAACGACTTTTTCGTCCATATAATGACTGTAATTCATTTTTATTTGAGATCAAGCTTGTATTCCATGTTGTATATGTATTACTAGCCATACCTAAGTTTCGGCGATTTTTAAAAATTTCAAATTTTTGATCGAATTCAAAGGGGTTAGCCTTCGATTTTGCTCAAAACGGCATTTTCTTCTATACAATGACCATAAATTCATTTTTCTTCAAGATTGAGCTTGTATTCCATGTTGTATATGCATTACGTTGCCATACGTAAGTTTTCGTGGATTTTTAAAAGAAAATTAAATGTTCGCCCGAATTCAAAGGGGTTAGCCTTCGATTTTGCTCAAAACGTCGGTTTCGACCATATATTGACTGTAAATTCATTTTTCTTCGGGATCGAGCTTGTATTCCATGTTGTATATGCATTACGTAGCCATACCTAAGTTTTCGGGGATTTTTAAAAATTCAAATTTTCGCTCAAATTCAAAGGGGTTAGCCTTCGATTTTGCTCAAAATGACGTTTTCTTCCATAGAATGACCGTAAATTCATTTTTCTTCGAGATCGAGCTTGTATTCCATGTTGTATATGCATTACACAGCCATACGTAAGTTTTCGGATATTTTTGAAAAATTCAAATTTTCGCTCGAATTCAAAGGGGTTAGCCTTCAATTTTGCTCAAAACGATGTTTTTATCCATAGAATGACCGTAAATTCATTTTTCTTTTAGATCGAGCTTGTATTCCATGTTGTATATGCATTACATAGCCATACATAAGTTTTCGGGAATTTTTAAAAATTCAAATTTTTGCTCAAATTCAAAGGGGTTAGCCTTCGATTTTGCTCAAAACGACGTTTTCGTCCATAGAATGATCGTAAATTCATTTTTCTTTGAGATCGAGCTTGTATTCCATGTTGTATATGCATTACGTAGCCGTACGTAAGTTTTCGGGGATTTTTAAAAAATTCAAATTTTCGCTCAAATTCAAAGGGGTTAGCCTTCGATTTTGCTCAAAACGATGTTTTTTTCCATAGAATGACCGTAAATTCATTTTTTTCGAGATAGATCTTGTATTCCATGTTGTATATGCATTACACAACCATACGTAAGTTTTCGGGGATTTTTGAAAAATTCAAATTTTCGGTCGTATTGAAAGGGGTTAGCCTTCGATTTTGCTCAAAACAACTTTTTCGTCCATATAATGACTGTAATTCATTTTTCTTCGAGATCGAGCTTGTATTCCATGTTGTATATGTATTACGTAGTCATACGTACGTTTTCGGGGATTTTTAAAAAATTCAAATTTTTGCTCGAATTCAAAGGGGTTAGCCTTCGATTTTGCTCAAAACGACGTTTTCATCCATATATTGACCGTAAATTCATTTTCTTCGAGATAGAGATTGTATTCCTGGTTGTATATGCATTACATAGCCATACGTAGGGTTTTGGGGATTTTCAAAAAATTCAAATTTTCGCTCAGATTCAAAGGGGTTAGCCTTCAATTTTGCTCAAAACGATGTTTTTTCCATAGAATGACCGTAAATTCATTTTTCTTTGATATAGAGCTTGTATTCCATGTTGTATATGCATTACATAGCCATACGTAAGTTTTCGGGGATTTTTAAAAAATTCAACTTTTCGAGTGAATTCAAAGGGGTTAGCCTTCGATTTTGCTCAAAACGACGTTTTCGTCCATAGAATGACCGTATATTCATTTTTCTTTGAGATATAGCTTGTATTCCATGTTGCATATGCATTACGTAGCCATACATAAGTTTTTGGGAATTTTAAAAAATTCAAATTTTTGCTCGAATTCAAAGGGGTTAGCCTTCAATTTTGCTCAAAACGACGTTTTCTTCCATAGAATGTCCCTAAATTCATTTTTCTTTAGAAATAGAGTTTGTATTCCATGTTGTATATGCATTACGTAGCCATACGTAAGTTTTTGGGGATTTTAAAAAAATTCAAATTTTCGCTCGAATTCAAAGGGGTTAGCCTTCGATTTTGCTCAAAACGATGTTTTCTTATATAGAATGACCGTAAATTCATTTTTCTTCGAGATCGAGTTGTATTCCATGTTTTATATGCATCACGTAGCCATACGTAAGTTTTCGGGGATATTAAAAAAATTCAAATTTTCGCTTGAATTCGAAGGGGTTAGCCTTCGATTTTGCTCAAAACGACGTTTTCGTCCATATATTGACCGTAAATTCATTTTTTCTACGATATCGAGCTTGTATTACATTTTGTATATGCATTACGTAACCATGCATAAGTTTTTGGGGATTTTTAAAAAATTCAAATTTTCGCTCAGATTCAAAGGGGTTAGCCTTCGATTTTGCTCAAAACGATGTTTTTTCCATAGAATGACCGTAAATTCATTTTTCTTCGAGATAGAGCTTGTGTTCCATGTTGTATATGCATTACATATCCATACGTAAGTTTTCGGGGATTTTTAAAAAATTCAAATTTTCACTCGAATTCAAAGGGGTTAGCCTTCGATTTTGCTCAAACCGATGTTTTCTTCCATAGAATGATCGTAAATTCATTTTTCTTCGAGATCGAGCTTGTATTCCATGTTGTAGATGCATTACGTTGCCATACGTAAGTTTTCGTGGATTTTTAAAAAATTCAAATGTCCGCCCGAATTCAAAGGGGTTAGCCTTCGATTTTGCTCCAAACGACGTTTTCGTCCATATATTGACTGTAAATTCATTTTTCTTCGAGATCGAGATTGTATTCCATGTTGTATATGCATTACGTAGCCATACGTAAGTTTCCAGGGATTTTAAAAAAATTCAAATTTTCGCTCGATTTCAAAGGGGTTAACCTTCGATTTTTCTCAAAACGACGTTTTCTTCCATAGAATGTACGTAAATTCATTTTTCTTCGAGATCGAGTTGTATTCCATGTTTTATATGCATCACGTAGCCATACGTAAGTTTTCGGGGATATTAAAAAAATTCAAATTTTCGCTCGAATTCGAAGGGGTTAGCCTTCGATTTTGCTCAAAACGACGTTTTCGTCCATATATTGACCGTAAATTCATTTTTTCTACGAGATCGAGCTGGTATTCCATGTTGTATATGCATTACGTAACCATGCGTAAGTTTTTGGGGATTTTAAAAAATTCAAATTTTCGCTCAGATTCAAAGGGGTTAGCCTTCGATTTTGCTCAAAACGATGTTTTTTCCATAGAATGACCGTAAATTCATTTTTCTTCGAGATAGAGCTTGTATTCCATGTTGTATATGCATTACATAGCCATACGTAAGTTTTCGGGGATTTTTAAAAAATTCAAATTTTCGGTCGTATTCAAAGGGGTTAGCCTTCAATTTGCTCAAAACGACTTTTTCGTCCATATATTGACTGTAATTCATTTTTCTTTGAGATCAAGCTTGTATTCCATGTTGTATATGTATTACGTAGCCATACCTAAGTTTCGGCGATTTTTAAAAATTTCAAATTTTTGATCGAATTCAAAGGGGTTAGCCTTCGATTTTGCTCAAAACGGCATTTTCTTCTATACAATGACCATAAATTCATTTTTCTTCAAGATCGAGCTTGTATTCCATGTTGTATATGCATTACGTTGCCATACGTAAGTTTTCGTGGATTTTTAAAAAATTAAATGTTCGCCCGAATTCAAAGGGGTTAGCCTTCGATTTTGCTCAAAACGTCGTTTTCGACCATATATTGACTGTAAATTCATTTTTCTTCGGGATCGAGCTTGTATTCCATGTTGTATATGCATTACGTAGCCATACCTAAGTTTTCGGGGATTTTTAAAAATTCAAATTTTCGCTCAAATTCAAAGGGGTTAGCCTTCGATTTTGCTCAAAATGACGATTTCTTCCATAGAATGACCGTAAATTCATTTTTCTTCGAGATCAAGCTTGTATTCCATGTTGTATATGCATTACATAGCCATACGTAAGTTTTCGGATATTTTTAAAAAAAATCAAATTTTCGCTCGAATTCAAAGGGGTTAGCCTTCAATTTTGCTCAAAACGATGTTTTTGTCCATAGAATGACCGTAAATTCATTTTTCTGTTAGATCGAGCTTGTATTCCATGTTGTATATGCATTACATAGCCATACATAAGTTTTCGGGGATTTTTAAAAAATTCAAATTTTTGCTCAAATTCAAAGGGGTTAGCCTTCGATTTTACTCAAAACGACGTTTTAGTCCATAGAATGATCGTAAATTCATTTTTCTTTGAGATCGAGCTTGTATTCCATATTGTATATGCATTACGTAGCCGTACGTAAGTTTTCGGGGATTTTTAAAAAATTCAAATTTTCGCTCAAATTCAAAAGGGTTAGCCTTCGATTTTGCTCAAAACGATGTTTTTTTTCCATAGAATGACCGTAAATTCATTTTTTTCGAGATAGAGCTTGTATTCCATGTTGTATATGCATTACACAGCCATACGTAAGTTTTCGGGGATTTTTGAAAAATTCAAATTTTCGGTCGTATTGAAAGGGGTTAGCCTTCGATTTTGCTCAAAACAACTTTTTCGTCCATATAATGACTGTAATTCATTTTTCTTCGAGATCGAGCTTGTATTCCATGTTGTATATGTATTACGTAATCATACGTGGATTTTTCCAAATTTCAAATTTTCGCTCGAATTCAAAGGGGTTAGTCTTCGATTTTGCTCAAAACGACGTTTTCTTCCATAGAATGATTGTAAATTTCATTTTTCTTCGAGATCGAGCTTGTATTTCATGTTGTATATGCATTATGTTGCCATACATAAGTTTTTGTGGATTTTTAAAAAATTCAAATGTTCGCTAGAATTCAAAGGGGTTAGCCTTTGATTTTGCACAAAAAGACGTTTTCGTCCATATATTGACTGTAAATTTCATTTTTCTTCGAGATTGAGCTTGTATTCCATGTTGTATATGCATTACGTAGCCATACGTAAGTTTTAGGGGATTTTTAAAAAATTCAAATTTTCACTCAAATTCAAAGGGGTTAGCCTTCGATTTTGCTCAAAATAACGTTTTCTTCCATAGAATGACCGTAAATTCATTTTTCTTCGACATCGAGCTTGTATTCCATGTTTTATATGCATTACGTAGCCATACGTAAGTTTTCGGGGATTTTTAAAAAATTCAAATTTTCGCTCGAATTCAAAGGGGTTAGCCTTCGATTTTGCTCAAAACAATGTTTTCGTCCATAGAATGTCCGTAAATTCATTTTTCTTTCAAGATCGAGCTTGTATTCCATATTGTATATGTATTATGTAGCCATACGTAAGTTTTCGGGGATTTTTAAAAATTTCAAAATTCCGCTCGAATTCATAGGGGTTAGCCTTCGATTTTGCTCAAAACGGCATTTTCTTCTATACAATGACCATAAATGTCATTTTTCTTCAAGATCGAGCTTGTATTCCATGTTGTATATGCATTACGTTGCCATACGTAAGTTTTCGTGGATTTTTAAAAAAATGAAATGTTCGCCCGAATTCAAAGGGGTTAGCCTTCGATTTTGCTCAAAACGTCGTTTTCGACCATATATTGACTGTAAATTCATTTTTCTTCGGGATCGAGCTTGTATTCCATGTTGTATATGCATTACGTAGCCATGCGTAAGTTTTTGGGGATTTTTAAAAAATTCAAATTTTCGCTCAGATTCAAAGGGGTTAGCCTTCGATTTTGCTCAAAACGATGTTTTTTCCATAGAATGACCGTAAATTCATTTTCTTCGAGATAGAGCTTGTATTCCATGTTGTATATGCATTAACATAGCCATACGTAAGTTTTCGGGGATTTTTAAAAATTCAAATTTTCGGTCGTATTCAAAGGGGTTAGCCTTCAATTTTGCTCAAAACGACTTTTTCGTCCATATATTGACTGTAATTCATTTTTCTTTGAGATCAAGCTTGTATTCCATGTTGTATATGTATTACGTAGCCATACCTAAGTTTCGGCGATTTTTAAAAATTTCAAATTTTTGATCGAATTCAAAGGGGTTAGCCTTCGATTTTGCTCAAAACGGCATTTTCTTCTATACAATGACCATAAATTCATTTTTCTTCAAGATCGAGCTTGTATTCCATGTTGTATATGCATTACGTTGCCATACGTAAGTTTTCGTGGATTTTTAAAAAATTCAAATGTCCGCCCGAATTCAAAGGGGTTAGCCTTCGATTTTGCTCCAAACGACGTTTTCGTCCATATATTGACTGTAAATTCATTTTTCTTCGAGATCGAGATTGTATTCCATGTTGTATATGCATTACGTAGCCATACGTAAGTTTCCAGGGATTTTAAAAAAATTCAAATTTTCGCTCGATTTCAAAGGGGTTAACCTTCGATTTTTCTCAAAACGACGTTTTCTTCCATAGAATGTACGTAAATTCATTTTTCTTCGAGATCGAGTTGTATTCCATGTTTTATATGCATCACGTAGCCATACGTAAGTTTTCGGGGATATTAAAAAAATTCAAATTTTCGCTCGAATTCGAAGGGGTTAGCCTTCGATTTTGCTCAAAACGACGTTTTCGTCCATATATTGACCGTAAATTCATTTTTTCTACGAGATCGAGCTTGTATTCCATGTTGTATATGCATTACGTAACCATGCGTAAGTTTTTGGGGATTTTTAAAAAATTCAAATTTTCGCTCAGATTCAAAGGGGTTAGCCTTCGATTTTGCTCAAAACGATGTTTTTTCCATAGAATGACCATAAATTCATTTTTCTTCGAGATAGAGCTTGTATTCCATGTTGTATATGCATTACATAGCCATACGTAAGTTTTCGGGGATTTTTAAAAAATTCAAATTTTCGGTCGTATTCAAAGGGGTTAGCCTTCAATTTTGCTCAAAACGACTTTTTCGTCCATATATTGATTGTAATTCATTTTTCTTTGAGATCAAGCTTGTATTCCATGTTGTATATGTATTACGTAGCCATACCTAAGTTTCGGCGATTTTTAAAAATTTCAAATTTTTGATCGAATTCAAAGGGGTTAGCCTTCGATTTTGCTCAAAACGGCATTTTCTTCTATACAATGACCATAAATTCATTTTTCTTCAAGATCGAGCTTGTATTCCATGTTGTATATGCATTACGTTGCCATACGTAAGTTTTCGTGGATTTTTAAAAAATTAAATGTTCGCCCGAATTCAAAGGGGTTAGCCTTCGATTTTGCTCAAAACGTCGTTTTCGACCATATATTGACTGTAAATTCATTTTTCTTCGGGATCGAGCTTGTATTCCATGTTGTATATGCATTACGTAGCCATACCTAAGTTTTCGGGGATTTTTAAAAATTCAAATTTTCGCTCAAATTCAAAGGGGTTAGCCTTCGATTTTGCTCAAAATGACGTTTTCTTCCATAGAATGACCGTAAATTCATTTTTCTTCGAGATCAAGCTTGTATTCCATGTTGTATATGCATTACATATCCATACGTAAGTTTTCGGGGATTTTTAAAAAATTCAAATTTTCACTCGAATTCAAAGGGGTTAGCCTTCGATTTTGCTCAAACCGATGTTTTCTTCCATAGAATGACCGTAAATTCATTTTTCTTCGAGATCGAGCTTGTATTCCATGTTGTAGATGCATTACGTTGCCATACGTAAGTTTTCGTGGATTTTTAAAAAATTCAAATGTCCGCCCGAATTCAAAGGGGTTAGCCTTCGATTTTGCTCCAAACGACGTTTTCGTCCATATATTGACTGTAAATTCATTTTTCTTCGAGATCGAGATTGTATTCCATGTTGTATATGCATTACGTAGCCATACGTAAGTTTCCAGGGATTTTAAAAAAATTCAAATTTTCGCTCGATTTCAAAGGGGTTAACCTTCGATTTTTCTCAAAACGACGTTTTCTTCCATAGAATGTACGTAAATTCATTTTTCTTCGAGATCGAGTTGTATTCCATGTTTTATATGCATCACGTAGCCATACGTAAGTTTTCGGGGATATTAAAAAAATTCAAATTTTCGCTCGAATTCGAAGGGGTTAGCCTTCGATTTTGCTCAAAACGACGTTTTCGTCCATATATTGACCGTAAATTCATTTTTTCTACGAGATCGAGCTTGTATTCCATGTTGTATATGCATTACGTAACCATGCGTAAGTTTTTGGGGATTTTTAAAAATTTCAAATTTTCGCTCAGATTCAAAGGGGTTAGCCTTCGATTTTGCTCAAAACGATGTTTTTTCCATAGAATGACCGTAAATTCATTTTTCTTCGAGATAAAGCTTGTATTCCATGTTGTATATGCATTACATATCCATACGTAAGTTTTCGGGGATTTTTAAAAAATTCAAATTTTCACTCGAATTCAAAGGGGTTAGCCTTCGATTTTGCTCAAACCGATGTTTTCTTCCATAGAATGACCGTAAATTCATTTTTCTTCGAGATCGAGCTTGTATTCCATGTTGTAGATGCATTACGTAACCATGCGTAAGTTTTTGGGGATTTTTAAAAAATTCAAATTTTCGCTCAAATTCAAAAGGGTTAGCCTTCGATTTTGCTCAAAACGATGTTTTTTTCCATAGAATGACCGTAAATTCATTTTTTTCGAGATAGAGCTTGTATTCCATGTTGTATATGCATTACACAGCCATACGTAAGTTTTCGGGGATTTTTGAAAAATTCAAATTTTCGGTCGTATTGAAAGGGGTTAGCCTTCGATTTTGCTCAAAACAACTTTTTCGTCCATATAATGACTGTAATTCATTTTTCTTCGAGATCGAGCTTGTATTCCATGTTGTATATGTATTACGTAATCATACGTACGTTTTCAGGGATTTTTCCAAATTTCAAATTTTCGCTCGAATTCAAAGGGGTTAGTCTTCGATTTTGCTCAAAACGACGTTTTCTTCCATAGAATGATTGTAAATTTCATTTTTCTTCGAGATCGAGCTTGTATTTCATGTTGTATATGCATTATGTTGCCATACATAAGTTTTTGTGGATTTTTAAAAAATTCAAATGTTCGCCAGAATTCAAAGGGGTTAGCCTTTGATTTTGCACAAAAAGACGTTTTCGTCCATATATTGACTGTAAATTCATTTTTCTTCGAGATTGAGCTTGTATTCCATGTTGTATATGCATTACGTAGCCATACGTAAGTTTTAGGGGATTTTTAAAAAATTCAAATTTTCACTCAAATTCAAAGGGGTTAGCCTTCGATTTTGCTCAAAATAACGTTTTCTTCCATAGAATGACCGTAAATTCATTTTTCTTCGACATCGAGCTTGTATTCCATGTTTTATATGCATTACGTAGCCATACGTAAGTTTTCGGGGAATTTTAAAAAATTCAAATTTTCGCTCGAATTCAAAGGGGTTAGCCTTCGATTTTGCTCAAAACAATGTTTTCGTCCATAGAATGTCCGTAAATTCATTTTTCTTCAAGATCGAGCTTGTATTCCATATTGTATATGTATTATGTAGCCATACGTAAGTTTTCGGGGATTTTTAAAAATTTCAAAATTCCGCTCGAATTCATAGGGGTTAGCCTTCGATTTTGCTCAAAACGGCATTTTCTTCTATACAATGACCATAAATTCATTTTTCTTCAAGATCGAGCTTGTATTCCATGTTGTATATGCATTACGTTGCCATACGTAAGTTTTTGTGGATTTTTAAAAAAATGAAATGTTCGCCCGAATTCAAAGGGGTTAGCCTTCGATTTTGCTCAAAACGTCGTTTTCGACCATATATTGACTGTAAATTCATTTTTCTTCGGGATCGAGCTTGTATTCCATGTTGTATATGCATTACGTAGCCATACGTAAGTTTCCAGGGATTTTTAAAAAATTCAAATTTTCGCTCGAATTCAAAGGGGTTAGCCTTCGATTTTGCTCAAAACGACGTTTTCTTTCATAGAATGTCCCTAAATTCATTTTTCTTAGAAATAGATTTTGTATTCCATGTTGTATATGCATTACGTAGCCATACGTAAGTTTTTGGGGATTTTAAAAAAATTCAAATTTTCGCTCGAATTCAAAGGGGTTAGCCTTCGATTTTGCTCAAAACGATGTTTTCTTATATAGAATGACCGTAAATTCATTTTTCTTCGAGATCGAGTTGTATTCCATGTTTTATATGCATCACGTAGCCATACGTAAGTTTTCGGGGATATTAAAAAAATTCAAATTTTCGCTCGAATTCGAAGGGGTTAGCCTTTGATTTTGCACAAAACGACGTTTTCGTCCATATATTGACCGTAAATTCATTTTTTCTACGAGATCGAGCTTGTATTCCATGTTGTATATGCATTACGTAACCATGCGTAAGTTTTTGGGGATTTTTAAAAATTCAAATTTTCGCTCAGATTCAAAGGGGTTAGCCTTCGATTTTGCTCAAAACAATGTTTTTTCCATAGAATGACCGTAAATTCATTTTTCTTCGAGATAGAGCTTGTATTCCATGTTTTATATGCATTACATAGCCATACGTAAGTTTTCGGGGATTTTTAAAAAATTCAAATTTTCGGTCGTATTCAAAGGGGTTAACCTTCAATTTTGCTCAAAACGACTTTTTCGTCCATATATTGACTGTAATTCATTTTTCTTTGAGATCAAGCTTGTATTCCATGTTGTATATGTATTACGTAGCCATACCTAAGTTTCGGCGATTTTTAAAAATTTCAAATTTTTGATCGAATTCAAAGGGGTTAGCCTTCGATTTTGCTCAAAACGGCATTTTCTTCTATACAATGACCATAAATTCATTTTTCTTCAAGATCGAGCTTGTATTCCATGTTGTATATGCATTACGTTGCCATACGTAAGTTTTCGTGGATTTTTAAAAAAATTAAATGTTCGCCCGAATTCAAAGGGGTTAGCCTTCGATTTTGCTCCAAACGTCGTTTTCGACCATATATTGACTGTAAATTCATTTTTCTTCGGGATAGAGCTTGTATTCCATGTTGTATATGCATTACGTAGCCATACCTAAGTTTTCGGGGATTTTTAAAAATTCAAATTTTCGCTCAAATTCAAAGGGGTTAGCCTTCGATTTTGCTCAAAATGACGTTTTCTTCCATAGAATGACCGTAAATTCATTTTTCTTCGAGATCAAGCTTGTATTCCATGTTGTATATGCATTACATAGTCATACGTAAGTTTTCGGATATTTTTAAAAAATACAAATTTTCGCTCGAATTCAAAGGGGTTAGCCTTCAATTTTGCTCAAAACGATGTTTTTGTCCATAGAATGACCGTAAATTCATTTTTCTTTTAGATCGAGCTTGTATTCCATGTTGTATATGCATTACATAGCCATACATAAGTTTTCGGGGATTTTTAAAAAATTCAAATTTTTGCTCAAATTCAAAGGGGTTAGCCTTCGATTTTGCTCAAAACGACGTTTTAGTCCATAGAATGACCGTAAATTCATTTTTCTTTGAGATCGAGCTTGTATTCCATGTTGTATATGCATTACGTAGCCGTACGTAAGTTTTCGGGGATTTTTAAAAAATTCAAATTTTCGCTCAAATTCAAAAGGGTTAGCCTTCAATTTTGCTCAAAACGATGTTTTTTTCCATAGAATGACCGTAAATTCATTTTTTTCGAGATAGAGCTTGTATTCCATGTTGTATATGCATTACATAGCCATACGTAAGTTTTCGGGGATTTTTGAAAAATTCAAATTTTCGGTCGTATTGAAAAGGGTTAGCCTTCGATTTTGCTCAAAACAACTTTTTCGTCCATATAATGACTGTAATTCATTTTTCTTCGAGATCGAGCTTGTATTCCATGTTGTATATGTATTACGTAGTCATACGTACGTTTTCAGGGATTTTTCCAAATTTCAAATTTTCGCTCTAATTCAAAGGGGTTAGCCTTTGATTTTGCACAAAAAGACGTTTTCGTCCATATATTGACTGTAAATTCATTTTTCTTCGAGATTGAGCTTGTATTCCATGTTGTATATGCATTACGTAGCCATACGTAAGTTTTAGGGGATTTTTAAAAAATTCAAATTTTCACTCAAATTCAAAGGGGTTAGCCTTCGATTTTGCTCAAAATAACGTTTTCTTCCATAGAATGACCGTAAATTCATTTTTCTTCGACATCGAGCTTGTATTCCATGTTTTATATGCATTACGTAGCCATACGTAAGTTTTCGGGGATTTTTAAAAAATTCAAATTTTCGCTCGAATTCAAAGGGGTTAGCCTTCGATTTTGCTCAAAACGATGTTTTCGTCCATAGAATGTCCGTAAATTCATTTTTCTTCAAGATCGAGCTTGTATTCCATATTGTATATGTATTATGTAGCCATACGTAAGTTTTCGGGGATTTTTAAAATTTCAAAATTCCGCTCGAATCATAGGGGTTAGCCTTCGATTTGCTCAAAACGGCATTTTCTTCTATACAATGACCATAAATTCATTTCTCTTCAAGATCGAGCTTGTATTCCATGTTGTATATGCATTACGTTGCCATACGTAAGTTTTCGTGGATTTTTAAAAAAATGAAATGTTCGCCCGAATTCAAAGGGGTTAGCCTTCGATTTTGCTCAAAACATCGTTTTCGACCATATATTGATTGTAAATTCATTTTTCTTCGGGATCGAGCTTGTATTCCATGTTGTATATGCATTACGTAGCCATACGTAAGTTTCCAGGGATTTTAAAAAATTCAAATTTCGCTCGAATTCAAAGGGGTTAGCCTTCGATTTTGCTCAAAACGACGTTTTCTTCCATAGAATGTCCGTAAATTCATTTTCTTCGAGATCGAGTTGTATTCCATGTTTTATATGCATCACATATCCATATGTAAGTTTTCGGAGATATTAAAAAATTCAAATTTTCGCTCGAATTCGAAGGGGTTAGCCTTCGATTTTGCTCAAAACGACGTTTTCGTCCATATATTGACCGTAAATTCATTTTTCTTCGAGATCGAGCTTGTATTCCATGTTGTATATGTATTACTTAATCATGCGTAAGTTTTTGGGGACTTTTAAAAAATTCAAATTTTCGCTCAGATTCAAAGGGGTTAGCCTTCAATTTTGCTCAAACGATGTTTTTTCCATAGAATGACCATAAATTCATTTTTCTTCGAGATCGAGCTTGTATTCCATGTTGTATATGCATTATGTAACCATGCGTAAGTTTTTGGGGATTTTTAAAAAATTCAAATTTTTGCTCAGATTCAAAGGGGTTAGCCTTTGATTTTGCTTAAAATGATGTTTTTTCCATAGAATGACCGTAAATTCATTTTTCTTCGAGATAGAGACTGTATTCCATGTTGTATATGCATTACATAGCCATACGTAGGGTTTTGGGGATTTTTAAAAAATTCAAATTTTCGATCGTATTCAAAGGGGTTAGCCTTCAATTTTGCTCCAAATGACTTTTTCATCCATATAATGACTGTAATTCATTTTTCTTCTAGATCGAGCTTGTATTCCATGTTGAATATGTATTACGTAGCCATACGTAAGTTTTTGGCGATTTTTAAAAATTTCAAATTTTCGCTCGAATTCAAAGGGGTTAGCCTTCGATTTTAATCAAAACGACGTTTTCTTCCATAGAATGACCGTAAATTCATTTTTCTTCGAGATCGAGCTTGTACTCCATGTTGTATATGCATTACATTGACATACGTAAGTTTTTGTGGATTTTTAAAAAATTCAAATGTCCGCCCGATTTCAAAGGGGTTAGCCTTCGATTTTGCTCCAAACGACGTTTTCGTCCATATATTGACTGTAAATTCATTTTTCTTTGAGATCGAGATTGTATTCCATGTTGTATATGCATTACATAGCCATACGTAAGTTTCCAGGGATTTTTAAAAAATTCAAATTTTCACTCAAATTCATAGGGGTTAGCCTTCGATTTTGCTCAAAACGACGTTTTTTCCATAGAATGACCTTAAATTCATTTTTCTTCGAGATAGAGATTCTATTCCATGTTGTATATGCATTACGTAGCCATACAGAAGTTTTCGGCGATCTTTAAAAAAATTAATTTTTCGCTCGTATTCAAAGGGGTTAGCCTTCGATTTTGCTCAAAACGACGTTTTCGTCCATAGAATGACCGTAGATTCATTTTTTTTTTGAGATATAGCTTGTATTCCATGTTGCATATGCATTACGTAGCCATACCTAAGTTTTTGGAGATTTTAAAAAAATTCAAATTTTCGCTCGAATTCAAAGGGGTCAGCCTTCGATTTTGCTCAAAACAATGTTTTCTTCCATAGAATGTCCGTAAATTCATTTTTCTTAGAGATAGAGTTTGTATTCCATGTTGTATATGCATTATGTAGCCATACGTAAGTTTTCGGGGATTTTAAAAAAGTTCAAATTTTCGCTCGAATTCAAAGGGGTTAGCCTTCGATTTTGCTCAAAACGATGTTTTCTTACATAGAATGACCGTAAATTCATTTTTCTTCGAGATCGAGTTGTATTCCATGTTTTATATGCATCACGTAGCCATACGTAAGTTTTTGGGGATATTTAAAAAATTCAAATTTTCGGTCGTATTCAAAGGGGTTAGCTTTCGATTTTGCTCCAAACGACTTTTTCGTCCATATATTGACTGTAAATTCATTTTTCTTCTAGATCGAGATTGTATTCCGTGTTGTATATGCATTACATAGCCATACGTAAGTTTCCAGGGATTTTTAAAAAATTCAAATTTTCACTCAAATTCAAAGGGGTTAGCCTTCGATTTTGCTCAAAACGACATTTTTTTCCATAGAATGACCGTAAATTCATTTTTCTTCGAGATAGAGCTTGTATTCCATGTTGTATATGCATTACGTAGCCATACAGAAGTTTTCAGCGATTTTTAAAAAAATTTAATTTTTCGCTCGTATTCAAAGGGGTTAGCCTTCGATTTTGCTCAAAACGACGTTTTCGTCCATAGAATGACTGTAGATCATTTTTCTTTGAGATATAGCTTGTATTCCATGTTGTATATGCATTGCGTAGCCATACGTAAGTTTTTGGGGATTTTAAAAAAAATTCAATTTTCGCTCGAATTCGAAGGGGTTAGCCTTCGATTTTGCTCAAAACGACGTTTTCTTCCATAGAATGTCCGTAAATTTATTTTTCTTAGAGATAGAGTTTGTATTCCATGTTGTATATGCATTACGTAGCCACACGTAAGTTCTCGGGGATTTTAAAAAATTCAAATTTTCGCTCGAATTCAAAGGGGTTAGCTTCGATTTTGCTCAAAACGATGTTTTCTTACATAGAATGACCGTAAATTCATTTTTCTTCGAGATCGAGTTGTATTCCATGTTTTATATGCATCACGTAGCCATACGTAAGTTTTCGGGGATATTTAAAAAATTCAAATTTTCGCTCGAATTCGAAGGGGTTAGCCTTCGATTTTGCTCAAAACGACGTTTTCGTCCATATATTGACCGTAAATTCATTTTTTCTTAGAGATCGAGCTTGTATTCCATGTTGTATATTCATTACGTAACCATGCGTAAATTTTTGGGGATTTTTAAAAAATTCAAATCTTCGCTCAGATTCAAAGGGGTTAGCCTTCAATTTTGCTCAAAACGATGTTTTTTTCCATAGAATGACCGTAAATTCATTTTTCTTCGAGATCGAGCTTGTATTCCATGTTGTATATGCATTATGTAACCATGCGTAAGTTTTTGGGGATTTTTAAAAAATTCAAATTTTTGCTCAGATTCAAAGGGGTTAGCCTTTGATTTTGCTTAAAATAATGTTTTTTCCATAGAATGACCGTAAATTCATTTTTCTTCGAGATAGAGACTGTATTCCATGTTGTATATGCATTACATAGCCATACGTAGGGTTTTGGGGATTTTTAAAAAATTCAAATTTTCGATCGTATTCAAAGGGGTTAGCCTTCGATTTTGCTCCAAATGACTTTTTCATCCATATAATGACTGTAATTCATTTTTCTTCGAGATCGAACTTGTATTCCATGTTGTATATGTATTACGTAGCCATACGTAAGTTTTTGGCGATTTTTAAAAATTTCAAATTTTCGCTCGAATTCAAAGGGATTAGCCTTCGATTTTGTTCAAAACGACTTTTTCGTCCATATATTGACCGTAAATTCTTTTTTTTCGAGATAGAGATTGTATTCCATGTTGTATATGCATTACGTAGCCATACGTAGGGTTTTGGGGATTTTCAAAAAATTCAAATTTTCGCTCAGATTCAAAGGGGTTAGCCTTCGATTTTGCTCAAAACGATGTTTTTTCCATAGAATGACCGTAAATTCATTTTTCTTCGATATAGAGCTTGTATTCCATGTTGTATATGCATGACATAGTCATACGTAAGTTTTTGGGGATTTTTAAAAAATTCAACTTTTCGAGTGAATTCAAAGGGGTTAGCCTTCGATTTTGCTCAAAATGACGTTTTCGTCCATAGAATGACCGTAGATTCATTTTTCTTTGAGATATAGCTTGTATTCCATGTTGCATATGCATTACGTAGCCATACGTAAGTTTTTGGGGATTTTAAAAAAATTCAAATTTTTGCTCGAATTCAAAGGGGTTAGCCTTCGATTTTGCTCAAAACGACGTTTTCTTCCATAGAATGTCCGTAAATTCATTTTTCTTAGAGATAGAGTTTGTATTCCATGTTGTATATGCATTACGTAGCCATACGTAAGTTTTTGGGGATTTTAAAAAAATTCAAATTTTCGCTCGAATTCAAAGGAACCGCCTTCGATTTTGCTCAAAACGATGTTTTCTTATATAGAATGACCGTAAATTCATTTTTCTTCGAGATCGAGTTGTATTCCATGTTTTATATGCATCACGTAGCCATACGTAAGTTTTCGGGGATATTAAAAAAATTCACATTTTCGCTCGAATTCGAAGGGGTTAGCCTTCGATTTTGCTCAAAACGACGTTTTCGTCCATATATTGACCGTAAATTCATTTTTTCTACGAGATCGAGCTTGTATTCCATTTTATATATGCATTACGTAACCATGCGTAAGTTTTTGGGGATTTTTAAAAAATTCAAATTTTCGCTCAGATTCAAAGGGGTTAGCCTTCGATTTTGCTCAAAACGATGTTTTTTCCATAGAATGACCGTAAATTCATTTTTCTTCGAGATAGAGCTTGTATTCCATGTTGTATATGCATTACATAGCCATACGTAAGTTTTCGGGGATTTTTAAAAAATTCAAATTTTCGGTCGTATTTAAAGGGGTTAGCCTTCGATTTTGCTCAAAACGACTTTTTCGTCCATATAATGATTGTAATTCATTTTTCTTTGAGATCAAGCTTGTATTCATGTTGTATATGTATTACGTAGCCATACCTAAGTTTCGGCGATTTTTAAAAAATTCAAATTTTTGATCGAATTCAAAGGGGTTAGCCTTCGATTTTGCTCAAAACGGCATTTTCTTCTATAGAATGACCATAAATTTATTTTTCTTCAAGATAGAGCTTGTATTCCATGTTGTATATGCATTACGTTGTCATACGTAAGTTTTCGTGGATTTTTAAAAAAATTAAATGTTCGCCCGAATTCAAAGGGGTTAGCCTTCGATTTTGCTCAAAACGTCGTTTTCGTCCATATATTGACTGTAAATTCATTTTTATTCGGGATCGAGCTTGTATTCCATGTTGTATATGCATTACGTAGCCATACCTAAGTTTTCGGGGATTTTTAAAAATTCAAATTTTCGCTCAAATTCAAAGGGGTTAGCCTTCGATTTTGCTCAAAACGACGTTTTAGTCCATAGAATGATCGTAAACTCATTTTTCTTTGAGATCGATCTTGTATTCCATGTTGTATATGCATTACGTAGCCGTACGTAAGTTTTCGGGGATTTTTAAAAAATTCAAATTTTCGCTCAAATTCAAAGGGGTTAGCCTTCGATTTTGCTCAAAACGATGTTGTTTTCCATAGAATGACCGTAAATTCATTTTTTTTCGAGATAGAGCTTGTATTCCATGTTGTATATGCATTACACAGCCATACGTAAGTTTTCGGGGATTTTTGAAAAATTCAAATTTTCGGTCGTATTGAAAGGGGTTAGCCTTCGATTTTGCTCAAAACAACTTTTTCGTCCATATAATGACTGTAATTCATTTTTCTTCGAGATCGAGCTTGTATTCCATGTTGTATATGTATTACGTAGTCATACGTAAGTTTTCGGGGATTTTTAAAAATTTCAAATTTTCGCTCGAATTCAAAGGGGTTAGTCTTCGATTTTGCTCAAAACGACGTTTTCTTCCATAGAATGACTGTAAATTTCATTTTTCTTCGAGATCGAGCTTGTATTTCATTTTGTATATGCATTATGTTGCCATACGTAAGTTTTTGTGGATTTTTAAAAAATTCAAATTTTCGCTCGAATTCGAAGGGGTTAGCCTTCAATTTTGCTCAAAACGACGTTTTCGTCCATATATTGACCGTAAATTCATTTTTTCTACGAGATCGAGCTTGTATTCCATGTTGTATATGCATTATGTAACCATGCGTAAGTTTTTGGGGATTTTTAAAAAATTCAAATTTTCGCTCAGATTCAAAGGGGTTAGCCTTCGATTTTGCTCAAAACGATGTTTTTTCCATAGAATGACCGTAAATTCATTTTTCTTCGAGATAGAGCTTGTATTCCATGTTGTATATTCATTACATAGCCATACGTAAGTTTTCGAGGATTTTTAAAAAATTCAAATTTCGGTCGTATTCAAAGGGGTTAGCCTTCGATTTTGCTCAAAACGACTTTTTCATCCATATAATGACTGTAATTCATTTTTCTTTGAGATCAAGCTTGTATTCCATGTTGTATATGTATTACGTAGCCATACCTAAGTTTCGGCGATTTTTAAAAATTTCAAATTTTTGATCGAATTCAAAGGGGTTAGCCTTCGATTTTGCTCAAAACGGCATTTTCTTCTATAGAATGACTATAAATTCATTTTTCTTCAAGATCGAGCTTGTATTTCTTGTTGTATATGCATTACGTTGCCATACGTAAGTTTTTGCGGATTTTTAAAAAATTCAAATGTTCGCCCGAATTCAAAGGGGTTAGCCTTCGATTTTGCTCCAAACGACGTTTTCGTCCATATATTGACTGTAAATTCAATTTTCTTCGAGATCGAGTTGTATTCCATGTTGTATATGCATTACGTAGCCATACGTAAGTTTCTAGGGATTTTTAAAAAATTCAAATTTTCGCTCGAATTCAAAGGGGTTAGCCTTCGATTTTTCTCAAAACGACGTTTTCTTCCATAGAATGTCCGTAAATTCATTTTTCTTAGAGATCGAGTTGTATTCCATGTTTAATATGCATCACGTAGCCATACGTAAGTTTTCGGGGATATTAAAAAAATTCAAATTTTCGCTCGAATTCGAAGGGGTTAGCCTTCGATTTTGCTCAAAACGACGTTTTCGTCCATATATTGACCGTAAATTCATTTTTTCTACGACATCGAGCTTGTATTCCATGTTGTATATGCATTACGTAACCATGCGTAAGTTTTTGGGGATTTTTAAAAAATTCAAATTTTCGCTCAGATTCAAAGGGGTTAACCTTCGATTTTGCTCAAAACGATGTTTTTTCCATAGAATGACCGTAAATTTATTTTTCTTCAAGATAGAGCTTATATTCCAGGTTGTATATGCATTACATAGCCATACGTAAGTTTTCGGGGATTTTTTAAAAATTCAAATTTTCGGTCGTATTCAAAGGGGTTAGCCTTCGATTTTGCTCAAAACGACTTTTTCGTCCATATAATGACTGTAATTCATTTTTCTTTGAGATCAAGCTTGTATTCCATGTTGTATATATATTACGTAGCCATACGTACGTTTTCGGGGATTTTAAAAAAATTCAAATTTTCGCTCGAATTCAAAGGGGTTAGCCTTCGATTTTGCTCAAAACGACGTTTTTGTCCATATATTGACTGTAAATTCATTTTTATTCGAGATCGAGTTGTATTCCATGTTTTATATGCATCACGTAGCCATACGTAAGTTTTCGGGGATATTAAAAAAATTCAAATTTTCGCTCGAATTCGAAGGGGTTAGCCTTCGATTTTGCTCAAAACGACGTTTTTGTCCATATATTGACTGTAAATTCATTTTTTCTACGAGATCGAGCTTGTATTCCATGTTGTATATGCATTATGTAACCATGCGTAAGTTTTTGGGGATTTTTAAAAAATTCAAATTTTCGCTCAGATTCAAAGGGGTTAGCCTTCGATTTTGCTCAAAACGATGTTTTTTCCATAGAATGACCGTAAATTCATTTTTCTTCGATATAGAGCTTGTATTCCATGTTGTATATGCATTACATAGCCATACGTAAGTTTTCGAGGATTTTTAAAAAATTCAAATTTCGGTCGTATTCAAAGGGGTTAGCCTTCGATTTTGCTCAAAACGACTTTTTCGTCCATATAATGACTGTAATTCATTTTTCTTTGAGATCAAGCTTGTATTCCATGTTGTATATGTATTACGTAGCCATACCTAAGTTTCGGCGATTTTTAAAAATTTCAAATTTTTGATCGAATTCAAAGGGGTTAGCCTTCGATTTTGCTCAAAACGGCATTTTCTTCTATAGAATGACTATAAATTAATTTTTCTTCAAGATCGAGCTTGTATTTCATGTTGTATATGCATTACGTTGCCATACGTAAGTTTTCGTGGATTTTTAAAAAATTAAACGTTCGCCCGAATTCAAAGGGGTTAGCCTTCGATTTTGCTCAAAACGTCGTTTTCGTCCATGTATTGACTGTAAATTCATTTTTCTTCGGGATCGAGCTTGTATTCCATGTTGTATATGCATTACGTAGCCATACCTAAGTTTTCGGGGATTTTTAAAAATTTAAATTTTGCTCAAATTCAAAGGGGTTAGCCTTCGATTTTGCTCAAAATGACGTTTTCTTCCATAGAATGACCGTAAATTCATTTTTCTTCAAGATCGAGCTTGTATTCCATGTTGTATATGCATTACGTTGTCATACGTAAGTTTTCGTGGATTTTTAAAAAAATTAAATGTTCGCCCGAATTCAAAGGGGTTAGCCTTCGATTTTGCTCAAAACGTCGTTTTCGTCCATATATTGACTGTAAATTCATTTTTCTTCGGGATCGAGCTTGTATTCCATGTTGTATATGCATTACGTAGCCATACCTAAGTTTTCGTGGATTTTTAAAAATTCAAATTTTCGCTCAAATTCAAAGGGGTTAGCCTTCGATTTTGCTCAAAACGACGTTTTAGTCCATAGAATGATCGTAAATTCATTTTTCTTTGAGATCGAGCTTGTATTCCATGTTGTATATGCATTACGTAGCCGTACGTAAGTTTTCGGGGATTTTTAAAAAATTCAAATTTTCGCTCAAATTCAAAGGGGTTAGCCTTCGATTTTGCTCAAAACGATGTTGTTTTCCATAGAATGACCGTAAATTCATTTTTTTTCGAGATAGAGCTTGTATTCCATGTTGTATATGCATTACACAGCCATAGTAAGTTTTCGGGGATTTTTGAAAAATTCAAATTTTCGGTCGTATTGAAAGGGGTTAGCCTTCGATTTTGCTCAAAACAACTTTTTCGTCCATATAATGACTGTAATTCATTTTTCTTCGAGATCGAGCTTGTATTCCATGTTGTATATGTATTACGTAGTCATACGTAAGTTTTCGGGGATTTTTAAAAATTTCAAATTTTCGCTCGAATTCAAAGGGGTTAGTCTTCGATTTTGCTCAAAACGACGTTTTCTTCCATAGAATGACTGTAAATTTCATTTTTCTTCGAGATCGAGCTTGTATTTCATTTTGTATATGCATTATGTTGCCATACGTAAGTTTTTGTGGATTTTTAAAAAATTCAAATTTTCGCTCGAATTCGAAGGGGTTAGCCTTCAATTTTGCTCAAAACGACGTTTTCGTCCATATATTGACCGTAAATTCATTTTTTCTACGAGATCGAGCTTGTATTCCATGTTGTATATGCATTATGTAACCATGCGTAAGTTTTTGGGGATTTTTAAAAAATTCAAATTTTCGCTCAGATTCAAAGGGGTTAGCCTTCGATTTTGCTCAAAACGATGTTTTTTCCATAGAATGACCGTAAATTCATTTTTCTTTGAGATAGAGCTTGTATTCCATGTTGTATATGCATTACATAGCCATACGTAAGTTTTCGAGGATTTTTAAAAAATTCAAATTTCGGTCGTATTCAAAGGGGTTAGCCTTCGATTTTGCTCAAAACGACTTTTTCATCCATATAATGACTGTAATTCATTTTTCTTTGAGATCAAGCTTGTATTCCATGTTGTATATGTATTACGTAGCCATACCTAAGTTTCGGCGATTTTTAAAAATTTCAAATTTTTGATCGAATTCAAAGGGGTTAGCCTTCGATTTTGCTCAAAACGGCATTTTCTTCTATAGAATGACTATAAATTCATTTTTCTTCAAGATCGAGCTTGTATTTCATGTTGTATATGCATTACGTTGCCATACGTAAGTTTTTGCGGATTTTTAAAAAATTCAAATGTTCGCCCGAATTCAAAGGGGTTAGCCTTCGATTTTGCTCCAAACGACGTTTTCGTCCATATATTGACTGTAAATTCAATTTTCTTCGAGATCGAGTTGTATTCCATGTTGTATATGCATTACGTAGCCATACGTAAGTTTCTAGGGATTTTTAAAAAATTCAAATTTTCGCTCGAATTCAAAGGGGTTAGCCTTCGATTTTTCTCAAAACGACGTTTTCTTCCATAGAATGTCCGTAAATTCATTTTTCTTAGAGATCGAGTTGTATTCCATGTTTAATATGCATCACGTAGCCATACGTAAGTTTTCGGGGATATTAAAAAAATTCAAATTTTCGCTCGAATTCGAAAGGGTTAGCCTTCGATTTTGCTCAAAACGACGTTTTCGTCCATATATTGACCGTAAATTCATTTTTTCTACGAGATCGAGCTTGTATTCCATGTTGTATATGCATTACGTAACCATGCGTAAGTTTTTGGGGATTTTTAAAAAATTCAAATTTTCGCTCAGATTCAAAGGGGTTAACCTTCGATTTTGCTCAAAACGATGTTTTTTCCATAGAATTACCGTAAATTTATTTTTCTTCAAGATAGAGCTTATATTCCATGTTGTATATGCATTACATAGCCATACGTAAGTTTTCGGGGATTTTTTAAAAATTCAAATTTTCGGTCGTATTCAAAGGGGTTAGCCTTCGATTTTGCTCAAAACGACTTTTTCGTCCATATAATGACTGTAATTCATTTTTCTTTGAGATCAAGCTTGTATTCCATGTTGTATATATATTACGTAGCCATACGTACGTTTTCGGGGATTTTAAAAAAATTCAAATTTTCGCTCGAATTCAAAGGGGTTAGCCTTCGATTTTGCTCAAAACGACGTTTTTGTCCATATATTGACTGTAAATTCATTTTTATTCGAGATCGAGTTGTATTCCATGTTTTATATGCATCACGTAGCCATACGTAAGTTTTCGGGGATATTAAAAAAATTCAAATTTTCGCTCGAATTCGAAGGGGTTAGCCTTCGATTTTGCTCAAAACGACGTTTTTCTCCATATATTGACTGTAAATTCATTTTTTCTACGAGATCGAGCTTGTATTCCATGTTGTATATGCATTATGTAACCATGCGTAAGTTTTTGGGGATTTTTAAAAAATTCAAATTTTCGCTCAGATTCAAAGGGGTTAGCCTTCGATTTTGCTCAAAACGATGTTTTTTCCATAGAATGACCGTAAATTCATTTTTCTTCGATATAGAGCTTGTATTCCATGTTGTATATGCATTACATAGCCATACGTAAGTTTTCGAGGATTTTTAAAAAATTCAAATTTCGGTCGTATTCAAAGGGGTTAGCCTTCGATTTTGCTCAAAACGACTTTTTCGTCCATATAATGACTGTAATTCATTTTTCTTTGAGATCAAGCTTGTATTCCATGTTGTATATGTATTACGTAGCCATACCTAAGTTTCGGCGATTTTTAAAAATTTCAAATTTTTGATCGAATTCAAAGGGGTTAGCCTTCGATTTTGCTCAAAACGGCATTTTCTTCTATAGAATGACTATAAATTCATTTTTCTTCAAGATCGAGCTTGTATTTCATGTTGTATATGCATTACGTTGCCATACGTAAGTTTTCGTGGATTTTTAAAAAATTAAACGTTCGCCCCGAATTCAAAGGGGTTAGCCTTCGATTTTGCTCAAAACGTCGTTTTCGTCCATGTATTGACTGTAAATTCATTTTTCTTCGGGATCGAGCTTGTATTCCATGTTGTATATGCATTACGTAGCCATACCTAAGTTTTCGGGGATTTTTAAAAATTTAAATTTTGCTCAAATTCAAAGGGGTTAGCCTTCGATTTTGCTCAAAATGACGTTTTCTTCCATAGAATGACCGTAAATTCATTTTTCTTCAAGATCGAGCTTGTATTCCATGTTGTATATGCATTACGTTGTCATACGTAAGTTTTCGTGGATTTTTAAAAAAATTAAATGTTCGCCCGAATTCAAAGGGGTTAGCCTTCGATTTTGCTCAAAACGTCGTTTTCGTCCATATATTGACTGTAAATTCATTTTTCTTCGGGATCGAGCTTGTATTCCATGTTGTATATGCATTACGTAGCCATACCTAAGTTTTCGTGGATTTTTAAAAATTCAAATTTTCGCTCAAATTCAAAGGGGTTAGCCTTCGATTTTGCTCAAAACGACGTTTTAGTCCATAGAATGATCGTAAATTCATTTTTCTTTGAGATCGAGCTTGTATTCCATGTTGTATATGCATTACGTAGCCGTACGTAAGTTTTCGGGGATTTTTAAAAAATTCAAATTTTCGCTCAAATTCAAAGGGGTTAGCCTTCGATTTTGCTCAAAACGATGTTTTTTTCCATAGAATGACCGTAAATTCATTTTTTTCGAGATAGAGCTTGTATTACATGTTGTATATGCATTACACAGCCATACGTAAGTTTTCGGGGATTTTTGAAAAATTCAAAATTTCAGTCGTATTGATAGGGGTTAGCCTTTGATTTTGCTCAAAACAACTTTTTCGTCCATATAATGACTGTAATTCATTTTTCTTCCAGATCGAGCTTGTATTCCATGTTGTACATGTATTATGTAGTCATACGTAAGTTTTCGGGGATTTTTAAAAATTTCAAATTTTCGCTCGAATTCAAAGGGGTTAGTCTTCGATTTTGCTCAAAACGACGTTTTCTTCCATAGAATGACCGTAAATTTCATTTTTCTTCGAGATCGAGCTTGTATTCCATGTTTTATATGCATTACGTAGCCATACGTAAGTTTTCGGGGATTTTTAAAAAATTCAATTTTTCGCTCGAATTCAAAGGGGTTAGCCTTCGATTTTGCTCAAAACGATGTTTTCGTCCATAGAATGTCCGTAAATTCATTTTTCTTCAAGATCGAGCTTGTATTCCATATTGTATATGTATTATGTAGCTATACGTAAGTTTTCGGGGATTTTTAAAAATTTCAAAATTTCGCTCGAATTCATAGGGGTTAGCCTTCGATTTTGCTCAAAATGACGTGTTCTTCCATAGAATGACCGTAAATTCTTTTTTCTTCGAGATCGAGCTTGTATTCCATGTTGTAGATGCATTACGTTACCATATGTAAGTTTTCGTGGATTTTTAAAAAATTCAAATGTTCGCCTGAATTCAAAGGGGTTAGCCTTCGATTTTGCTCCAAACGACGTTTCCGTCCATATATTGACTGTAAATTCATTTTTCTTCGAGATCGAGTTGTATTCCATGTTGTATATGCATTACGTAGCCATACGTAAGTTTCTAGGGATTTTTAAAAAATTCAAATTTTCGCTCGAATTCAAAGGGGTTAGCCTTCGATTTTTCTCAAAACGACGTTTTCTTCCATAGAATGTCCGTAAATTCATTTTTCTTAGAGATCGAGTTGTATTCCATGTTTAATATGCATCACGTAGCCATACGTAAGTTTTCGGGGATATTAAAAAAATTCAAATTTTCGCTCGAATTCGAAGGGGTTAGCCTTCGATTTTGCTCAAAACGACGTTTTCGTCCATATATTGACTGTAAATTCATTTTTTCTACGAGATCGAGCTTGTATTCCATGTTGTATATGCATTACGTAACCATGCGTAAGTTTTTGGGGATTTTTAAAAAATTCAAATTTTCGCTCAGATTCAAAGGGGTTAACCTTCGATTTTGCTCAAAACGATGTTTTTTCCATAGAATGACCGTAAATTTATTTTTCTTCAAGATAGAGATTGTATTCCATGTTGTATATGCATTACATAGCCATACGTAAGTTTTCGGGGATTTTTTAAAAATTCAAATTTTCGGTCGTATTCAAAGGGGTTAGCCTTCGATTTTGCTCAAAACGACTTTTTCGTCCATATAATGACTGTAATTCATTTTTCTTTGAGATCAAGCTTGTATTCCATGTTGTATATATATTACGTAGCCATACGTACGTTTTCGGGGATTTTTAAAAAATTCAAATTTTCGCTCGAATTCAAAGGGGTTAGCCTTCGATTTTTCTCAAAACGACGTTTTCTTCCATAGAATGTCCGTAAATTCATTTTTCTTCGAGATCGAGTTGTATTCCATGTTTTCTATGCATCACGTAGCCATACGTAAGTTTTCGGGGATATTAAAAAAATTCAAATTTTCGCTCGAATCCGAAGGGGTTAGCCTTCGATTTTGCTCAAAACGACGTTTTCGTCCATATATTGACCGTAAATTCATTTTTTCTACGAGATCGAGCTTGTATTCCATGTTGTATATGCATTATGTAACCATGCGTAAGTTTTTGGGGATTTTTAAAAAATTCAAATTTTCGCTCAGATTCAAAGGGGTTAGCCTTCGATTTTGCTCAAAACGATGTTTTTTCCATAGAATGACCGTAAATTCATTTTTCTTCGAGATAGAGCTTGTATTCCATGTTGTATATGCATTACATAGCCATACGTAAGTTTTCGAGGATTTTTAAAAATTCAAATTTCGGTCGTATTCAAAGGGGTTAGCCTTCGATTTTGCTCAAAACGACTTTTTCGTCCATATAATGATTGTAATTCATTTTTCTTTGAGATCAAGCTTGTATTCCATGTTGTATATGTATTACCTAGCCATACCTAAGTTTCGGCGATTTTTAAAAATTTCAAATTTTTGATCGAATTCAAAGGGGTTAGCCTTCGATTTTGCTCAAAACGGCATTTTCTTCTATAGAATGACTATAAATTCATTTTTCTTCAAGATCGAGCTTGTATTTCATGTTGTATATGCATTACGTTGCCATACGTAAGTTTTCGCGATTTTTAAAAAATTCAAATGTTCGCCCCGAATTCAAAGGGGTTAGCCTTCGATTTTGCTCCAAACGACGTTTTCGTCCATATATTGACTGTAAATTCATTTTTCTTCGAGATCGAGTTGTATTCCATGTTGTATATGCATTACGTAGCAATACGTAAGTTTCTAGGGATTTTTAAAAAATTCAAATTTTCGCTCGAATTCAAAGGGGTTAGCCTTCGATTTTTCTCAAAACGACGTTTTCTTCCATAGAATGTCCGTAAATTCATTTTTCTTAGAGATCGAGTTGTATTCCATGTTTAATATGCATCACGTAGCCATACGTAAGTTTTCGGGGATATTAAAAAAATTCAAATTTTCGCTCGAATTCGAAGGGGTTAGCCTTCGATTTTGCTCAAAACGACGTTTTCGTCCATATATTGACCGTAAATTCATTTTTTCTACGAGATCGAGCTTGTATTCCATGTTTTATATGCATTACGTAACCATGCGTAAGTTTTTGGGGATTTTTAAAAAATTCAAATTTTCGCTCAGATTCAAAGGGGTTAACCTTCGATTTTGCTCAAAACGATGTTTTTTCCATAGAATGACCGTAAATTTATTTTTCTTCAAGATAGAGCTTGTATTCCATGTTTTATATGCATTACATAGACATACGTAAGTTTTCGGTGATTTTTTAAAAATTCAAATTTTCGGTCGTATTCAAAGGGGTTAGCCTTCGATTTTGCTCAAAACGACTTTTTCATCCATATAATGACTGTAATTCATTTTTCTTTGAGATCAAGCTTGTATTCCATGTTGTATATATATTACGTAGCCATACGTACGTTTTCGGGGATTTTTAAAAAATTCAAATTTTCGCTCGAATTCAAAGGGGTTAGCCTTCGATTTTTCTCAAAACGACGTTTTCTTCCATAGAATGTCCGTAAATTCATTATTCTTCGAGATCGAGTTGTATTCCATGTTTTATATGCATCACGTAGCCATACGTAAGTTTTCGGGGATATTAAAAAAAATTCAAATTTTCGCTCGAATTCGAAGGGGTTAGCCTTCGATTTTGCTCAAAACGACGTTTTCGTCCATATATTGACCGTAAATTCATTTTTTCTGCGAGATCGAGCTTGTATTCCATGTTGTATATGCATTATGTAACCATGCGTAAGTTTTTGGAGATTTTTAAAAAATTCAAATTTTCGCTCAGATTCAAAGGGGTTAGCCTTCGATTTTGCTCAAAACGATGTTTTTTCCATAGAATGACCGTAAATTAATTTTTCTTCGAGATAGAGCTTGTATTCCATGTTGTATATGCATTACATAGCCATACGTAAGTTTTCGAGGATTTTTAAAAAATTCAAATTTCGGTCGTATTCAAAGGGGTTAGCCTTCGATTTTGCTCAAAACGACTTTTTCGTCCATATAATGATTGTAATTCATTTTTCTTTGAGATCAAGCTTGTATCCCATGTTGTATATGTATTACGTAGCCATACCTAAGTTTCGGCGATTTTTAAAAATTTCAAATTTTTGATCGAATTCAAAGGGGTTAGCCTTCGATTTTGCTCAAAACGGCATTTTCTTCTACAGAATGACTATAAATTCATTTTTCTTCAAGATCGAGCTTGTATTTCATGTTGTATATGCATTACGTTGCCATACGTAAGTTTTCGCGGATTTTTAAAAAATTCAAATGTTCGCCCGAATTCAAAGGGGTTAGCCTTCGATTTTGCTCCAAACGACGTTTTCGTCCATATATTGACTGTAAATTCATTTTTCTTCGAGATCGAGTTGTATTCCATGTTGTATATGCATTACGTAGCCATACGTAAGTTTCTAGGGATTTTTAAAAAATTCAAATTTTCGCTCGAATTCAAAGGGGTTAGCCTTCGATTTTTCTCAAAACGATGTTTTCTTCCATAGAATGTCCGTAAATTCATTTTTCTTAGAGATCGAGTTGTATTCCATGTTTAATATGCATCACGTAGCCATGCGTAAGTTTTCGGGGATATTAAAAAAATTCAAATTTTCGCTCGAATTCGAAGGGGTTAGCCTTCGATTTTGCTCAAAACGATGTTTTCGTCCATATATTGACCGTAAATTCATTTTTTCTACGAGATCGAGCTTGTATTCCATGTTGTATATGCATTACGTAACCATGCGTAAGTTTTTGGGGATTTTTAAAAAATTCAAATTTTCGCTCAGATTCAAAGGGGTTAACCTTCGATTTGCTCAAAACGATGTTTTTTCCATAGAATGACCGTAAATTTATTTTTCTTCAAGATAGAGCTTGTATTCCATGTTGTATATGCATTACATAGCCATACGTAAGTTTTCGGGGATTTTTTAAAAATTCAAATTTTCGGTCGTATTCAAAGGGGTTAGCCTTCGATTTTGCTCAAAACGACTTTTTCGTCCATATAATGACTGTAATTCATTTTTCTTTGAGATCAAGCTTGTATTCCATGTTGTATATATATTACGTAGCCATACGTACGTTTTCGGGGATTTTTAAAAAATTCAAATTTTCGCTCGAATTCAAAGGGGTTAGCCTTCGATTTTTCTCAAAACGACGTTTTCTTCCATAGAATGTCCGTAAATTCATTTTTCTTCGAGATCGAGTTGTATTCCATGTTTTATATGCATCACGTAGCCATACGTAAGTTTTCGGGGATATTAAAAAAAATTCAAATTTTCGCTCGAATTCGAAGGGGTTAGCCTTCGATTTTGCTCAAAACGACGTTTTCGTCCATATATTGACCGTAAATTCATTTTTTCTACGAGATCGAGCTTGTATTCCATGTTGTATATGCATTATGTAACCATGCGTAAGTTTTTGGGGATTTTTAAAAAATTCAAATTTTCGCTCAGATTCAAAGGTGTTAGCCTTCGACTTTGCTCAAAATGAAGTTTTTTCCATAGAATGACCGTAAATTCATTTTTCTTCGAGATAGAGCTTGTATTCCATGTTGTATATGCATTACATAGCCATACGTAAGTTTTCGAGGATTTTTAAAAAATTCAAATTTCGGTCGTATTCAAAGGGGTTAACCTTCGATTTTGCTCAAAACGACTTTTTCGTCCATATAATGACTGTAATTCATTTTTCTTTGAGATCAAGCTTGTATTCCATGTTGTATATGTATTACGTAGCCATACCTAAGTTTCGGCGATTTTTAAAAATTTCAAATTTTTGATCGAATTCAAAGGGGTTAGCCTTCGATTTTGCTCAAAATGACGTTTCTTCCATAGAATGACCGTAAATTCATTTTTCTTCGAGAATCGAGCTTGTATTCCATGTTGTATATGCATTACATAGCCATACGTAAGTTTTCGGAGATTTTTAAAAAATTCAAATTTTTGCTCGAATTCAAAGGGGTTAGCCTTCGATTTTGCTCAAAACGATGTTTTTGTCCATAGAATGACCGTAAATTCATTTTTCTTTGAGATCGAGCTTGTATTCCATGTTGTATATGCATTACATAGCCATACATAAGTTTTCGGGGATTTTTAAAAAATTCAAATTTTTGCTCAAATTCAAAGGGGTTAGCATTCGATTTTGCTCAAAACGACGTTTTCTTCCATAGAATGACCGTAAATTCATTTTTCTTCGAGATCGAGCTTGTATTCCATGTTGTATATGTATTACGTAGCCATACCTAAGTTTCGGCGATTTTTAAAAATTTCAAATTTTTGATCGAATTCAAAGGGGTTAGCCTTCGATTTTGCTCAAAACGGCATTTTCTTCTATAGAATGACTATAAATTCATTTTTCTTCAAGATCGAGCTTGTATTTCATGTTGTATATGCATTACGTTGCCATACGTAAGTTTTCGTGGATTTTTAAAAAATTAAACGTTCGCCCGAATTCAAAGGGGTTAGCCTTCGATTTTGCTCAAAGCGTCGTTTTCGTCCATATATTGACTGTAAATTCATTTTTCTTCGGGATCGAGCTTGTATTCCATGTTGTATATGCATTACGTAGCCATACCTAAGTTTTCGGGGATTTTTAAAAATTCAAATTTCGCTCAAATTCAAAGGGGTTAGCCTTCGATTTTGCTCAAAATGACGTTTTCTTCCATAGAATGACCGTAAATTCATTTTTCTTCGAGATCTAGCTTGTATTCCATGTTGTATATGCATTACATAGCCATACGTAAGTTCTCGGAGTTTTTAAAAAATTCAAATTTTCGCTCGAATTCAAAGGGGTTAGCCTTCAATTTTGCTCAAAACGATGTTTTTGTCCATAGAATGACCGTAAATTCATTTTTCTTTGAGATCGAGCTTGTATTCCATGTTGTATATGCATTACGTAGCCGTACGTAAGTTTTCGGGGATTTTTAAAAAATTCAAATTTTTGCTCAAATTCAAAGGGGTTAGCATTCGATTTTGCTCAAAACGACGTTTTAGTCCATAGAATGATCGTAAATTCATTTTTCTTTGAGATCGAGCATGTATTCCATGTTGTATATGCATTACGTAGCCGTACGTAAGTTTTTGGGGATTTTTAAAAAATTCAAATTTTCGCTCAAATTCAAAGGGGTTAACCTTCGATTTTGCTCAAAACGATGTTTTTTCCATAGAATGACCGTAAATTCATTTTTTTTTTCGAGATAGAGCTTGTATTCCATGTTGTATATGCATTACACAGCCATACGTAAGTTTTCGGGGATTTTTGAAAAATTCAAATTTTCGGTCGTATTGAAAGGGGTTAGCCTTCGATTTTGCTTAAAACAACTTTTTCGTCCATATAATGATTGTAATTCATTGTTCTTCGAGATCGAGCTTGTATTCCATGTTGTATATGTATTACGTAGTCATACGTACGTTTTCAGGGATTTTTAAAATTTTCAAATTTTGCTCGAATTCAAAGGGGTTAGTCTTCGATTTTGCTCAAAACGACGTTTTCTTCCATAGAATGACTGTAAATTTCATTTTTCTTCGAGATCGAGCTTGTATTTCATGTTGTATATGCATTATGTTGCCATACGTAAGTTTTTGTGGATTTTTAAAAATTCAAATGTTCGCCAGAATTCAAAGGGGTTAGCCTTTGATTTTGCACAAAAAGACGTTTTCGTCCATATATTGACTGTAAATTCATTTTTCTTCGAGATTGAGCTTGTATTCCATGTTGTATATGCATTACGTAGCCATACGTAAGTTTTAGGGGATTTTTTTAAAATTCAAATTTTTCACTCAAATTCAAAGGGGTTAGCCTTCGATTTTGCTCAAAATGACGTTTTCTTCTATAGAATGACCGTAAATTCATTTTTCTTTGAGATCGAGCTTGTATTCCATGTTTTATATGCATTACGTAGCCATACGTAAGTTTTCGGGGATTTTTAAAAAAATCAAATTTTCGCTCGAATTCAAAGGGGTTAGCCTTCGATTTTGCTCAAAACGACGTTTCCGTCCATAGAATGTCCGTAAATTCATTTTTCTTCAAGATCGAGCTTGTATTCCATATTGTATATGTATTATGTAGCCATACGTAAGTTTTCGGGGATTTTTAAAATTTCAAAATTTCGCTCGAATTCATAGGGGTTAGCCTTCGATTTTGCTCAAAACGACGTGTTCTTCCATAGAATGACCGTAAATTCTTTTTTCTTCGAAATCGAGCTTGTATTCCATGTTGTAGATGCATTACTTTGCCATACGTAAGTTTTCGTGGATTTTTAAAAAATTCAAATGTCCGCCCAAATTAAAAGGGTTAGCCTTCGATTTTGTTCCAAACGATGTTTTCGTCCATATATTGACTATAAATTCATTTTTCTTCGAGATCTAGATTGTATTCCATGTTGTATATGCATTAGCGTAGCCATACGTAAGTTTCCAAGGATTTTTAAAAAATTCAAATTTTCGCTCGAATTCAAAGGGGTTAGCCTTCAATTTTGCTCAAAACGACGTTTTCTTCCATAGAATGTCCGTAAATTCATTTTTCTTCGAGATCGAGTTGTATTCCATGGTTTATATGGATTCACATAGCCATACGTAAGTTTTTGGGGATATTAAAAAAATTCAAATTTTCGCTCGAATTCGAAGGGGTTAGCCTTCGATTTTGCTCAAAACGACGTTTTCGTCCATATATTGACCGTAAATTCATTTTTTTCTTCGAGATCGAGCTTGTATTCCATGTTGTTTATGCATTACGTAACCATGCGTAAGTTTTTGGGGATTTTTAAAAATTCAAATTTCGCTCAGATTCAAAGGGGTTAGCCTTCGATTTTGCTCAAAATGATGTTTTTCCATAGAATGACCGTACATTCATTTTTCTTCGAGATCGGGCTTGTACTCCATGTTGTATATGCATTACATTGACATACGTAAGTTTTCGCGGATTTTTAAAAAATTCAAATGTCCGCCCGAATTCAAAGGGGTTAGCCTTCGATTTTACTCAAACGACGTTTTCGTCCATATATTGACTGTAAATTCATTTTTCTTCGAGATCAATATTGTATTCCATGTTGTATACGCATTACGTAGCCATACGTAAGTTTCCAGAGATTTTTAAAAATTCAAATTTTCGCTCGATTTCAAAGGGGTTAACCTTCGATTTTTCTCAAAACGACGTTTTCTTCCATAGAATGTCCGTAAATTCATTTTTCTTCGAGATAGAGCTTGTATTCCATGTTGTATATGTATTGTGTAGCCATACGTATGTTTTCGGGGATTTTTAAAAAATTCAAATTTTCGCTAGAATTCAAAGGGGTTAGCCTTCGATTTTGCTCAAAACGACGTTTTTTTCCATAGAATGACCTTAATTTCATTTTTCTTCGAGATAGAGCTTCTATTCCATGTTGTATATGCAATTACGTAGCCATACAGAAGTTTTCGGCAATTTTTAAAAAAATTAATTTTTTGCTCGTATTCAAAGGGGGTTAGCCTTCGATTTTGCTCAAAACGACGTTTTCGTCCATAGAATGACCGTAGATTCATTTTTCTTTGAGATATATCTTGTATTCCATGTTGCATATGCATTACGTAGCCATACCCAAGTTTTGGAGATTTTAAAAAAATTCAAATTTTCGCTCGAATTCAAAGGGGTCAGCCTTCGATTTTGCTCAAAACAATGTTTTCTTCCATAGAATGTCCGTAAATTCATTTTCTTAGAGATAGAGTTTGTATTCCATGTTGTATATGCATTATGTAGCCATACATAAGTTTTCGGGGATTTTAAAAAAGTTCAAATTTTCGCTCGAATTCAAAGGGGTTAGCCTTCGATTTTGCTCAAAACGATGTTTTCTTACATAGAATGACCGTAAATTCATTTTTCTTCGAGATCGAGTTGTATTCCATGTTTTATATGCATCACGTAGCCATACGTAAGTTTTCGGGATATTAAAAAAATTCAAATTTTCGCTCGAATTCGAAGGGGTTAGCCTTCGATTTTGCTCAAAACGACGTTTTCGTCCATATATTGACCGTAAATTCATTTTTTCTACGAGATCGAGCTTGTAATCCATTTTGTATATGCATTATGTAACCATGCGTAAGTTTTGGGGATTTTTAAAAAATTCAAATTTTCGCTCAGATTCAAAGGGTTAGCCTTCGATTTTGCTCAAAACGATGTTTTTCCATAGAATGACCGTAAATTCATTTTTCTTCGAGATAGAGCTTGTATTCCATGTTGTATATGCATTACATAGCCATACGTAAGTTTTCGGGGATTTTTAAAAAATTCAAATTTTCGGTCGTATTCAAAGGGGTTAGCCTTCGATTTTGCTCAAAACGACTTTTTCGTCCATATAATGAATGTAATTCATTTTTCTTTGTGATCAAGCTTGTATTCCATGTTGTATATGTATTACGTAGCCATACCTAAGTTTCGGCGATTTTTAAAAAATTCAAATTTTTGATCGAATTCAAAGGGGTTAGCCTTCGATTTTGCTCAAAACGGCATTTCTTATATAGAATGACCATAAATTCATTTTTCTTCAGATCGAGCTTGTATTCCATGTTGTATATGCATTACGTTGTCATACGTAAGTTTTCGTGGATTTTTAAAAAAATTAAATGTTCGCCCGAATTCAAAGGGGTTAGCCTTCGATTTTGCTCAAATTGTTGTTTTCGTCCATATATTGATTGTAAATTCATTTTTCTTCGGGATCGAGCTTGTATTCCATGTTGTATATGCATTACATAGCCATACCTAAGTTTTCGGGGATTTTTTAAAAATTCAAATTTTCGCTCAAATTCAAAGGGGTTAGCCTTCGATTTTGCTCAAAACGACGTTTTAGTCCATAGAATGATCGTAAATTCATTTTTCTTTGAGATCGAGCTTGTATTCCATGTTGTATATGCATTACGTAGCCGTACGTAAGTTTTCGGGGATTTTAAAAAATTCAAATTTTCGCTCAAATTCAAAGGGGTTAGACTTCGATTTTGCTCAAAACGATGTTTTTTCCATAGAATGACCGTAAATTCATTTTTTTCGAGATAGAGCTTGTATTCCATGTGTATATGCATTACACAGCCATACGTAAGTTTTCGGGGATTTTTGAAAAATTCAAATTTTCGGTCGTATTGATAGGGGTTAGCCTTTGATTTTGCTCAAAACAACTTTTTCGTCCATATAATGACTGTAATTCATTTTTCTTCGAGATCGAGCTTGTATTCCATGTTGTACATGTATTACGTAGTCATACGTAAGTTTTCGGGGATTTTTAAAATTTCAAATTTTCGCTCGCATTCAAAGGGGTTAGTCTTCGATTTTGCTCAAAACGACGTTTTTCTTCCATAGAAATGACTGTAAATTTCATTTTTCTTCGAGATCGAGCTTGTATTTCATTTTGTATATGCATTATGTTGCCATACGTAAGTTTTGTGGATTTTTAAAAAAATTCAAATGTTCGCCAGAATTCAAAGGGGTTAGCCTTTGATTTTGCACAAAACGATGTTTTCGTCATATATTGACTGTAAATTCATTTTTCTTCGAGATTGAGCTTGTATTCCATGTTGTATATGCATTATGTAGCCATACGTAAGTTTTAGGGGATTTTTTAAAAAATTCAAATTTCACTCAAATTCAAAGGGGTTAGCCTTCGATTTTGCTCAAAATGACGTTTTCTTCCATTGAATGACCGTAAATTCATTTTTCTTCGAGATCGAGCTTGTATTCCATGTTTTATATGCATTACGTAGCCATACGTAAGTTTTTCGGGGATTTTTAAAAAATTCAATTTTTCGCTCGAATTCAAAGGGGTTAGCCTTCGATTTTGCTCAAAACGACGTTTTCGTCCATAAATGTCCGTAAATTCATTTTTCTTCAAGATCGAGCTTGTATTTCATATTGTATATGTATTATGTAGCCATACGTAAGTTTTCGGGGATTTTTAAAAATTTCAAAATTTCGCTCGAATTCATAGGGGTTAGCCTTCGATTTTGCTCAAACGACGTGTTCTTCATAGAATGACGTAAATTCTTTTTTCTTCGAGATCGAGCTTGTATTCCATGTTGTAGAAGCATTACGTTACCATACGTAAGTTTTCGTGGATTTTTAAAAATTCAAATGTTCGCCCGAATTCAAAGGGGTTAGCCTTCGATTTTGCTCCAAACGACGTTTTCGTCCATATATTGACTGTAAATTCATTTTTCTTCGAGATCGAGATTGTATTCCATGTTGTATATGCATTACGTAGCCATACGTAAGTTTCCAGGGATTTTTAAAAAATTCAAATTTTCGCTCGAATTCAAAGGGGTTAGCCTTCGATTTTTCTCAAAACGACGTTTTCTTCCATAGAATGTCCGTAAATTCCATTTTTTCTTAGAGATCGAGTTGTATTCCATGTTTTATATGCATCACGTAGCCATACGTAAGTTTTCGGGGATATTAAAAAAATTTAAATTTTCGCTCGAATTCGAAGGGGTTAGCCTTCGATTTTGCTCAAAACGACGTTTTCGTCCTATATTGACCGTAAATTCATTTTTTCTACGAGATCGAGCTTGTATTCCATGTTGTATATGCATTACATAACCATGCGTAAGTTTTTGGGGATTTTTAAAAAATTCAAATTTTCGCTCAGATTCAAAGGGGTTAACTTCGATTTTGCTCAAAACGATGGTTTTTCCATAGAATGACCGTAAATTCATTTTTCTTCGAGATAGAGCTTGTATTCCATGTTGTATATGCATTACATAGCCATACGTAAGTTTTCGGGGATTTTTAAAAATTCAAATTTTCGGTCGTATTCAAAGGGGTTAGCCTTCGATTTTGCTCAAAACGACTTTTTCGTCCATATAATGACTGTAATTCATTTTTCTTTGAGAATCAAGCTTGTATTCCATGTTGTATATGTATTACGTAGCCATACGTAGGTTTTCGGGATTTTTAAAAATTCAAATTTTCGCTCGAATTCAAAGGGGTTAGCCTTCGATTTTTCTCAAAACGACGTTTTTTTCCATAGCATGTCTGTAAATTCATTTTTCTTCGAGATCGAGTTGTATTCCATGTTTTATATGCATCACGTAGCCATACGGTAAGTTTTCGGGGATATTAAAAAAATTCAAATTTTCGCTCGAATTCGAAGGGGTTAGCCTTCGATTTTGCTCAAAACGACGTTTTCGTCCATATATTGACCGTAAATTCATTTTTTCTACGAGATCGAGCTTGTATTCCATGTTGTATATGCATTACGTAACCATGCGTAAGTTTTTGGGGATTTTTAAAAAATTCAAATTTTCGCTCAGATTCAAAGGGGTTAGCCTTCGATTTGCTCAAACGATGTTTTTTCCATAGAATGACCGTAAATTCATTTTCTTCGAGATAGAGCTTGTATTCCATGTTGTATATGCATTACATAGCCATACGTAAGTTTTCGGGGATTTTAAAAAATTCAAATTTCGGTCGTATTCAAAGGGGTTAGCCTTCAATTTTGCTCAAACGACTTTTTCGTCCATATAATGACTGTAATAATTTTTCTTTGAGATCAAGCTTGTATTCATGTTGTATATGTATTACGTAGCCATACCTAAGTTTCGGCGATTTTTAAAAATTTCAAATTTTTGATCGAATTCAAAGGGGTTTAGCCTTCGATTTTGCTCAAAACGGCATTTTCTTTAGAATGACTATAAATTGATTTTTCTTCAAGATCGAGCTTGTATTTCATGTTGTGTATGCATTACGTTGCCATACGTAAGTTTTCGTGGATTTTTAAAAAAATTAAACGTTCGCCCGAATTCAAAGGGGTTAGCCTTCGATTTTGCTCAAAACGTCGTTTTCGTCCATATATTGACTGTAAATTCATTTTTCTTCGGGATCGAGCTTGTATTCCATGTTTTATATGCATTACGTAGCCATACCTAAGTTTTCGGGGATTTTTAAAAATTCAAATTTCGCTCAATTCAAAGGGGTTAGCCTTCGATTTTGCTCAAAAAGACGTTTCGTCCATATATTGACTGTAAATTCATTTTTCTTCGAGATTGAGCTTGTATTCCATGTTGTATATGCATTACGTAGCCATACGTAAGTTTTAGGGGATTTTTAAAAAATTCAAAATTTTCACTCAAATTCAAAGGGGTTAGCCTTTGATTTTGCTCAAAATGACGTTTTCTTCTATAGAATGACCGTAAATTCATTTTTCTTCGAGATCGAGCTTGTATCCATGTTTTATATGCATTACGTAGCCATACGTAAGTTTTCGGGGGATTTTAAAAAAATCAAATTTTCGCTCGAATTCAAAGGGGTTAGCCTTCGATTTTCTCAAAACGACGTTTCCGTCCATAGAATGTCCGTAAATTCATTTTTCTTCAAGATCGAGCTTGTATTCCATATTGTATATGTATTATGTAGCCATACGTAAGTTTTCGGGGATTTTTTAAAAATTTCAAAATTTCGCTCGAATTCATAGGGGTTAGCCTTCGATTTTGCTCAAAACGACGTGTTCTTCCATAGAATGACCGTAAATTCTTTTTTCTTCGAAATCGAGCTTGTATTCCATGTTGTAGATGCATTACTTTGCCATACGTAAGTTTTCGTGGATTTTAAAAAATTCAAATGTCCGCCCAAATTAAAAGGGGTTAGCCTTCGATTTTGCTCCAAACGATGTTTTCGTCCATATATTGACTATAAATTCATTTTTTCTTCGAGGATCGAGATTGTATTCCATGTTGTATATGCATTACGTAGCCATACGTAAGTTTCCAAGGATTTTTAAAAAATTCAAATTTTCGCTCGAATTCAAAGGGGATAGCCTTCAATTTTGCTCAAAACGACGTTTTCTTCCATAGAATGTCCGTAAATTCATTTTTCTTCGAGATCGATTTGTATTCCATGTTTTATATGCATCACATAGCCATACGTAAGTTTTTGGGGATATTAAAAAAATCCAAATTTTCGCTCGAATTCGAAGGCGTTAGCCTTCGATTTTGCTCAAAACGACGTTTTCGTCCATATATTGACCGTAAATTCATTTTTTCTTCGAGATCGAGCTTGTATTCCATGTTGTTTATGCATTACGTAACCATGCGTAAGTTTTTGGGGATTTTAAAAAATTCAAATTTTCGCTCAGATTCAAAGGGGTTAGCCTTCGATTTTGCTCAAAATGATGTTTTTCATAGAATGACCGTACATTCATTTTTCTTCGAGATCGAGCTTGTACTCCATGTTGTATATGCATTACATTGACATACGTAAGTTTTCGCGGATGGATTTTAAAAAATTCAAATGTCGCCCGAATTCAAAGGGGTTAGCCTCTCGATTTTACTCCAAACGACGTTTTCGTCCATATATTGACTGTAAATTCATTTTCTTCGAGATCAAGATTTGTATTCCATGTTGTATACGATTACGTAGCCATACGTAGTTCCAGAGATTTTTAAAAAATTCAAATTTTCGCTCGATTTCAAAGGGGTTAACCTTCGATTTTTCTCAAAACGACGTTTTCTTCCATAGAATGTCCGTAAATTCATTTTTCTTCGAGATAGAGCTTGTATTCCATGTTGTATATGTATTGTGTAGCCATACGTATGTTTTCGGGGATTTTAAAAATTCAAATTTTCGCTAGAATTCAAAGGGGTAGCCTTCGATTTTGCTCAAAACGACGTTTTTTCCATAGAATGACCTTAATTTCATTTTTCTTCGAGATAGAGCTTCTATTCCATGTTGTATATGCATTACGTAGCCATACAGAAGTTTTCGGCGATTTTTAAAAAAATTAATTTTTTGCTCGTATTCAAAGGGGTTAGCCTTCGATTTTGCTCAAAACGACGTTTTCGTCCATAGAATGACCGTAGATTCATTTTTCTTTGAGATATATCTTGTATTCCATGTTGCATATGCATTACGTAGCCATACCCAAGTTTTTGGAGATTTTAAAAAAATTCAAATTTTCGCTCGAATTCAAAGGGGTCAGCCTTCGATTTTGCTCAAAACAATGTTTTCTTCCATAGAATGTCCGTAAATTCATTTTTCTTAGAGATAGAGTTTGTATTCCATGTTGTATATGCATTATGTAGCCATACATAAGTTTTTGGGGATTTTAAAAAGTTCAAATTTTCAAAAAGTTCAAATTTTCGCTCGAATTCAAAGGGGTTAGCCTTCGATTTTGCTCAAAACGATGTTTTCTTACATAGAATGACCGTAAATTCATTTTTCTTCGAGATCGAGTTGTATTCCATGTTTTATATGCATCACGTAGCCATACGTAAGTTTTCGGGGATATTAAAAAAATTCAAATTTTCGCTCGAATTCGAAGGGGTTAGCCTTCGATTTTGCTCAAAACGACGTTTTCGTCCATATTGACCGTAAATTCATTTTTTCTACGAGATCGAGCTTGTATTCCATTTTGTATATGCATTATGTAACCATGCGTAAGTTTTTGGGGATTTTTAAAAAATTCAAATTTTCGCTCAGATTCAAAGGGGTTAGCCTTCGATTTTGCTCAAAACGATGTTTTTCCATAGAATGACCGTAAATTCATTTTTCTTCGAGATAGAGCTTGTATTCCATGTTGTATATGCATTACATAGCCATACGTAAGTTTTCGGGGATTTTTAAAAAATTCAAATTTTCGGTCGTATTCAAAGGGGTTAGCCTTCGATTTTGCTCAAAACGACTTTTTCGTCCATATAATGAATGTAATTCATTTTTCTTTGTGATCAAGCTTGTATTCCATGTTGTATATGTATTACGTAGCCATACCTAAGTTTCGGCGATTTTTAAAAAAATCAAATTTTTGATCGAATTCAAAGGGGTTAGCCTTCGATTTTGCTCAAAACGGCATTTTCTTTAGAATGACTATAAATTGATTTTTCTTCAAGATCGAGCTTGTATTTCATGTTGTGTATGCATTACGTTGCCATACGTAAGTTTTCGTGGATTTTTAAAAAAATTAAACGTTCGCCCGAATTCAAAGGGGTTAGCCTTCGATTTTGCTCAAAACGTCGTTTTCGTCCATATATTGACTGTAAATTCATTTTTCTTCGGGATCGAGCTTGTATTCCATGTTTTATATGCATTACGTAGCCATACCTAAGTTTTCAGGGATTTTTAAAAATTCAAATTTCGCTCAAATTCAAAGGGGTTAGCCTTCGATTTTGCTCAAAATGACGTTTTCTTCCATAGAATGACCGTAAATTCATTTTTCTTCGAGATCGAGCTTGTATTTCATGTTGTATATGCATTACCTAGCCATACGTAAGTTTTCGGAGATTTTTAAAAAATTCAAAATTTCGCTCGAATTCATAGGGGTTAGCCTTCGATTTTGCTCAAAACGACGTGTTCTTCCATAGAATGACCGTAAATTCTTTTTTCTTCGAGATCGAGCTTGTATTCCATGTTGTAGATGCATTACGTTACCATACGTAAGTTTTCGTGGATTTTTAAAAAATTCAAATGTTCGCCCGAATTCAAAGGGGTTAGCCTTCGATTTTGCTCCAAACGACGTTTTCGTCCATATATTGACTGTAAATTCATTTTTCTTCGAGATCGAGATTGTATTCCATGTTGTATATGCATTACGTAGCCATACGTAAGTTTCCAGGGATTTTTAAAAAATTCAAATTTTTGCTCGAATTCAAAGGGGTTAGCCTTCGATTTTTCTCAAAACGACGTTTTCTTCCATAGAATGTCCGTAAATTCATTTTTCTTAGAGATCGAGTTGTATTCCATGTTTTATATGCATCACGTAGCCATACGTAAGTTTTCGGGGATATTAAAAAAATTTAAATTTTCGCTCGAATTCGAAGGGGTTAGCCTTCGATTTTGCTCAAAACGACGTTTTCGTCCATATATTGACCGTAAATTCATTTTTTCTACGAGATCGAGCTTGTATTCCATGTTGTATATGCATTACATAACCATGCGTAAGTTTTTGGGGATTTTTAAAAAATTCAAATTTTCGCTCAGATTCAAAGGGGTTAACCTTCGATTTTGCTCAAAACGATGGTTTTTCCATAGAATGACCGTAAATTAATTTTTCTTCGAGATAGAGCTTGTATTCCATGTTGTATATGCATTACATAGCCATACGTAAGTTTTCGGGGATTTTTAAAAAATTCAAATTTTCTGTCGTATTCAAAGGGGTTAGCCTTCGATTTTGCTCAAAACGACTTTTTCGTCCATATAATGACTGTAATTCATTTTTCTTTGAGATCAAGCTTGTATTCCATGTTGTATATGTATTACGTAGCCATACGTAGGTTTTCGGGGATTTTTAAAAAATTCAAATTTTCGCTCGAATTCAAAGGGGTTAGCCTTCGATTTTTCTCAAAACGACGTTTTTTTCCATAGCATGTCCGTAAATTCATTTTTCTTCGAGATCGAGTTGTATTCCATGTTTTATATGCATCACGTAGCCATACGTAAGTTTTCGGGGATATTAAAAAAATTCAAATTTTCGCTCGAATTCGAAGGGGTTAGCCTTCGATTTTGCTCAAAACGACGTTTTCGTCCATATATTGACCGTAAATTCATTTTTTCTACGAGATCGAGCTTGTATTCCATGTTGTATATGCATTACGTAACCATGCGTAAGTTTTTGGGGATTTTTAAAAAATTCAAATTTTCGCTCAGATTCAAAGGGGTTAGCCTTCGATTTTGCTCAAAAACGATGTTTTTTCCATAGAATGACCGTAAATTCATTTTTCTTCGAGATAGAGCTTGTATTCCATGTTGTATATGCATTACATAGCCATACGTAAGTTTTCGGGGATTTTTAAAAAATTCAAATTTCGGTCGTATTCAAAGGGGTTAGCCTTCAATTTTGCTCAAAACGACTTTTTCGTCCATATAATGACTGTAATAATTTTTCTTTGAGATTAAGCTTGTATTCCATGTTGTATATGTATTACGTAGCCATACCTAAGTTTCGGCGATTTTTAAAAATTTCAAATTTTGATCGAATTCAAAGGGGTTAGCCTTCGATTTTGCTCAAAACGGCATTTTCTTTAGAATGACTATAAATTGATTTTTCTTCAAGATCGAGCTTGTATTTCATGTTGTGTATGCATTACGTTGCCATACGTAAGTTTTCGTGGATTTTTTAAAAAATTAAACGTTCGCCCGAATTCAAAGGGGTTAGCCTTCGATTTTGCTCAAAACGTCGTTTTCGTCCATATATTGACTGTAAATTCATTTTTCTTCGGGATCGAGCTTGTATTCCATGTTTTATATGCATTACGTAGCCATACCTAAGTTTTCAGGTATTTTTAAAAAAATCAAATTTTCGCTCGAATTCAAAGGGGTTAGCCTTCGATTTTGCTCAAAACGACGTTTTCGTCCATAGAATGTCCGTAAATTCATTTTTCTTCAAGATCGAGCGTGTATTCCATATTGTATATGTATTATGTAGCCATACGTAAGTTTTCGGGGATTTTTCAAAATTTCAAAATTTCGCTCGAATTCATAGGGGGAGCCTTCGATTTTGCTCAAAACGACGTGTTCTTCCATAGAATGACCGTAAATTCTTTTTTCTTCGAGATCGAGCTTGTATTCCATGTTGTAGATGCATTACTTTGCCATACGTAAGTTTTCGTGGATTTTTAAAAAATTCAAATGTCCGCCCGAATTCAAAGGGGTTAGCCTTCGATTTCGCTCCAAACAACGTTTTCGTCCATATATTGATTGTAAATTCATTTTTCTTCGAGATTGAGATTGTATTCCATGTTGTATATGCATTACGTAGCCATACGTAAGTTTCCAGGGATTTTTAAAAAATTCAAATTTTCGCTCGAATTCAAAGGGGTTAGCCATTGATTTTGCTAAACGACGTTTTCTTCCATAGAATGTCCGTAAATTCATTTTTCTTCGAGATCGAGATGTATTCCATGTTTTATATGCATCACATAGCCATACGTAAGTTTTTAGGGATATTAAAAAAATTCAAATTTTCGCTCGAATTCGAAGGGGTTAGCCTTCGATTTTGCTCAAAACGACGTTTTCGTCCATATATTGACCGTAAATTCATTTTTTCTTCGAGATCGAGCTTGTATTCCATGTTGTTTATGAATTACATAACCATGCGTAAGTTTTTGGGGATTTTTAAAAAAAATCAAATTTTCGCTCAGATTCAAAGGGGTTAGCCTTCGATTTTGCTCAAAATGACGTTTTCTTCCATTGAATGACCGTAAATTCATTTTTCTTCGAGATCGAGCTTGTATTCCATGTTTTATATGCATTACGTAGCCATACGTAAGTTTTTCGGGGATTTTTAAAAATTCAATTTTTCGCTCGAATTCAAAGGGGTTAGCCTTCGATTTTGCTCAAAAACGACGTTTTCGTCCATAGAATGTCCGTAAATTCATTTTTCTTCAAGATCGAGCTTGTATTTCATATTGTATATGTATTATGTAGCCATACGTAAGTTTTCGGGGATTTTTAAACATTTCAAAATTTCGCTCGAATTCATAGGGGTTAGCCTTCGATTTTGCTCAAAACGATGTTTTTTGTCCATAGAATGACCGTAAATTCATTTTTCTTTGAGATCGAGCTTGTATTCCATGTTGTATATGCATTACATAGCCATACATAAGTTTTCGGGGATTTTTAAAAAATTCAATTTTTTGCTCAAATTCAAAGGGGTTAGCATTCGATTTTGCTCAAAACGACGTTTTAGTCCATATAATGATCGTAAATTCATTTTTCTTTGAGATCGAGCTTGTATTCCATGTTGTATATGCATTACGTAGCCGTACGTAAGTTTTCGGGGATTTTTAAAAAATTCAAATTTTCGCTCAAATTCAAAGGGGTTGACCTTCGATTTTGCTTAAAACGATGTTTTTTTCCATAGAATGACCGTAAATTCATTTTTTTTCGAGATAGAGCTTGTATTCTATGTTGTATATGCATTACACAGCCATACGTAAGTTTTCGGTGATTTTTGAAAAATTCAAATTTTCGGTCGTATTGAAAGGGGTTAGCCTTCGATTTTGCTCAAAACAACTTTTTCGTCCATATAATGATTGTAATTCATTTTTCTTCGAGATCGAGCTTGTATTCCATGTTGTATATGTATTACGTAGTCATACGTACATTTTCAGGGATTTTTAAAAATTTAAAATTTTTGCTCGAATTCAAAGGGGTTAGTCTTCGATTTTGCTCAAAACGACGTTTTCTTCCATAGAATGACTGTAAATTTCATTTTTCTTCGAGATCGAGCTTGTATTTCATGTTGTATATGCATTATGTTGCCATACGTAAGTTTTTGTGGATTTTTAAAAAAGTCAAATGTTCGCCAGAATTCAAATGGGTTAGCCTTTGATTTTGCACAAAAAGACGTTTTCGTCCATATATTGACTGTAAATTCATTTTTCTTCGAGATTGAGCTTGTATTCCATGTTGTATATGCATTACGTAGCCATACGTAAGTTTTAGGGGATTTTTAAAAAATTCAAATTTTCACTCAAATTCAAAGGGGTTAGCCTTCGATTTTGCTCAAAATGACGTTTTCTTCCATAGAATGACTGTAAATTCATTTTTCTTCGAGATCGAGCTTGTATTCCATGTTTTATATGCATTACGTAGCCATACGTAAGTTTTCTGGTATTTTTAAAAAATCAAATTTTCGCTCGAATTCAAAGGGGTTAGCCTTCGATTTTGCTCAAAACGACGTTTTCGTCCATAGAATGTCCGTAAATTCATTTTTCTTCAAGATCGAGCGTGTATTCCATATTGTATATGTATTATGTAGCCATACGTAAGTTTTCGGGGATTTTTCAAAATTTCAAAATTTCGCTCGAATTCATAGGGGGAGCCTTCGATTTTGCTCAAAACGACGTGTTCTTCCATAGAATGACCGTAAATTCTTTTTTCTTCGAGATCGAGCTTGTATTCCATGTTGTAGATGCATTACTTTGCCATACGTAAGTTTTCGTGGATTTTTAAAAAATTCAAATGTCCGCCCGAATTCAAAGGGGTTAGCCTTCGATTTCGCTCCAAACAACGTTTTCGTCCATATATTGATTGTAAATTCATTTTTCTTCGAGATTGAGATTGTATTCCATGTTGTATATGCATTACGTAGCCATACGTAAGTTTCCAGGGATTTTTAAAAAATTCAAATTTTCGCTCGAATTCAAAGGGGTTAGCCATCGATTTTGCTAAACGACGTTTTCTTCCATAGAATGTCCGTAAATTCATTTTTCTTCGAGATCGAGATGTATTCCATGTTTTATATGCATCACATAGCCATACGTAAGTTTTTGGGGATATTAAAAAAATTCAAATTTTCGCTCGAATTCGAAGGGGTTAGCCTTCGATTTTGCTCAAAACGACGTTTTCGTCCATATATTGACCGTAAATTCATTTTTTCTTCGAGATCGAGCTTGTATTCCATGTTGTTTATGAATTACATAACCATGCGTAAGTTTTTGGGGATTTTTAAAAAAATCAAATTTTCGCTCAGATTCAAAGGGGTTAGCCTTCGATTTTGCTCAAAATGACGTTTTCTTCCATTGAATGACCGTAAATTCATTTTTCTTCGAGATCGAGCTTGTATTCCATGTTTTATATGCATTACGTAGCCATACGTAAGTTTTCGGGGATTTTTAAAAAATTCAATTTTTCGCTCGAATTCAAAGGGGTTAGCCTTCGATTTTGCTCAAAACGACGTTTTCGTCCATAGAATGTCCGTAAATTCATTTTTCTTCAAGATCGAGCTTGTATTTCATATTGTATATGTATTATGTAGCCATACGTAAGTTTTCGGGGATTTTTAAAAATTTCAAAATTTCGCTCGAATTCATAGGGGTTAGCCTTCGATTTTGCTCAAAACGATGTTTTTGTCCATAGAATGACCGTAAATTCATTTTTCTTTGAGATCGAGCTTGTATTCCATGTTGTATATGCATTACATAGCCATACATAAGTTTTCGGGGATTTTTAAAAAATTCAATTTTTTGCTCAAATTCAAAGGGGTTAGCATTCGATTTTGCTCAAAACGACGTTTTAGTCCATATAATGATCGTAAATTCATTTTTCTTTGAGATCGAGCTTGTATTACATGTTGTATATGCATTACGTATCCGTACGTAAGTTTTCGGGGATTTTTAAAAAATTCAAATTTTCGCTCAAATTCAAAGGGGTTAACCTTCGATTTTGCTTAAAACGATGTTTTTTTCCATAGAATGACCGTAAATTCATTTTTTTCGAGATAGAGCTTGTATTCTATGTTGTATATGCATTACACAGCCATACGTAAGTTTTCGGTGATTTTTGAAAAATTCAAATTTTCGGTCGTATTGAAAGGGGTTAGCCTTCGATTTTGCTCAAAACAACTTTTTCGTCCATATAATGATTGTAATTCATTTTTCTTCGAGATCGAGCTTGTATTCCATGTTGTATATGTATTACGTAGTCATACGTACGTTTTCAGGGATTTTTAAAAATTTAAAATTTTTGCTCGAATTCAAAGGGGTTAGTCTTCGATTTTGCTCAAAACGACGTTTTCTTCCATAGAATGACTGTAAATTTCATTTTTCTTCGAGATCGAGCTTGTATTTCATGTTGTATATGCATTATGTTGCCATACGTAAGTTTTTGTGGATTTTTAAAAAAGTCAAATGTTCGCCAGAATTCAAATGGGTTAGCCTTTGATTTTGCACAAAAAGACGTTTTCGTCCATATATTGACTGTAAATTCATTTTTCTTCGAGATTGAGCTTGTATTCCATGTTGTATATGCATTACGTAGCCATACGTAAGTTTTAGGGGATTTTTAAAAAATTCAAATTTTCACTCAAATTCAAAGGGGTTAGCCTTCGATTTTGCTCAAAATGACGTTTTCTTCCATAGAATGACTGTAAATTCATTTTTCTTCGAGATCGAGCTTGTATTCCATGTTTTATATGCATTACGTAGCCATACGTAAGTTTTCTGGTATTTTTAAAAAAATCAAATTTTCGCTCGAATTCAAAGGGGTTAGCCTTCGATTTTGCTCAAAACGACGTTTTCGTCCATAGAATGTCCGTAAATTCATTTTTCTTCAAGATCGAGCGTGTATTCCATATTGTATATGTATTATGTAGCCATACGTAAGTTTTCGGGGATTTTTCAAAATTTCAAAATTTCGCTCGAATTCATAGGGGGAGCCTTCGATTTTGCTCAAAACGACGTGTTCTTCCATAGAATGACCGTAAATTCTTTTTTCTTCGAGATCGAGCTTGTATTCCATGTTGTAGATGCATTACTTTGCCATACGTAAGTTTTCGTGGATTTTTAAAAAATTCAAATGTCCGCCCGAATTCAAAGGGGTTAGCCTTCGATTTCGCTCCAAACAACGTTTTCGTCCATATATTGATTGTAAATTCATTTTTCTTCGAGATTGAGATTGTATTCCATGTTGTATATGCATTACGTAGCCATACGTAAGTTTCCAGGGATTTTTAAAAAATTCAAATTTTCGCTCGAATTCAAAGGGGTTAGCCATTGATTTTGCTAAACGACGTTTTCTTCCATAGAATGTCCGTAAATTCATTTTTCTTCGAGATCGAGATGTATTCCATGTTTTATATGCATCACATAGCCATACGTAAGTTTTTAGGGATATTAAAAAAATTCAAATTTTCGCTCGAATTCGAAGGGGTTAGCCTTCGATTTTGCTCAAAACGACGTTTTCGTCCATATATTGACCGTAAATTCATTTTTTCTTCGAGATCGAGCTTGTATTCCATGTTGTTTATGAATTACATAACCATGCGTAAGTTTTTGGGGATTTTTAAAAAAATCAAATTTTCGCTCAGATTCAAAGGGGTTAGCCTTCGATTTTGCTCAAAATGACGTTTTCTTCCATTGAATGACCGTAAATTCATTTTTCTTCGAGATCGAGCTTGTATTCCATGTTTTATATGCATTACGTAGCCATACGTAAGTTTTCGGGGATTTTTAAAAAATTCAATTTTTCGCTCGAATTCAAAGGGGTTAGCCTTCGATTTTGCTCAAAACGACGTTTTCGTCCATAGAATGTCCGTAAATTCATTTTTCTTCAAGATCGAGCTTGTATTTCATATTGTATATGTATTATGTAGCCATACGTAAGTTTTCGGGGATTTTTAAAAATTTCAAAATTTCGCTCGAATTCATAGGGGTTAGCCTTCGATTTTGCTCAAAACGATGTTTTTGTCCATAGAATGACCGTAAATTCATTTTTCTTTGAGATCGAGCTTGTATTCCATGTTGTATATGCATTACATAGCCATACATAAGTTTTCGGGGATTTTTAAAAAATTCAATTTTTTGCTCAAATTCAAAGGGGTTAGCATTCGATTTTGCTCAAAACGACGTTTTAGTCCATATAATGATCGTAAATTCATTTTTCTTTGAGATCGAGCTTGTATTCCATGTTGTATATGCATTACGTAGCCGTACGTAAGTTTTCGGGGATTTTTAAAAAATTCAAATTTTCGCTCAAATTCAAAGGGGTTGACCTTCGATTTTGCTTAAAACGATGTTTTTTTCCATAGAATGACCGTAAATTCATTTTTTTCGAGATAGAGCTTGTATTCTATGTTGTATATGCATTACACAGCCATACGTAAGTTTTCGGTGATTTTTGAAAAATTCAAATTTTCGGTCGTATTGAAAGGGGTTAGCCTTCGATTTTGCTCAAAACAACTTTTTCGTCCATATAATGATTGTAATTCATTTTTCTTCGAGATCGAGCTTGTATTCCATGTTGTATATGTATTACGTAGTCATACGTACGTTTTCAGGGATTTTTAAAAATTTAAAATTTTTGCTCGAATTCAAAGGGGTTAGTCTTCGATTTTGCTCAAAACGACGTTTTCTTCCATAGAATGACTGTAAATTTCATTTTTCTTCGAGATCGAGCTTGTATTTCATGTTGTATATGCATTATGTTGCCATACGTAAGTTTTTGTGGATTTTTAAAAAAGTCAAATGTTCGCCAGAATTCAAATGGGTTAGCCTTTGATTTTGCACAAAAAGACGTTTTCGTCCATATATTGACTGTAAATTCATTTTTCTTCGAGATTGAGCTTGTATTCCATGTTGTATATGCATTACGTAGCCATACGTAAGTTTTAGGGGATTTTTAAAAAATTCAAATTTTCACTCAAATTCAAAGGGGTTAGCCTTCGATTTTGCTCAAAATGACGTTTTCTTCCATAGAATGACTGTAAATTCATTTTTCTTCGAGATCGAGCTTGTATTCCATGTTTTATATGCATTACGTAGCCATACGTAAGTTTTCTGGTATTTTTAAAAAAATCAAATTTTCGCTCGAATTCAAAGGGGTTAGCCTTCGATTTTGCTCAAAACGACGTTTTCGTCCATAGAATGTTCGTAAATTCATTTTTCTTCAAGATCGAGCGTGTATTCCATATTGTATATGTATTATGTAGCCATACGTAAGTTTTCGGGGATTTTTCAAAATTTCAAAATTTCGCTCGAATTCATAGGGGGAGCCTTCGATTTTGCTCAAAACGACGTGTTCTTCCATAGAATGACCGTAAATTCTTTTTTCTTCGAGATCGAGCTTGTATTCCATGTTGTAGATGCATTACTTTGCCATACGTAAGTTTTCGTGGATTTTTAAAAAATTCAAATGTCCGCCCGAATTCAAAGGGGTTAGCCTTCGATTTCGCTCCAAACAACGTTTTCGTCCATATATTGATTGTAAATTCATTTTTCTTCGAGATTGAGATTGTATTCCATGTTGTATATGCATTACGTAGCCATACGTAAGTTTTTGGGGATTTTAAAAAAATTCAAATTTTCGCTCGAATTCAAAGGGGTTAGCCATCGATTTTGCTAAACGACGTTTTCTTCCATAGAATGTCCGTAAATTCATTTTTCTTCGAGATCGAGATGTATTCCATGTTTTATATGCATCACATAGCCATACGTAAGTTTTTGGGGATATTAAAAAAATTCAAATTTTCGCTCGAATTCGAAGGGGTTAGCCTTCGATTTTGCTCAAAACGACGTTTTCGTCCATATATTGACCGTAAATTCATTTTTTCTTCGAGATCGAGCTTGTATTCCATGTTGTTTATGAATTACATAACCATGCGTAAGTTTTTGGGGATTTTTAAAAAAATCAAATTTTCGCTCAGATTCAAAGGGGTTAGCCTTCGATTTTGCTCAAAACGATGTTTTTTCCATAGAATGACCGTAAATTCATTTTTCTTCGAGATCGAGCTTGTACTCCATGTTGTATATGCATTATGTAACCATGCGTAAGTTTTTGGGGATTTTTTAAAAATTCAAATGTTTGCTCAGATTCAAAGGGGTTAGCCTTTGATTTTGCTTAAAACGATGTTTTTTCCATAGAATGACCGTAAATTCATTTTTCTTCGAGATAGATACTGTATTCCATGTTGTATATGCATTACATAGCCATACGTAGGGTTTTGGGGATTTTTAAAAAATTCAAATTTTCGACCGTATTCAAAGGGGTTAGCCTTCGATTTTGCTCCAAATGACTTTTTCATCCATATAATGACTGTAATTCATTTTTCTTCGAGATCGAGCTTGTATTCCATGTTGTATATGTATTACGTAGCCATACGTAAGTTTTTGGCGATTTTTAAAAATTTCAAATTTCCGCTCGAATTCAAAGGGGTTAGCCTTCGATTTTGTTCAAAACGACTTTTTTGTCCATATATTGACCGTAAATTCATTTTTCTTCGAGATAGAGATTGTATTCCATGTTGTATATGCATTACGTAGCCATACATAGGGTTTTGGGGATTTTCAAAAAATTCAAATTTTCGCTCAGATTCAAAGGGGTTAGCCTTTGATTTTGCTCAAAACGATGTTTTTTCCATAGAATGACCGTAAATTCATTTTTCTTCGATATAGAGCTTGTATTGCATGTTGTATATGTATTACATAGCCATACGTAAGTTTTCGGGGATTTTTAAAAAATTCAACTTTTCGAGTGAATTCAAAGGGGTTAACCTTCGATTTTGCTCAAAACGACGTTTTTGTCCATAGAATGACCGTAGATTCATTTTTCTTTGAGATATAGCTTGTATTCCATGTTGCATATGCATTACGTAGCCATACGTAAGTTTTTGGGGATTTAAAAAAAATTCAAATTTTTGCTCAAATTCAAAGGGGTTAGCCTTCGATTTTGCTCAAAACGACGTTTTCTTCCATAGAATGTCCGTAAATTCATTTTTCTTAGAGATAGAGTTTGTATTCCATGTTGTATATGCATTACGTAGCCATACGTAAGTTTTTGGGGATTTTAAAAAAATTCAAATTTTCGCTCGAATTCAAAGGGGTTAGCCTTCGATTTTGCTCAAAACGATGTTTTCTTATATAGAATGACCGTAAATTCATTTTTCTTCGAGATAGAGTTGTATTCCATGTTTTATATGCATCACGTAGCCATACGTAAGTTTTCGGGGATATTAAAAAAATTCAAATTTTCGCTCGAATTTGAAGGGGTTACCTTCGATTTTGCTCAAAACGACGTTTTCGTCCATATATTGACCGTAAATTCATTTTTTCTACGAGATCGAGCTTGTATTCCATGTTGTATATGCATTACGTAACCATGCGTAAGTTTTTGGAGATTTTTAAAAAATTCAAATTTTCGCTCAGATTCAAAGGGGTTAGCCTGCGATTTTGCTCAAAACGATGTTTTTTCCATAGAATGACCGTAAATTCATTTTTCTTCGAGATAGAGCTTGTATTCTATGTTGTATATGCATTACATAGCCATACGTAAGTTTTCGGGGATTTTTAAAAAAAATCAAATTTTCGGTCGTATTCAAAGGGGTTAGCCTTCGATTTCGCTCAAAACGACTTTTACGTCCATATAATGAATGTAATTCATTTTTCTTTGAGATCAAGCTTGTATTCCATGTTGTATATGTATTACGTAGCCATACCTAAGTTTCGGCGATTTTTAAAAAATTCAAATTTTTGATTGAATTCAAAGGGGTTAGCCTTCGATTTTGCTCAAAACGGCATTTTCTTCTATAGAATGACCATAAATTCATTTTTCTTCAAGATCGAGCTTGTATTCCATGTTGTATATGCATTACGTTGCCATACGTAAGTTTTCGTGGATTTTTTAAAAAAATTAAATGTTCGCCCGAATTCAAAGGGGCTAGCCTTCGATTTTGCTCAAAACGTCGTTTTCGTCCATATATTGACTGTAAATTCATTTTTCTTCGGGATCGAGCTTGTATTCCATGTTGTATATGCATTACGTAGCCATACCTAAGTTTTTGGGGATTTTTAAAAATTCAAATTTTTGCTCAAATTCAAAGGGAGTCTTCGATTTTGCTCAAAACGACGTTTTAGTCCATAGAATGATCGTAAATTCATTTTTCTTTGAGATCGAGCTTGTATTCCATGTTGTATATGCATTACGTAGCCGTACGTAAGTTTTCGGGGATTTTTAAAAAATTCAAATTTTCGCTCAAATTCAAATGGGTTAGCCTTCGATTTTGCTCAAAACGATGTTTTTTTCCATAGAATGACCGTAAATTCATTTTTTTCGAGATAGAGCTTGTATTCCATGTTGTATATGCATTACACAGCCATACATAAGTTTTCGGGGATTTTTGAAAAAATTCAAATTTTCGGTCGTATTGAAAGGGGTTAGCCTTCGATTTTGATCAAAACAACTTTTTCATCCATATAATGACTGTAATTCATTTTTCTTCGAGATCGAGCTTGTATTCCATGTTGTATATGTATTACGTAGTCATACGTAAGTTTTTGAGGATTTTTAAAAATTTCAAATTTTCGCTCGAATTCAAAGGGGTTAGTCTTCGATTTTGCTCAAAACGACGTTTTCTTCCATAGAACGACTGTAAATTTCATTTTTCTTCGAGATCGAGCTTGTATTTCATGTTGTATATGCATTATGTTGCCATACGTAAGTTTTTGTGGATTTTTAAAAAATTCAAATGTTCGCCAGAATTCAAAGGGGTTAGCCTTTTATTTTGCACAAAACGACGTTTTCGTCCATATATTGACTGTAAATTCATTTTTCTTCGAGATTGAGCTTGTATTCCATGTTGTATATGCATTACGTAGCCATACGTAAGTTTTAGGGGATTTTTAAAAAATTCAAATTTTCACTCAAAATCAAAGGGGTTAGCCTTCGATTTTGCTCAAAATGACGTTTTCTTCCATAGAATGACCGTAAATTCATTTTTCTTCAAGATCGAGCTTGTATTCCATGTTCTATATGCATTACGTAGCCATACGTAAGTTTTCGGGGATTTTTAAAAAATTCAAATTTTCGCTCGAATTCAAAGGGGTTAGCCTTCGATTTTGCTCAAAACGACGTTTTCGTCCATAGAATGTCCGTAAATTCATTTTTCTTCAAGCTCGAGCTTGTATTCCATATTGTATATGTATTATGTAGCCATACGTAAGTTTTCGGGGATTTTTAAAAATTTCAAAATTTCGCTCGAATTCATAGGGGTTAGCCTTCGATTTTGCTCAAAACGACGTGTTCTTCCATAGAAGTACCGTAAATTCTTTTTTCTTCGAGATCGAGCTTGTATTCCATGTTGTAGATGCATTACGTTACCATACGTAAGTTTTCGTGGATTTTTAAAAAATTCAAATTTTTGCTCAAATTCAAAGGGGTTAGCCTTCGATTTTGCTCAAAACGATGTTTTCTTACATAGAATGACCGTAAATTCATTTTTCTTCGAGATCGAGTTGTATTCCATGTTTTATATGCATCACGTAACCATACGTAAGTTTTTGGGGATATTTAAAAAATTCAAATTTTCGGTCGTATTCAAAGGGGTTAGCCTTCGATTTTGCTCCAAATGACTTTTTCGTCCATATATTGACTGTAAATTCATTTTTCTTCGAGATCGAGATTGTATTCCGTGTTGTATATGCATTACGTAGCAATACGTGAGTTTCCAGGGATTTTTAAAAAAATCAAATTTTCACTCAAATTCAAAGGGGTTAGCCTTCGATTTTGCTCAAAACGACATTTTTTTCCATAGAATGACCGTAAATTCATTTTTCTTCGAGATAGAGCTTGTATTCCATGTTGTATATGCATTACGTAGCCATACAGAAGTTTTCGGCGATTTTTAAAAAAATTTAAATTTTCGCTCGTACTCAAAGGGGTTAGCCTTCGATTTTGCTCAAAACGACGTTTTCGTCCATAGAATGACCGTAGATTCATTTTTCTTTGAGATATAGCTTGTATTCCATGTTGTATATGCATTGCGTAGCCATACGTAAGTTTTTGGGGATTTTAAAAAAATTCAAATTTCGCTCGAATTCAAAGGGGTTAGCCTTCGATTTTGCTCAAAACGACGTTTTCTTCCATAGAATGTCCGTAAATTCATTTTTCTTAGAGATAGAGTTTGTATTCCATGTTGTATATGCATTACGTAGCCACACGTAAGTTCTCGGGGATTTTAAAAAAATTTAAATTTTCGCTCGAATTCAAAGGGGTTAGCTTCGATTTTGCTCAAAACGATGTTTTCTTACATAGAATGACCGTAAATTCATTTTTCTTCGAGATCGAGTTGTATTCCATGTTTTATATGCATCACGTAGCCATACGTAAGTTTTCGGGGATATTTAAAAAATTCAAATTTTCGCTTGAATTCATAGGGGTTAGCCTTCGATTTTGCTCAAAACGACGTTTTCGTCCATATATTGACCGTAAATTCATTTTTTCTTCGAGATCGAGCTTGTATTCCATGTTGTATATGCATTACGTAACCATGCGTAAGTTTTTGGGGATTTTTAAAAAATTCAAATTTTCGCTCAGATTCATAGGGGTTAGCCTTCAATTTTGCTCAAAACGATGTTTTTTCCATAGAATGACCGTAAATTCATTTTTCTTCGAGATCGAGCTTGTATTCCATGTTGTATATGCATTATGTAACCATGCGTAAGTTTTTGGGGATTTTTAAAAAAATTCAAATTTTTGCTCAGATTCAAAGGGGTTAGCCTTTGATTTTGCTTAAAACGATGTTTTTTCCACAGAATGACCGTAAATTCATTTTTCTTCGAGATAGATACTGTATTCCATGTTGTATATGCATTACATAGCCATACGTAGGGTTTTGGGGATTTTTAAAAAATTCAAATTTTCGACCGTATTCAAAGGGGTTAGCCTTCGATTTTGCTCCAAATGACTTTTTCATCCATATAATGACTGTAATTCATTTTTCTTCGAGATCGAGCTTGTATTCCATGTTGTATATGTATTACGTAGCCATACGTAAGTTTTTGGCGATTTTTAAAAATTTCAAATTTCCGCTCGAATTCAAAGGGGTTAGCCTTCGATTTTGTTCAAAACGACTTTTTTGTCCATATATTGACCGTAAATTCATTTTTCTTCGAGATAGAGATTGTATTCCATGTTGTATATGCATTACGTAGCCATACATAGGGTTTTGGGGATTTTCAAAAAATTCAAATTTTCGCTCAGATTCAAAGGGGTTAGCCTTTGATTTTGCTCAAAACGATGTTTTTTCCATAGAATGACCGTAAATTCATTTTTCTTCGATATAGAGCTTGTATTGCATGTTGTATATGTATTACATAGCCATACGTAAGTTTTCGGGGATTTTTAAAAAATTCAACTTTTCGAGTGAATTCAAAGGGGTTAACCTTCGATTTTGCTCAAAACGACGTTTTCGTCCATAGAATGACCGTAGATTCATTTTTCTTTCAGATATAGCTTGTATTCCATGTTGCATATGCATTACGTAGCCATACGTAAGTTTTTGGGGATTTAAAAAAAATTCAAATTTTTGCTCAAATTCAAAGGGACGTTTTCTTCCATAGAATGTCCGTAAATTCATTTTTCTTAGAGATAGAGTTTGTATTCCATGTTGTATATGCATTACGTAGCCATACGTAAGTTTTTGGGGATTTTAAAAAAATTCAAATTTTCGCTCGAATTCAAAGGGGTTAGCCTTCGATTTTGCTCAAAACGATGTTTTCTTATATAGAATGACCGTAAATTCATTTTTCTTCGAGATAGAGTTGTATTCCATGTTTTATATGCATCACGTAGCCATACGTAAGTTTTCGGGGATATTAAAAAAATTCAAATTTTCGCTCGAATTTGAAGGGGTTACCTTCGATTTTGCTCAAAACGACGTTTTCGTCCATATATTGACCGTAAATTCATTTTTTCTACGAGATCGAGCTTGTATTCCATGTTGTATATGCATTACGTAACCATGCGTAAGTTTTTGGAGATTTTTAAAAAATTCAAATTTTCGCTCAGATTCAAAGGGGTTAGCCTGCGATTTTGCTCAAAACGATGTTTTTTCCATAGAATGACCGTAAATTCATTTTTCTTCGAGATAGAGCTTGTATTCTATGTTGTATATGCATTACATAGCCATACGTAAGTTTTCGGGGATTTTTAAAAAAAATCAAATTTTCGGTCGTATTCAAAGGGGTTAGCCTTCGATTTCGCTCAAAACGACTTTTACGTCCATATAATGAATGTAATTCATTTTTCTTTGAGATCAAGCTTGTATTCCATGTTGTATATGTATTACGTAGCCATACCTAAGTTTCGGCGATTTTTAAAAAATTCAAATTTTTGATTGAATTCAAAGGGGTTAGCCTTCGATTTTGCTCAAAACGGCATTTTCTTCTATAGAATGACCATAAATTCATTTTTCTTCAAGATCGAGCTTGTATTCCATGTTGTATATGCATTACGTTGCCATACGTAAGTTTTCGTGGATTTTTTAAAAAAATTAAATGTTCGCCCGAATTCAAAGGGGCTAGCCTTCGATTTTGCTCAAAACGTCGTTTTCGTCCATATATTGACTGTAAATTCATTTTTCTTCGGGATCGAGCTTGTATTCCATGTTGTATATGCATTACGTAGCCATACCTAAGTTTTTGGGGATTTTTAAAAATTCAAATTTTTGCTCAAATTCAAAGGGAGTCTTCGATTTTGCTCAAAACGACGTTTTAGTCCATAGAATGATCGTAAATTCATTTTTCTTTGAGATCGAGCTTGTATTCCATGTTGTATATGCATTACGTAGCCGTACGTAAGTTTTCGGGGATTTTTAAAAAATTCAAATTTTCGCTCAAATTCAAATGGGTTAGCCTTCGATTTTGCTCAAAACGATGTTTTTTTCCATAGAATGACCGTAAATTCATTTTTTTCGAGATAGAGCTTGTATTCCATGTTGTATATGCATTACACAGCCATACATAAGTTTTCGGAGATTTTTGAAAAAATTCAAATTTTCGGTCGTATTGAAAGGGGTTAGCCTTCGATTTTGATCAAAACAACTTTTTCATCCATATAATGACTGTAATTCATTTTTCTTCGAGATCGAGATTGTATTCCATGTTGTATATGTATTACGTAGTCATACGTAAGTTTTTGAGGATTTTTAAAAATTTCAAATTTTCGCTCGAATTCAAAGGGGTTAGTCTTCGATTTTGCTCAAAACGACGTTTTCTTCCATAGAACGACTGTAAATTTCATTTTTCTTCGAGATCGAGCTTGTATTTCATGTTGTATATGCATTATGTTGCCATACGTAAGTTTTTGTGGATTTTTAAAAAATTCAAATGTTCGCCAGAATTCAAAGGGGTTAGCCTTTTATTTTGCACAAAACGACGTTTTCGTCCATATATTGACTGTAAATTCATTTTTCTTCGAGATTGAGCTTGTATTCCATGTTGTATATGCATTACGTAGCCATACGTAAGTTTTAGGGGATTTTTAAAAAATTCAAATTTTCACTCAAAATCAAAGGGGTTAGCCTTCGATTTTGCTCAAAATGACGTTTTCTTCCATAGAATGACCGTAAATTCATTTTTCTTCAAGATCGAGCTTGTATTCCATGTTCTATATGCATTACGTAGCCATACGTAAGTTTTCGGGGATTTTTAAAAAATTCAAATTTTCGCTCGAATTCAAAGGGGTTAGCCTTCGATTTTGCTCAAAACGACGTTTTCGTCCATAGAATGTCCGTAAATTCATTTTTCTTCAAGCTCGAGCTTGTATTCCATATTGTATATGTATTATGTAGCCATACGTAAGTTTTCGGGGATTTTTAAAAATTTCAAAATTTCGCTCGAATTCATAGGGGTTAGCCTTCGATTTTGCTCAAAACGACGTGTTCTTCCATAGAAGTACCGTAAATTCTTTTTTCTTCGAGATCGAGCTTGTATTCCATGTTGTAGATGCATTACGTTACCATACGTAAGTTTTCGTGGATTTTTAAAAAATTCAAATGTTCGCCCGAATTCAAAGGGGTTAGCCTTCAATTTTGCTCCAAACGACGTTTTCGTCCATATATTGACTGTAAATTCATTTTTCTTCGAGATCGAGATTGTATTCCATGTTGTATATGCATTACGTAGCCATACGTAAGTTTCCAGGGATTTTTAAAAAATTCAAATTTTCGCTCGAATTCAGAGGGGTTAGCCTTCGATTTTTCTCAAAACGACGTTTTCTTCCATAGAATGTCCGTAAATTCATTTTTCTTCGAGATTGAGTTGTATTCCATGTTTTATATGCATCACGTAGCCATACGTAAGTTTTCGGGGATATTAAAAAAATTCAAATTTTCGCTCGAATTCGAAGGGGTTAGCCTTCGATTTTGCTCAAAACGACGTTTTCGTCCATATATTGACCGTAAATTCATTTTTTCTACGAGATCGAGCTTGTATTCCATGTTGTATATGCATTAGTAACCATGCGTATGTTTTTGGGGATTTTTAAAAAATTCAAATTTTCGCTCAGATTCAAAAGGTTTAGCCTTCGATTTTGCTCAAAACGATGTTTTTTCCATAGAATGACCGTAAATTCATTTTTCTTCGAGATAGAGCTTGTATTGCATGTTGTATATGCATTACATAGCCATACGTAAGTTTTCGGGGATTTTTAAAAAATTCAAATTTTCGGTCGTATTCAAAGGGGTTAGCCTTCGATTTTGCTCAAAACGACTTTTTCGTCCATATAATGACTGTAATTCATTTTTCTTTGAGATCAAGCTTGTATTCCATGTTGTATATGTATTACGTAGCCATACCTAAGTTTAGGCAATTTTTAAAAATTTCAAATTTTTAATCGAATTCAAAGGGGTTAGCCTTCGATTTTGCTCAAAACGGCATTTTCTTCTATAGAATGACAATAAATTCATTTTTCTTCAAGATCGAGCTTGTATTCCATGTTTTATATGCATTACGTAGCCATACGTAAGTTTTCGGGTATTTTTAAAAAATTCAAATTTTTGCTCGAATTCAAAGGGGTTAGCCTTCGATTTTGCTCAAAACGACGTTTTCGTCCATAGAATGTCCGTAAATTCATTTTTTCTTCAAGATCGAGCTTGTATTCCATATTGTATATGTATTATGTAGCCATACGTAAGTTTTCGGGGATTTTTAAAAATTTCAAAATTTCGCTCGAATTCATAGGGGTTAGCCTTCGATTTTGCTCAAAATGACGTGTTCTTCCATAGAATGACCGTAAATTCTTTTTTCTTCGAGATCGAGATTGTATTCCATGTTGTATATGCATTACGTAGCCATACGTAAGTTTCCAGGGATTTTTAAAAAATTCAAATTTTTACTCAAATTCAAAGGGGTTAGCATTCGATTTTGCTCAAAACGACGTTTTTTCCATAGAATGACCTTAAATTCATTTTTCTTCGAGATAGAGCTTCTATTCCATGTTGTATATGCATTACGTAGCCATACAGAAGTTTTCGGCGATTTTTAAAAAAAATAATTTTTCGCTCGTATTCAAAGGGGTTAGCCTTCGATTTTGCTCAAAATGATGTTTTCTTCCATAGAATGACCGTAAATTCATTTTTCTTCGAGATAGAGCTTGTATTTCATGTTGTATATTCATTACGTAGCCATACGTAAGTTTTCGGGGATTTTTAAAAAATTCAAATTTTCGCTCGAATTCGAAGGGGTTAGCCTTCGATTTTGCTCAAAACGACATTTTCTTCCATAGAATGTCTGTAAACTCATTTTTCTCCAGGATCGAGCTTGTATTCCATGTTTTATATGCATTACATAGCCATACGTAAGTTTTCGGGGATTTTTAAAAAAATCAAATTTTCACTCGAATTCAAAGGGGTTAACCTTCGATTTTCCTCAAAACGACATTTTCTTCCGTAGAATGACCGTAAATTCATTTTTCTTCAAGATCGAGCTTGTATTCCATGTTGTATATGCATTACGTAGCCATACAGAAGTTTTCGGAGATTTTAAAAAAAATAATTTTTCGCTCGAATTCAAAGGGGTTATCCTTCGATTTTGCTCAAAACGACGTTTTCTTCCATAGAATGACTGTAAATTCATTTTTCTTCGAGATAGAGCTTGTATTCCATGTTTTTTATGCATTACGTAGCCATATGTAAGCTTTCGAGGATTTAAAAAAAATCAAAATTTCTCTCAAATTCAAATGGGTTAGCCTTCGATTTTGCTCAAAACGACGTTTTCGTCCATAGAATGTCTGTAAATTCACTTTTTTCGAAATAGAGCTTGTATGCCATGTCGTATAAGCATTACGTAGCCATAGGTAAGTTTTCAGGGATTTTTAAAAATTTCAAATTTTCGCGTGAATTCAAAGGGGTTAGCCTTCGATTTTGCTCAAAACGACGTTTTCGTCCATACATTGACTGTAAATTCATTTTTCTTCGAGATCGAGCTTGTATTCCATGTTGTATATGCATTACGTAGCCATATGTAAGTTTTCGCGGATTTTTAAAAAAATCGAATTTTCACTAAAAATTCAAAGGGGTTAGCCTTCAATTTTGCTAAAAACGACGTTTTCTTCCATAGAATGACCGTAAATTCATTTTTCTTCGAGATAGAGCTTGTATTCAATGTTGTATATGCATTACATAGCCATACGTAAGTTTTCAGAGATTTTTTAAAAATTCAAATGTCCGCTCAAATTCAAAGGGGTTAGCCTTCGATTTTGCTCAAAACGACGTTTTCTTCCATAGAATGACTGTAAATTCATTTTTCTTCGAGATAGAGCTTGTATTCCATGTTTTTTATGCATTACGTAGCCATATGTAAGCTTTCGAGGATTTAAAAAAAATCAAAATTTCTCTCAAATTCAAATGGGTTAGCCTTCGATTTTGCTCAAAACGACGTTTTCGTCCATAGAATGTCTGTAAATTCACTTTTTTCGAAATAGAGCTTGTATGCCATGTCGTATAAGCATTACGTAGCCATAGGTAAGTTTTCAGGGATTTTTAAAAATTTCAAATTTTCGCGTGAATTCAAAGGGGTTAGCCTTCGATTTTGCTCAAAACGACGTTTTCGTCCATACATTGACTGTAAATTCATTTTTCTTCGAGATCGAGCTTGTATTCCATGTTGTATATGCATTACGTAGCCATATGTAAGTTTTCGCGGATTTTTAAAAAAATCGAATTTTCACTAAAAATTCAAAGGGGTTAGCCTTCAATTTTGCTAAAAACGACGTTTTCTTCCATAGAATGACCGTAAATTCATTTTTCTTCGAGATAGAGCTTGTATTCAATGTTGTATATGCATTACATAGCCATACGTAAGTTTTCAGAGATTTTTTAAAAATTCAAATGTCCGCTCAAATTCAAAGGGGTTAGCCTTCGATTTTGCTCAAAACGACGTTTTCTTCCATAGAATGACTGTAAATTCATTTTTCTTCGAGATCGAGCTTGTATTCCATATTGTATGTGCATTACATAGCCATACCGAAGTTTTCGAAAATTTTTAAATTTCCAAATTTTCGCTAAAATTCAAAGGGGTTAGCCTTCGATTTTGCTCAAAACGACGTTTTCTTCTATAGAATGACCGTAAATTCATTTTTCATCGAGATCGAGCTTGTATTCCATGTTGTATATGTATTACGTAGTCATACGTAAGTTTTCGGGGATTTTTAAGAATTTCAAATTTTCGCTCGAATTCAAAGGGGTTAGTCTTCGATTTTGATCAAAACGATGTTTTCTTCCATAGAATGACCGTAAATTCATTTTTCTTCGAGATAGAGCTTGTATTCCATGTTGTATATGCATTACGTAGCCATACGTAAGTTTTCGGGAATTTTTAAAAAAAATCAAATTTTCGCTCGAATTCAAAGGGGTTAGCCTTCGATTTTGCTCAAAACGATGTTTTCTTCCATAGAATGATCGTAAATTCATTTTTCTTCGAGATAGAGCTTGTATTCCATGTTGTATATGCATTACGTAGCCATACGTAAGTTTTCACGGATTTTTAAAAATTTCAAATTTTCGCTCGAATTTAAAGGTGTTAGCCTTCGATTTTGCTCAAAACGACATTTTCTTCCATAGAATGTCTGTAAATTCATTTTTCTCCAGGATCGAGCTTGTATTTCATGTTTTATATGCATTACATAGCCATACGTAAGTTTTCGGAGATTTTTAAAAAATTCAAATTTTCACTCGAATTCAAAGGGGTTAACCTTCGATTTTCCTCAAAACGACATTTTCTTCCGTAGAATGACCGTAAATTCATTTTTCTTCGAGATCGAGCTTGTATTCCATGTTGTATATGCATTACATAGCCATATGTAAGTTTTCGGGGATTTTTAAAAATTTCAAATTTTTTGCGTGAATTCAAAGGGGTTAGCCTTCGATTTTGCTCAAAACGACGTTTTCTTCCATAGAATGACTGTAAATTCATTTTTCTTCGAGATCGAGCTTGTATTCCATGTTTTTTTTGCATTACGTAGCCATATGTAACCTTTCGAGGATTTAAAAAAAAATTCAAAATTTCTCTCAAATTCAAATGGGTTAGCCTTCGATTTTGCTCAAAACGACGTTTTCGTCCATAGAATGTCTGTAAATTCATTTTTTTCGAAATAGAGCTTGTATTCCATGTTGTATAAGCATTACGTAGCCATAGGTAAGTTTTCAGGGATTTTTAAAAATTTCAAATTTTCACGTGAATTCAAAAGGCTTAGCCTTCGATTTTGCTCAAAACGACGTTTTCGTTCATAAATTGACCGTAAATTCATTTTTCTTCGAGATCGAGCTTGTATTCCATGTTTTATATGCATTACGTAGCCATACGTAAGTTTTCGGTGATTTTTAAAAAATTCAAATTTTTGCTCGAATTCAAAGGGGTTAACCTTCAATTTTGCTCAAAACGACGTTTTCTTCCATAGAATGACCGTAAATTCATTTTTCTTCGAGATAGAGCTTGTATTCCATGTTGTATATACATTACGCAGCCATATGTAAGTTTTTGGGGATTTTTAAAAAATTCAAATTTTCGCTCGAATTCAAAAGATTTAGCCTTCGATTTTGCTCAAAACGACGTTTTCTTCCATAGAATGACCGTAAATTCATTATTCTTCGAGATAGAGCTTGTATTCCATGTTGTATATGCATTACGTAGCCATACATAAGTTTTCGAGGATTTTTAAAAAAATTCAATTTTCGCTCGAATTCGAAGGGGTTAGCCTTCAATTTTGCTCAAAATGACGTTTTCATCCATAGAATGTCCGTAAATTCATTTTTCTTCGGGATCGAGCTTGTATTCCATGTTGTATATGCATTACGTAGCCATACGTAAATTTTCGGAGATTTTTAAAAAAATCAAAGTCTCACTTGAATTCAAAGGGTTTAGCCTTCGATTTTGCTCAAAACGACGTTTTCTTCCATAGAATGACCGTAAATTCATTTTTCTTCGGGATAGTGCTTGTATTCCATGTTGTATATGCATTACGTAGCCATACGTAAGTTTTCACGGATTTTTAAAAATTTCAAATTTTCGCTCAAATTCAAAGGTGTTAGCCTTCGATTTTGCTCAAAACGACGTTTTCTTCCATAGAATGACCGTAAATTCATTTTTCTTCGAGATAGAGCTTGTATTCCATGTTTTATATGCATTACGTAGTCATACGTAAGTTTTTGTTGATTTTTAAAAATTCAAATTTTCGCTTGAATTCAAAGGGTTTAGCCTTCGATTTTACTCAAAACGACGTTTTCGTCCATAGAATGTCCATAAATTCATTTTTCTTTGATATCAAGCTTGTATTCCATGTTGTATATGCATTACGTAGCCATACATAAGTTTTCGGGGATTTTTAAAAAAATTCAATTTTCGCTCGAATTCGAAGGGGTTAGCCTTCAATTTTGCTCAAAATGACGTTTTCATCCATAGAATGTCCGTAAATTCATTTTTCTTCGGGATCGAGCTTGTATTCCATGTTGTATATGCATTACGTATTCATATTTAAGTTTTCGAGGATTTTTAAACAAATCAAATTTTCACTAAAAATTCAAAGGGGTTAGTCTTCGATTTTTCTCAAAACGATGTTTTCTTCCATAGAAAGACCGTAATTTCAATTTTCTTCGAGATAGAGCTTGTATTCCATGTTGTATATGCATTACGTATCCATACGTAAGTTTTCAGGAATTTTTAAAAAATTCAAATTTCCACTCGAATTCAAAGGGGTTAACCTTCGATTTTGCTCAAACCGACATTTTCTTCCATAGAATGACCGTCAATTCATTTTTCTTCGAGATCGAGCTTGTATTCCATGTTGTATATGCATTATGTAGCCATACGTAAGTTTTCGTGGATTTTTAAAAAAATCAAATTTTCGCGTGAATACAAAGGGGTTAGCCTTCGATTTTACTCAAAACAATGTTTTCTTCCATAGAATGACCGTAAATTCATTTTCCTTCGAGATCGAGCTTGTATTACATGTTGTATATGCATTACATAGTCATACATAAATTATCAGAGATTTTAAAAAATTCAAATTTTCGCTATATTCAAAGGGTTAGCCTTCGATTTTGTTCAAAACGAAGTTTTCTTCCATAGAATGACCGTAAGTTCATTTTTCTTCGAGATCGAGATTGTATTACATGTTGTATATGCATTAGATAGCCATACGTAAGTTTTTAGAGATTTTTAAAAAATTCAAATTTTCGCTCGAATTCAAAGGAGTTAAGCCTTCGATTTTGCTCAAAACGACGATTTTTCCATAGAATGACCGTAAATTCATTTTTCTTCAAGATCGAGCTTGTATTCCATGTTGTATATGAATTACGTAGCCATACGTAAGTTTTTTGGGATTTTTAAAAAATTCAAATTTTCGCTCGAATTCAAAGGGGTTAGCCTTCAATTTTGCTCAAAACGACGTTTTCTTACATAGAATGACCGTAAATTTATTTTTTTCGAGATAGAGCTTGTATTCATGTTGTATATGCATTACGTAGCCATACATAAATTTTCGGGGATTTTTAAAAAATTCAATTTTTCGCTCAAATTCGAAGGGGTTACCCTTCGATTTTGCTCAAAACGACGTTTTCTTCCATAGAATGTCCATAAATTCATTTTTATTCGGGATCAAGCTTATATTCCGTGTTGTATATGCATTACGTAGCCATACGTAAGATTTCAGGGATTTTTAAAAAAATCAAATTTTCGCTCGAATTCAAAGGGTCTTCGATTTTGCTCAAAAGAACGTTTTCTTCCATAGAATGACCGTAAATTCATTTTTCTGCGAGATAGAGCTTGTATTCCATGTTGTATATACATTATGTAGCCATATGTAAGTTTTTGGGGATTTTTAAAAAATTCAAATTTTCGCTCTAATTCAAAGGGTTTAGCCTTCGATTTTGCTCAAAACGATGTTTTCTTCCATAGAATGACCGTAAATTCATTTTTCTTCGAGATAGAGCTTGTATTCTATGTTGTATATGCATTACGTAGCCATACGTAAGTTTTCAGAGATTTAAAAAAAATCAAATTTTCGCTCAAATTCAAAGGGGACGCCTTCGATTTTGCTCAAAATGATATTTTCTTCCATAGAATGACCGTAAATTCATTTTTCTTCGAGATAGAGCTTGTATTTCATGTTGTATATGCATTACGTAGCCATACGTAAGTTTTCGGGGATTTTTAAAAAATTCAAATTTTCGCTCGAAATTCGAAGGGGTTTAGCGTTCGATTTTGCTCAAAACAACATTTTCTTCCATAGAACGTCCGTAAATTCATTTTTCTCCGGGATCGAGCTTGTATTCCATGTTGTATATGCATTACATAGCCATATGTAAGCTTTCGGGGATTTTTAAAAAATTCAAATTTTCACTCGAATTCAAAGGGGTTAGCCTCTGATTTTGCTCAAAACGACGTTTTCTTCCATAGAATGATCGTAAATTCATTTTTCTTTGAGATAGAGCTTGTATTCCATATTGTATATGCATTACGTAGCCATACATAAGTTTTCGGGGACTTTTAAAAAATTCAAATTTTCACTCAAATTCAAAGGGTTTAGCCTTTGATTTTGCTCAAAATGACGTTTTCTTCCATAGAATGACCGTAAATTCATTTTTCTTCGGGATCGAACTTGTATTCCATGTTGTATATGCATTACGTAGCCATACGTAAGGTTTTGGAGATTTTTAAAAAATTCAAATTTTCGCTCGAATTAAAGGGGTTAACCTTCTATTTTGCTCAAAACGACATTTTCTTCCATAGAATGACTGTAAATTTATTTTTCCTCAAGATAGAGCTTGTATTCCATGTTTTATATGCATTACATAGCCATACGTAAGTTTCCGGGGATTTTAAAAAAAATTCAAATTTTCGCTCGAATTCAAAGGGGTTAGCCTTTGATTTTCCTCAAAACGACATTTTCTTCCATAGAATGACTGTAAATTCATTTTTCTTCGAGATCGAGCTTGTATTCCATGTTGTATATGCATTACATAGCCATATGTAAGTTTTCATAGATTTTTAAAAATTTCAAATTTTTTACGTGAATTCAAAGGGGGTTAGCTTTCGATTTTGCTCAAAACGGCGTTTTCTTCCATAGAATGGTTGTAAATTCATTTTTCTTCGAGATCGAGCTTGTATTCCATGTTTTTTATGCATTACATAGCCATATGTAAGTTTTCGAGGATTTTAAAAAAATTCAAATTTTCGCTCGAATTCAAAGAGGTTAAGCTACATTGTTTCCCTGACACACTAAGGTACTAAACTAACAAGATTTGAAATACCAAACTCTCATAAAACATTGGCATGCCTTTGCATGAAATAATATGCCAGGTTGAGAATAAGACAAGTTGCCACTGGGGGCAAGTGGATGGAACAAAGTATAATGCATGCTGCATTCATGCCCACAAGGTTCAATATAATCCAATTACTGAAAGGCAACGCAGCAGCAAGAATGGGTGATATATGTGATGCAGCGTCAGTTGCATGAGGATGATGAGAGAGGCATGGAGATGTACCTAGTAGTTGTTGGGCAGAGGAAGGTATTGTGCCTCTGAACCTTGCCAAGTAGTTGTTGCCGCAGGGAGACGAGGGGGACGCAGAGGCATGCCCACTTCCGAAACAGTGCTGCAAAAACTAGCAACCATCGGGGTAGATGGGTGAATGAATAGTGAAACCCTAAGTAAGCCGGGAGGAGAGGAGGGGGTATATTCTGTCTCTTTTTTCTCCAAATCCTTCAAGATGTTGTTTTGTTCTTCTTCGGATACATCATCATCTGCTAGCCTCCTCTCCAACATCCGACGCAAGACAGGTTGGTATTAATATGGATAGTAGCACAGGGATTTGTACAACAAAAAGAATATAGTGAGCCCAGCGAAGTTAAAAGATGAGTAGCAAGCAGAAAATATGACAATGATAGAACTATGAGCAGCTATTGAGTTGGAACAACACAACTTATGTAAACACTTTCCAAAATATAACATCCTAGTACCAATGTTTCAATTGGTAGTAATGCCAGGCACAATGACATCAACTATTTGTTGAGGGGGTTGATCCCAGACAGGCAGACACCCAACTAGCCTATGCAAAGAGAATTTTAAGAAATTGCTTGAGGAGAAGACATTTCATCGGAGAGGCATATCAAAGTGCAGGTTTTGTCTAATGGAATATGAAGAGGAGGACACATAAATGGTACAACATTCAAAGCACTATTAACAAACTAGTTACAGATGCTAATCACGCACCTCACACAAAAAAATGGCTTGGCAACATCAAGGTAGCCCAACATACCCAAAATTTAGACTAGTGCATCCTGAAGCAAGTGTACTCACCAGTCACTACTAGATGGTCGCTTACAGTGGTCAGTACCTTTCCTCTACAATGCAGGCAGGTGAAGAGCTACTCGCATTTTCAGATTACATCGAGGTTTGTCACCCTCGGATCCCAATGCAGGCACATTGCATAAGCGTCTCAAGGCGTGAAACCCCAAAGCAGAGTGGGGAGGGACTAAGAGCACTGACCTCTCCTTGCGCTACTGGGTGACCACATCTGCACCTTGTAGTGGTTCTCAATGTACTGCTTGGCCGCCACCACCTTCTGCTTGGTGGCGCTGTACAGCAGCGCTCCCCGCTGGTCGCAGCCATCGGATGCGACCACGCCGGTGGGCAACGACACCGACAAAGCGGTTGGTGGCGGCTTGCCCCTCTCCCTGTGCTTGTCCCGCAGCTCCAGCTTCTAGAGCTGGCTCCTGGAGGAATCCATGGGGCAGTGAATCCATGGGGCAGTGCAGGTCTGCTTGCCTCCTCGTAGGATTTCCGGATCCGCTGCCGATGTCGGATATGTCGTGCCCCAATCCTAGGATCCGTCGATTGTCTGCCTCTCCGTGGGATCTCCGAATCAGCTGTCAATGTCAGGATCTGTCGTGCCTTCGTGGTGGGCGGCGAAGGGATGCCGGACAAAGCACAGGGGAGGTCGCAGTCGGCGTCAGGACTACCTGGCGTGGGAGGCGACGGGATTCGCCATCGGCGGGGGGCCAAAGGGATCGGGTGCAGCTAGGGTTGCGGCAATGTGCACAGGAGCGGTGAGGATATGGTCGAGATCTAGAAGGGGGTCCGGCTCGGGCGGCTTGCGAGTTAATGCTAGGTTTAGAGTCGTGTACGGCGGCTAGGGTTCAGAAGTAGCGTGTCTTCGAGGTGGGCGTAGATGGTGTAATACACAATAGTATTTTATTAGGCCGGGATGTGAATATGAAAAAGTGTAACTGGGTAGACTACACATTTTTGAAAGCCAGTCTATTTTTTAAAGAAAAGCAAATACGAACGGTGAAAAATAAAATCCACACCCACATCTGCAATACATCGGGTCGGGTGCTGATCAACCTGCGGGTGCAAAACGTCACCCGCATTTGCACTCGACGATGACCATGCATAGGAAGAAAAATAATATTTTACATTGTTACTCGTGACAGAACTATTTCTGCTAGCTACTACCCCTGTCCTAAAAAACTTGTCGCTTTCTATATTATTTTTGAACTATAAAGCGATAACTTTTTGGGACGGAGGAAGTAAATGCTAATTTAATTTGTGATATACTGTTCTTCCAATACACGACCAGCTGGAGATCTTGTGGTCAGTGTAGTATGGTTACATAAGATATATACAAGGAATACAAATTCAATTTAAAAAAATGAATTTATGATCAATCTTTTGAAGACAACTGTGTTATGAGTAAAATCGAACAAATTGTTTTATCCAGCTGTACTCATTGTTTGATTGTCTCATTTCATGTCCAAAGGCATTTTTTAATCTTTGTGTATTTCTTTTATCCATTGGATGATGAGTTCAACCAGGCAATCTTCCATCATACTTCTAGACACGGAAAACAAATCAGAAGATTGACTGGCTCAAAATCTCGAAAACGATTGGTATCAAAGTTGAATAGGATGGGCAAGGTGTGCAGCACAACTCCTGATTACTACTACTGCTGTTCTGCGTCACAAATACCAGAATAAGTAGAACAAGCATCTGTTTTCAGGAGTCTCAGGCTGACCAAATACATGTCACTCGCCTCATGGCATCTTAAAGATGGTCTTTGTTGAAGCAGTCTTGCGATACTTCTCCCGAACTGTGTAGACGAGCAGCCCATGAAGGTTTTTTGATCGACGAGGGCTAGTTCTCAAGGTGGGATTGCTGGAATTGCTCGAGTATAAATGGTGAGACGATAGTTTTTACGTGATTCAAGCCGTCAGAGCGTAACACCATACTCCACGATGAGATTGTATTGCTTGAGATTTGTGAGTGCGTGTGTGGCGTGTGAGTTGTCTGTGTCTTGTTTCGTAGGCTACTCGATCCCTTTATACTAAGGCCGAGCTCCTTACATGTGAGGCTTGGGACCCGACAGGTGGCCCCGGACGATCTTATATATCTTAAAAGGGGGTGAAGATTCCCCTATAAGTTGCCTCTGGCCGAGGCTTGAACATTTTGTCTTTGCCGCTTCAGTTGTCAGCAGCTCAGATGCAGTCGTTAATGCTGCAGGGACTGTCCCGTACGTCTGTCTTATCGCCGAAAGCTACCCACTTGGTTGGGTGGAATATGTCTGCATCGCCTTCACTGTAATGTGATTGGACGTAGTGGTAGCTGACAGTTAGGCGTGCTCCGCGTCGTGCGCCGAGGGAGGGCGTGTGCCTTCAATGCTTGATCTTGACAAGGTGTGCTGCTGCAACCCACCATCTGGGGCAAGTTGCAGGACATGTGGATGCAACGGGGCTGGCCTCCGCGAGGGAGGCCTGGTTCCATGTTGTGGGTCACGTGGCAGCCCCGAAACCCACCTCTAAAGCGATCTAGTGGTCCCGGACCGCAGGACACATGGCAGTGCCGGAGCCCACCTCCCAGAGAGTAGGCTGGGCAGGCCTGAAGTCTCGAACCATGTTGACCCTAAACTCTAGACCCTAAACCATAAACCCTAAACTCTAAACTCTAATAGACCCTTAGAGCTTAAACCCTAAACACTAAAACCTAAACATGGGGGTAAGAAGTAAATAGACTACATTGCCTTTATATCACTCACTTAGAGTTGAGATACGAAACTCTTATATGTAGACTATTAGATAGAAACAAGGAGGAAAGGAAAATTGCTAAACCTAACAAGAAAGAGGAAAGGAAAAGGACTTGCACATCTAGTTGTCAACTATACAATCTACCCCATATTGTTGTAATATTTATTAAAAATTGTTAACTTATTTGGCCAACTTCTAGTACAGCCTCTACCCATATGACAAATAATCTACCCCCAAACAACACTGTCACGCCCGGTCATCGTAAAGATGAACAGACGCTAACCACATGTACGCCAGGATCAGTTGAATCGTACATGCGTTGACGAAAGTGAAATACCATTACATTGCCATGTTCGGAATACATAAAATAGTCTTACAGGACGACCCGAAGGTCTACAAATACACACCACAAATATTTACAACACTAAACAGTTCAACACTACAGAAAGCAAGATAGGTAAGCGGGCTTCGTCTCCACAGGCAGCCGTTGCGCGTGAGGTCGCCAGCCTAGACCAAGTCCTCCAGGTTGACGTAGAAGTCCTCCGGTGCAGCTTCTTCTTCTTCATACTCTAAAGGAGAATTAAACGCTTGAGTACATAGAGTACTCAGCAAGTGCGGGAAGAGAATGACATGATTGGCTAGGGCAAGGAAAGGCCAAATATGGCTTAGCACTATGCTTAGAACCTATCCTTAGCTTTCAATTATCAATATCATAATTCAATAAATAATCAACACATGATTAATGATAATGAAAGTACTTGAATCATAATGAACCATCATTTCCCAACCATAGACTAATTATGAACTGGCCCCAAGCCGCTCTTGTCCGTGAGCACGGCTGTCATGACAGTTTTACCAAATCTCTGCAGAGAGTGTACCCTTTACCCACAAGCAGTGATTTCATCCCCTGTTGCCAGGTGGACTAAGTGAACCTCCCTGAATGCCCGTGGTAGCTAACCACATTACACACTTCCTTTGGTGTGAGACCAGGAGATCACAACATGGTCTTTACAAAGGTACTCCCGACTAGTGCTAGCCCTCTAAGGTTTCCACCACTGGGGATTCTCGGAGTAACCCTCCGCCCCAGAGCCCCCTCTTGAGCCTTGCGGTTCCAAGAGCAGATCACCCGCCTCATTCCCCGCACCATCCAACCACTAGCAGTTCATCGGGAGAAACCTAATTAATTGACCAAGCTGCCCCATCTCGGTCTCGTGGTGGTACTATAAAGCTTAGTGGCTTCCTCCATAAACCGGTCCTTAGAATCCGGTGGTAACAAACCCCAATCCCGGGTCTCGTGCAAACTGCACCATACCAATACTAACCGACCACCAGATTCCTATCCACTATCATTATGTAGATCCAACACCAAATTAAAGTAATCATAAAGTTTAGCATAGAACATTGGTATGTAATCCCAATCCCAACATCTAAGCATGGCCAAGCATAAATAAAGCCTATCTACTTCCCAACCCATTTCAGGTAACAAGGAATGGTAAGGAACAGGGCATGTAAACATGAAGTAGGACTTCAAATTAATTAGCATGCAACTAGCTAAATTCCTAAAATAGGTACAAGATGGTCAAGGGCACTTGCCTTCGTTGGAGACTTGAGAATTGACGAAGTCTTGGTCTTGGAAGTTGAGGTTAGGGTCGTAGAACGACTCTAGATATATGCCCAAGCAATGGCAGGAATAGAATAAAGCTAAATAAGTAAAGGCACGCAAAACAATGCATTCACACATACACATAAGCACAAAATCCTACACTAATGCGTCCCTACGAGGTATTTATCACTTAACATGGCCAAAGTATGCATTTTATATTTTTCCTAGAATTTTGGGATTTTATTATAGCCTAAAACCAATTTTATTGAATTTTCTATAGCAAAAATGTATTTTAAAACCTTTATAATAATTAATTCAGGGACCAAATATATTTTATCAGAACTCTACAATTAATTCACAGCCTAAAATAGTTTATAACAATTTTTCCTAACATTCCTACACTTAATTACCATTTTTATCTAATTTCTATACCTCAAATACAATTAAAAACCCTATTCTGCAAATAAATAAAAGTCCAGGGGCTGAATAAATAGTTTTCTACACTGTTCAGGGCCTAAATACACTATTCTACCAATTTACAGGGGTTAGAATGCTTAATTAAATGATTAAAACCAATTTTTAGGGTTCCAGGGGCTAGTCTGTGATTTCTGGGGGCTAGATTTCAATTCTAGAGAAGTCCAGGGGGTAGCTAGTGAAGTTCCAGGGGCTCCGGTGCAAATGCGCAGGCGGGAAATGCGATTTAAACTTGGGCCGTTGGATCACAAATGGATGGCTCGGATTTTATTAGGCGAACCGGTATGCACGATATAATCGCAGCCGTTGGGGTGAAACCGATGGCCCGGATTGGGCCACGTCGCCCCCGGCGACGTCGGCGGCGCCCGGCGCGGCGGCGCTAGACGCCCGCGACGGCGAGCTCGCCGGAGACGGCCAAAACGGCGAAAACGCCACCGGTTCAAAGCGCCAACTACACAGAACGAAGGAGGGGGAGAAGGGGAGTATACCTAGGGGGGTTGCGAGGTCCGAAGTTGGCCGGAGAGGGGTCGGCGGCGAGGAATGGCGGCGGTGGCGACGGTGCACGTCGAGCTCGGTGGAAACTCGGCGACCTTCCCACGATCTCTTGCCCGGCGTGCTCCTGGCAGCAAGGCGAAGGCGTTAGGGCAGTCAGGAGGAGAAGGCGATCACCGGCTAACCGGGAACGGCGGCGACTACCTCGGTTGCGGCGATGGCTAGGGTTGCGCGCGTGGAAGGGGAAAATGAGGGAGACGGCGAGGTTTTATGGGGCAGGGGGGTGCGGTGGTTGTAGGCGCGTGCGAAGAGGGGTTCCCCCGGGTGGTTTTCGTCGTGGGCGAGGTGGTTGAAGAGGGGCGCGCGAAGTGGGCGCGGGGTGGCGGTTTCATGCGCGGCGCGGGAAGGAAGAGAGGTGGGGGACGGCGCCGACATGCGGGCCCCGCCCGGCAGAGAGAGGGAGAGAGGGGAGGGCGCAGTGGGCTGGCGGGGGAGAAAAGAGAATTGGGCCAGGGAGGAGAAATCGGCCCAAAAGGGGTTTAATTCCTTTTTCTTTTTCTTTTCTATTCATTTCTTTTGATTTTGAATTCAAATTCAATTTGAACCGTTTGCTACTCGTTTAAACACCAAAAAATCACAAGAAAATGCATGCTACAATGATCAAGGTTTGAGCAAATTTTTGTACATAAAATGTAGGTGTTACAACTCTACCCCCCTTAAAAGGAATCTCGCCCTCGAGATTCGGACGTTCTAAGAGAATAGATGAGGGAAATCCGCCTTAAGAGTTTCTTCTCTTTCCCATGTTGCTTCTGCCTCAGAGTGATGCTTCCATTGCACTTTACACATGCGAATGACTTTGTTCCTCGTGACTTTTTCTAGTGTCTCAAGTATTTTGACAGGCTGCTCTACATAAGACAAGTCTTCCTGCACATCCACGGCTTCCATGGGCAATTGCTCTTCAGGCACTCTTAAGCACTTCTTAAGCTGCGATACATGAAACACATTATGCACATCTGACAAGTGTGGCGGAAGCTCAAGCTGATATGCCACTTCACCTCGTCTTTCGAGTATCTTGAACGGACCAATATATCGGGGTGACAGCTTGCCTCTTACTTTGAATCTTCGCAATCCTCTCATAGGTGACACCTTCAAGTATACGTAGTCACCAACTTCAAATGCGAGATCGCGTCTTCGAGTATCCGCATAACTCTTCTGTCTTGTTTGAGATGCCTTTAGATTCTTCCGAATTTCTTGTACTTGTCTTTCAGCCTCTTGTAATACGTCAGGCCCAAAGACTTGGCTTTCCCCAGTTTGATTCCAAAACAACGGTGTCCTACATTTTCGCCCATACAATGCTTCAAAAGGAGACATCTTCAAACTGGCTTGATAACTGTTGTTGTAAGAGAATTCGGCATATGGCAGATTCTTGTCCCAACTCTTGCTATTCTTTAAAGCACACGCTCTCAACATATCTTCTAATATCTGGTTGGTGCGTTCTGTCTGGCCATCAGTTTGAGGATGATACGCCGAACTGAAATTTAGACGGGTATCCATTGATTCATGCAACTTCTGCCAGAATCTTGAGGTGAATTGGGTGCCTCTGTCTGAGATGATCTTCTTAGGAACTCCATGTAAGCATACAATCCTGGAGATGTACAGTTCCGCCAACTTGGGGCCATTATAGGTCTCTTTCACAGGAATAAAGTGAGCCACTTTAGTTAGACGGTCCACAATAACCCATATAGAATCATATCCAGACTGTGTTCTTGGTAGTCCCACAATGAAGTCCATACTAATTTCTTCCCACTTCCATTCTGGCACTTTGATTGGTTGCAATAATCCTGCTGGTCTTTGATGTTCCGCCTTAATCAATTGACATGTATCACATATGGCCACATATTCGGCTACATCCCGTTTCATTCCATGCCACCAATATCGATCTTTAAGGTCTTGATACATCTTTGTGCTTCCGGGATGAATGGAGTATGATGAGTCATGAGCTTCTCTTAATATCAACTCTTTAATCCCCTTGACATCTGGAACACAAATCCTCTTTCCAAGCCATAAGATTCCTTGTTCATCCTCTCTAAAGTTCGGAGCTTTCCCTTTCTTCATCAACTGTTTGATCTCCTTGACCTTCTCATCATTCTTCTGCCCTTCTCGTATATCACGCTCGAGGGTTGAGTCCACTTCCATAGCAACCGCTTCAGCGCTAGACACTAGACATAGATTTAACCTTGCAAACTCTTCACATAGCTGGGGTTGAAGAGCTTGTACTGACAAGTTATTGCTTTGTCCCTTCCTGCTTAGAGCATCAGCGACCACATTTGCCTTGCCTGGATGGTAGTTGATTCCCACATCAAAGTCGTTGATTAACTCCAACCAACGACGTTGCCTGAGGTTAAGATCCGGCTGTGTAAATATGTACTTCAAGCTCTTGTGATCTGTATATATCTCCGTCCTTTTTCCCATTAAGTAATGTCTCCATATCTTCAAAGCATGAACAACCGCTGCCAACTCTAAGTCATGTGTTGGATAATTCCTCTCATGTTTCCGAAGTTGTCTTGAAGCATAGGCCACAACATGTCCTCCTTGCATTAAGACACATCCTAAACCATGACCAGATGCATCACAATAGACCACAAACTCCTTCTGCATATCAGGCATCACCAATACCGGCGCACTGGTCAACCTCTTCTTCAATTCGGCGAAGCTCACTTCACATTCAGGGGTCCACTTGAAAGCAACTCCTTTCTCAAGCAACTTGGTTAGTGGTCGAGAGATCTTTGAAAATCCCTTGATGAATCGACGGTAATAACCAGCCATACCTAAGAATCTTCTTATATCATGCACACTCTCAGGTGTTTCCCACTTAAGGACATCGGCCACCTTGCCTGGATCCACTGCTATACCTCCTTCAGATATGACATGTCCCAAAAATGATACCTCCTTTAGCCAAAACTCACACTTGCTAAGTTTGGCATACAGTTGATGTTGGCGAAGCTTCTGTAGGGCCATCCTGAGGTGCTCCTCATGCTCTTCTTCCGTCTTGGAGTAGATAAGTATGTCATCGATGAATACCACTACGAACTTGTCCAAGTACTCCATGAAAACCTTGTTCATAAGATACATAAAGTACGCCGGAGCATTGGTCAATCCGAACGACATAACGGTATATTCGTATAATCCATACCGAGAGACAAACGCCGTCTTGGGAATATCCGACGGTCTAATCTTCAGTTGATGATAGCCCGAACGGAGATCAATCTTGGAAAACACACATGCTCCTCTTAACTGATCAAATAAATCTTCAATCCTTGGTAGTGGATATTTATTCTTGATGGTTACCTCATTTAAAGCACGATAGTCCACACACAACCTTTGAGTTCCATCCTTCTTAGGTACAAATATGACTGGTGCTCCCCAAGGCGATGATCTAGGGCGAATATATCCTTTTGCCAATAACTCCTCAATATGATCCTTTAGTTCAGCTAATTGTTTAGCATCCATTCTATATGGCCTCTTATATATTGGGGCCGTTCCAGGCACTAATTCAATGATAAATTCAATCTCTCGATCAGGGGGCATACCTGGCAAGTCATCTGGGAATACATCCGGAAATTCTTTCACAACCCTGATGTCTTTGGTACTCTCAAGATGGTTGAGTTGCACTACTGCTTCTTGTGTCTGATCTGGCTTGAATTCCACTGTGGTGCCATCCGGGTGTGTTAAGCAGACTGTTCTAGTTGCACAATGAATTACTACTTGATTCTTTGTCAACCAGTCCATTCCCAGAATGATATCTAATCCTTGTGAGTCCAACACTATTAGGTTGGCCCAAAAGACTACCCCCCTTATGTTTATACTCACTTTTCGGCATAGATGCCTTGCCACCATCTCTCCTCCAGGAGAGTTTATCAATAATGGCCCGTTCAAGAATGTAACTACCATGTCATGCTTCTTTATGAAATCCTTGGATATGAATGAATGTGTAGCACCCGAATCAAACAATATGGTGGCGGGGTGGGAGTTGACAGAGAACGTACCGATCACCACATCAGGCGCTTCCTGTGCTTGCTCCAGAGTCACATGGTTGACACGGCCAGTTGGGTTTTGCTGCTTCTTTGGACAACTGCTGGCATAGTGTCCCCATTCTCCGCACTTGTAGCATTGTACTCCCGCAGCATTATTTGGGCCCTTGTTGCCTCCTGACTGGTTTCTTGGGGGTTGGCCACTTGGACGATTAGCGGGGGCTGAAGGGTGGGGTGGCTGCATCTGCTGGCGTGGGGGTTGCGTTGGCTGGCGTGGTGGCTGCTGCTGCTGCTGGCGCATCTGCTGGTTGTAGGGAGTGGGTGGCCTGTAGCTGGAGTTGGGAAACCTCTGCCCCGAGTAGTTCATGGGACGAGTCATGTGAGTTGTAGGTGGAGGGTTGAGACGGGGGCGTACATTGCTGCTAGAGGCATGTGCTGCTAAAGTCAACTTCCTCTTTCTTTCATCATCATCCAGTTCCTTCTTAGTCCTCTCCACTTCAAAAGCTTTGTCAACTAATTTCTGGAAGTCGCCGTAGTCGCTGGAAGACATGGCGAACTTTAACTCTTTGTCCAGCCCATTCTTGAAGCGGAATTGCTTCTTGGCGTCGGTATCCACGTCTGTTGGGGCATAGCGGGATAGCTGGGTGAAGGCATTCAGGTAGGCCCTCACAGTCATACGGCCTTGCTTAGCATCAGGAACTCTTCACGCCTGGCTTGTATCTCTCCTTCAGGTACGAAGTGATTGCGGAAGTTGGTTCGGAATTCTTCCCATGTAATATTTTCTGGGTCCCGGTGGGCTTCGGTGAAGGCGGTCCACCAGTCAGCTGCTGGTCCTTGAAGTTGATGGGAGGCTAGTAGCACTTTCTCCCTTCCTTCACAGTGGATGAGCCTCAGCTTGCTATCAATGGTACGAAGCCAATCATCAGCGTCCATGGGTTCGGTAACGGTGGCAAAAGTGGGTGGATGGGTGTTCAGGAAGTCCCTAAGGAAGGACCTAGGTGGAAAAGGTGGTGGTGGCGGAAGGTTGTAGTTTGGTGGTGGTGGGGGTGGGGCTTGTTGCAGGTTGGTGACAATCTGGGTGAGGTTGTTAAGTAGTTGAGTCTGAAGAGCCATCATCTGTTGCATTTGTTGAGATGCTGGGGCTCCTCGAGCACCCCTTGCATTCCATCCAGGGACACCTCCAAGTTCTTCATCCAGGGGTGGGTTACCACGACCACGGCCTCTACCTCTACCTCGTCCAGCCATCTGTGATAGAGAAGTTCATTGAGGTCTTAGAATAATAGATGAGATAAGAAAGGATACACTAGGGTAACACGGTCCCAACTACATGCATCAAGGGTAATAGACATAAAGCAAGTTCATTAACCAACTAGTGTGGAGGTGGACAAGATGCCTGAGCATTCCACCACTCACACGACGCCTAAACACGACTAAAGACATGGATGTGGACAGGATGCCGAAGCATTCCACAACTCATGTCGCAACCAACACACACAACATAAAGCAAACTACTAGCATGACAACATAAAAGGTACAACTCAAGACTAGGGAGGGCGTAGCTACACGCTCCTACAAACTAAGGATAACTGTCCTGAGTCGTCCAGCGGGGAAACGAGTCCACTCCTACTCGTCGGAGTCCTCCTCAACCTCCATCTCCGGGTCTTCTTCTTCTGAGTCTTCTCTTGAGTTCTCGGGGGAGTTCATGCGGCGATCCGGAGAGTTCGGGTCCCAAGGCTCCACGTCCGAAGCGTACTGCGGAGAGTTAGGATCAACTCCAGTGATCCTCGTGTAGCGCCGTCGAAGTCGCTCGTAGCGGTCGACCAAGTCCCTGCTGTCCTGCAGCTCCTGCTGACAACGCTGGAGTCGCGAAGACAACTCCACAACGTCGTCCACCAGCCTCTCGCACTGGGGGTGAGTCAAGCGTCCCTCGACGTCACGTCCAGTGAAGGCGGCTGTGCCACTAGGGCGCTGAGGGGTGTACGCGTGCTCCGTGCACCCAAGAAGTAACCTGTGGGCGTGGCTCCAGTAGGTGGTCGCCTCCCACGTGGCGTCCTCCTCAGCTGCACGCTGGGAGCTCCTCCAGGCCGGAGAGAAGTGCGAGTGCAGCAACTCCGAGTCGTAGTAGACGGCCAGCTGAGAAGTCCACTCCAGCTCACCAGTATAGGGTGCAAAGACCCTAGTGGTGTGGTAGACTAAGCGGACACGGTACTCACGGTACCCCGCAGCTCGAAGAAGAGAACGAAGACGGACGCGCATCCTCGAAGCAGCACTCCCGTTGGAGAGCAGTGTCGTCTCCCTCCGGGGTGTGTAAGGTGCGGAGCGACTGGCTAAGGCGTGCTGAGGGACACGACCTCCAGTCGACTTACGGGCCGTCTGCTTAGTCCGCGCCATCTACAAACATTTGAAAAGAAGAGAGTGAGATTAATATTTAATAAATCAAGTTAGAATAAAAACAATAAGCAAAGCAAGGTAAGAAGCACAAGGGTTGAGATGGAGAGCACAAAGTTTTGGAAATACTATTTCATATGAAAATAGTATAGTCCTTAATTTTCGGCCATTTCTAACTAGGCTTGCGTCCTACGGGCAACACGGCTCTGATACCACTTTGTCACGCCCGGTCATCGTAAAGATGAACAGACGCTAACCACATGTACGCCAGGATCAGTTGAATCGTACATGCGTTGACGAAAGTGAAATACCATTACATTGCCATGTTCGGAATACATAAAATAGTCTTACAGGACGACCCGAAGGTCTACAAATACACACCACAAATATTTACAACACTAAACAGTTCAACACTACAGAAAGCAAGATAGGTAAGCGGGCTTCGTCTCCACAGGCAGCCGTTGCGCGTGAGGTCGCCAGCCTAGACCAAGTCCTCCGGGTTGACGTAGAAGTCCTCCGGTGCAGCTTCTTCTTCTTCATACTCTAAAGGAGAATTAAACGCTTGAGTACATAGAGTACTCAGCAAGTGCGGGAAGAGAATGACATGATTGGCTAGGGCAAGGAAAGGCCAAATATGGCTTAGCACTATGCTTAGAACCTATCCTTAGCTTTCAATTATCAATATCATAATTCAATAAATAATCAACACATGATTAATGATAATGAAAGTACTTGAATCATAATGAACCATCATTTCCCAACCATAGACTAATTATGAACTGGCCCCAAGCCGCTCTTGTCCGTGAGCACGGCTGTCATGACAGTTTTACCAAATCTCTGCAGAGAGTGTACCCTTTACCCACAAGCAGTGATTTCATCCCCTGTTGCCAGGTGGACTAAGTGAACCTCCCTGAATGCCCGTGGTAGCTAACCACATTACACACTTCCTTTGGTGTGAGGCCAGGAGATCACAACATGGTCTTTACAAAGGTACTCCCGACTAGTGCTAGCCCTCTAAGGTTTCCACCACTGGGGATTCTCGGAGTAACCCTCCGCCCCAGAGCCCCCTCTTGAGCCTTGCGGTTCCAAGAGCAGATCACCCGCCTCATTCCCCGCACCATCCAACCACTAGCAGTTCATCGGGAGAAACCTAATTAATTGACCAAGCTGCCCCATCTCAGTCTCGTGGTGGTACTATAAAGCTTAGTGGCTTCCTCCATAAACCGGTCCTTAGAATCCGGTGGTAACAAACCCCAATCCCGGGTCTCGTGCAAACTGCACCATACCAATACTAACCGACCACCAGATTCCTATCCACTATCATTATGTAGATCCAACACCAAATTAAAGTAATCATAAATTTTAGCATAGAACATCGGTATGTAATCCCAATCCCAACATCTAAGCATGGCTAAGCATAAATAAAGCCTATCTACTTCCCAACCCATTTCAGGTAACAAGGAATGGTAAGGAACAGGGCATGTAAACATGAAGTAGGACTTCAAATTAATTAGCATGCAACTAGCTAAATTCCTAAAATAGGTACAAGATGGTCAAGGGCACTTGCCTTCGTTGGAGACTTGAGAATTGACGAAGTCTTGGTCTTGGAAGTTGAGGTTAGGGTCGTAGAACGACTCTAGATATATGCCCAAGCAATGGCAGGAATAGAATAAAGCTAAATAAGTAAAGGCACGCAAAACAATGCATTCACACATACACATAAGCACAAAATCCTACACTAATGCGTCCCTACGAGGTATTTATCACTTAACATGGCCAAAGTATGCATTTTATATTTTTCCTAGAATTTTGGGATTTTATTATAGCCTAAAACCAATTTTATTGAATTTTCTATAGCAAAAATGTATTTTAAAACCTTTATAATAATTAATTCAGGGACCAAATATATTTTATCAGAACTCTACAATTAATTCACAGCCTAAAATAGTTTATAACAATTTTTCCTAACATTCCTACACTTAATTACCATTTTTATCTAATTTCTATACCTCAAATACAATTAAAAACCCTATTCTGCAAATAAATAAAAGTCCAGGGGCTGAATAAATAGTTTTCTACACTGTTCAGGGCCTAAATACACTATTCTACCAATTTACAGGGGTTAGAATGCTTAATTAAATGATTAAAACCAATTTTTAGGGTTCCAGGGGCTAGTCTGTGATTTCTGGGGGCTAGATTTCAATTCTGGAGAAGTCCAGGGGGTAGCTAGTGAAGTTCCAGGGGCTCCGGTGCAAATGCGCAGGCGGGAAATGCGATTTAAACTTGGGCCGTTGGATCACAAATGGATGGCTCGGATTTTATTAGGTGAACCGGTATGCACGATATAATCGCAGCCGTTGGGGTGAAACCGATGACCCGGATTGGGCAACGTCGCCCCCGGCGACGTCGGCGGCGCCCGGCGCGGCGGCGCTAGACGCCCGCGACGGCGAGCTCGCCGGAGACGGCCAAAACGGCGAAAACGCCACCGGTTCAAAGCGCCAACTACACAGAACGAAGGAGGGGGAGAAGGGGAGTATACCTAGGGGGGTTGCGAGGTCCGAAGTTGGCCGGAGAGGGGTCGGCGGCGAGGAATGGCGGCGGTGGCGACGGTGCACGTCGAGCTCGGTGGAAACTCGGCGACCTTCCCACGATCTCTTGCCTGGCGTGCTCCTGGCGGCAAGGCGAAGGCGTTAGGGCAGTCAGGAGGAGAAGGCGATCACCGGCTAACCGGGAACGGCGGCGACTACCTCGGTTGCGGCGATGGCTAGGGTTGCGCGCGTGGAAGGGGAAAATGAGGGAGACGGCGAGGTGTTATGGGGCAGGGGGTGCGGTGGTTGTAGGCGCGTGCGAAGAGGGGTTCCCTCGGGTGGTTTTCGTCGTGGGCGAGGTGGTTGAAGAGGGGCGCGCGAAGTGGGCGCGGGGTGGCGGTTTCATGCGCGGCGCGGGAAGGAAGAGAGGTGGGGGACGGCGCCGACATGCGGGCCCCGCCCGGCAGAGAGAGGGAGAGAGGGGAGGGCGCAGTGGGCTGGCGGGGGAGAAAAGAGAATTGGGCCAGGGAGGAGAAATCGGCCCAAAAGGGGTTTAATTCCTTTTTCTTTTTCTTTTCTATTCATTTCTTTTGATTTTGAATTCAAATTCAATTTGAACCGTTTGCTACTCGTTTAAACACCAAAAATTCACAAGAAAATGCATGCTACAATGATCAAGGTTTGAGCAAATTTTTGTACATAAAATGTAGGTGTTACAAACACCCACCACGATACAAGCAAGTAAAATGAAACAAATAAAAGGCTAAGAAAAAGCAAATAAAAAATTTTTAAATAATTTTTTTACATTGAAAACAATATTTAAAAGAAACATGTATTACATAGAACAAAACTGTAGTTATTTCCTAATCAATATGAAAGTACAAAAAATGTATTCTCATTCTGTCACAAGCAAAAGAAACTAGATAACAATCTCGCCAGTAATGAGAACAAAATTCTATTATTAGAGATACTTTCATAATAATGACAAATATCAGATATGCAAAAATAGAATATCAAATATACTACAAAATAACGTTAAACCCTAAAAAAATAAGAATAAAACAAAAGCTAGATGAACATACCATTATGGCAGTGAGATATGTTTCAAACATGTACAGCGAGGTTCTCATCACAGATGGGATATAATCATATACAAGAAAAAGGTTCATGCCTAGCAAAAAAAATGGAACAGAAATGTTTATGGTCAAAAAAGGGTATAATTCCTGCTGCAAAAGATGAGAAATGTACAGGCAGCAAAAACTCAAAAAATAGAGTACAATTCACTCATCAAGATCAAAAAAGACATGTAACTATCAGCAGCCACCCTCTTCCACAGTAAAGATTGGAATTAGCTTCTGAAAATGGAGGCTACGAACTGACAAAACATAATTAGATAAAAACCAAAACATCAGAAAAAGGTAATTCAGGGTTGCTTTCTTATCAATAATTGAACAAAGCTCAACAAAGAGGTTTTTGTGGTTTCAATATTAGAATTGATGGAAATGAAAAAAATAAGATCTAAGTCATGAGTACTACTACACCCCAACCTAACTAGTATTCAACACAGATTGGTGACGGGTGATGGCCAAAACAGCATATATTCATATCAACTCAAACATAAAAATGGTCATATCAGATGAAATTTAACGACAGGGTACCTCGCTGACAGATCTAAATTTTCAAATACACTTTTTTCTTTGATTTTAAAGGATTCTACTTGAACTTCCAGATGGAAATTGCCAAGAGTCACCCACATTATCAGTCAACCACAGTTCTGCCAATCAAACATGGCGATCCCAATGTTCCTTGTTACCAAAATATAGAGCAAAACCTGCAGCATAATTAGAGAAAAGGACACACATACATGCAGACACACAAGGCCTGCATTGCAAGATGTACCCAACAAAAGAAACCTCACCAATGGCTGCAAGCAAACAAAGAAATAGGAAACATCTAAGGCACAACTACACAACAGTAGAACCATTTATAGTAAATATAATGTCAAGATGCATCACCATAACATCTGATGAATATTCTAGAGAACAGAGCAGGTATGCCCACATCACCTCAAAAATAACCATATTCTACTAAATCAGAGTTTGCATATATCTATTACCCTGTAAAAAAAATCTAATCTCGGAATTCAATATTGTACCACCAAAAGCAACAAAAGAAACCTTAAGCCCATAAAGGTTTAGACATTAAACTTTAGGCTAATTGTAACATATGATGATTTAGCTCATAATGAAGCCAGTATATCGTTTCAAGTACAGTACAATTTCAGACAGCATAGTAAACTAACAGATATATAAAAAATAGAGGAAACTTAATTTTTAACAACAGATATAGTCACTAAAAAGACAAATCTGAAAAACTGCATTGCAATAGAGGACATACCGTTCTTACAGAGAATAGACAGTGATGCTTCAATCATGATGTTGTATGCTTCCATCGGAAAGCAATCAAATTCAGTGCTCATCAACCCTAACCTATATCAAGTGCTCCCTGCAACTTAAAACAGATTATCTACTTTTGTGGGTAAGAGGAGAAGCTCATCGTCGATGTGTACATCGACGACCTCGATCACAAGAGGTGGCGACATCAAGAAAAGTTTGGGGAGATGATGAAGCAATTCAAGATGAGCGACTCTGGCCTCTTGTCGTATTATCTTTGGCTGGAGGTGCGGTAGTCTAAAACAGGGATAAGCATTGGGCAGGAGGTCTGCGCTTCCAAGCTTGTCTCAAAAGGTGGCTTGGATGAGTGCAACTCATGTGTATTACCCATGGAGCAAGGCCTGAAGCTTTACAAGACAAGCGAGGATCTGTTGTTGCTCGCAACAAACTACAGAAGTTTGATGAGAAGGCTGCGATTTTTGGTGAACAAATGCCCCCAATCTTGTCGACAAAGTTGGGTATGTGAGTCGGTTCTTGGAAGAGCCAAGGGAAGAACACTATTGCTGTCAAGCGCGTTGTACGCTATATAGCGGGTACGATCCACTTCGGAGTCTTCTATCCAAAGAGGGGCAAGGCAACATGGAGTTGATTGACTACACGGATAGCGACTATGCAAGAGATGTAGAGGGCCGCAGGAGCACAAGCAGAGTGTTGTTTTGTCTTGGAAACAGCACCGTTTCATGACAGTCCAACAAGTAGAAGATGGTAGCCCCATCCTCGTGTGACTCAAAATATATCGCAGCAGCTCAAAAGGCATGTCAAGATGTATGGATGGCACGACTGATGAAAGACTTGGATGAAAAGGTGAAAGCATCAGTGTTGCGGATTGACAACAAGTTTGTCATAGACTTGAGCAAGAACCGGTATACCATGACAGGAGCAAGCACATCGACATCAAGTACCACAACATACGGGGGTGTGTGGACAACGGTGCTATTGTGCTTGAGCAAAACTCAGGACCAGATGACAAACATTTTGAAGATAGAAGTTCATCGAGATGAGAAGGGGGATCAGAATCTTGGATGTGTGCCAGTGTTCGGGTCAGGAGGGGAATGTCATGTAACCCTGACCTGGGCAGCCCTTCGTGCGGCACCTAGTACAGAGTCCTAGTTGGACTCAGGCCCCAGAAGTGCACACAAGGCTCCTGCAGAGTTCAAGTTGAGCTCTACAGGGAGGTGGTGAGGCTAGCATCAGATAAATACGGTTAGCATATGAAGATAGAGTCCAGGAGAAGATTTCCATAAAGATAGTCCTTAGAGATAAAGGTTAGAGATAGAATTCCTTATAGACAAGAGTTTTAGACCTATGTAACCAGAGTTATATAAAGAAGGCCTACACTTACCCCAGTACTACCCTAAGTCATTGGAATAAACAATTGACATCCACGAAATATTGTCTTGGATCAGGAGCAACCAACAGAAATGTATGAATGAATCGTGAAACCCTAAGTAGGAGGCTGGAGGAGGAAGGGGGGTGAACCTGAGAGAGGTGGGAGGTCGTCCGCGGCGGGGCAAGAGGCGTTGAGGGTGAGGAGTGGCTCGAGGCGCTCGTCATGCCCGCATGAGGTGCTGGCGTAGAGGAACCCTGCAGCGTCGACGCCTGGTCTCCTTGCTCCGGTGGGGAGGTCCCCGGCTCGTTGGGGTCCAGGTGGGCGGCGGAGACATGGTGGCCTAGGGTTTGGGTGGGTGGGGATCTGTCAAAGTGCTGCAGAGACGAGCAACCATCGGATGGATGGATGAATCGTGAAACCCTAATTAAACCTTGAGGAGGGAAGGGGATGAAGCTGGGAGACGAATCGGTCATCGGCGGAGCAGGAGACGTTGAGGGTGAGGAGCGGCCTGAGGCGCTAAGCAGGCCCCCATGAGCTGCTGGCGTAGGGGGTACCCTGCTGCGGCGTCGACGGCTGATCTCCTCGCTCCCGTCGGGAGGTCTCTGGCTCGTCAGCGTTCTGGGCGGCGGAGCCATGGTGACCTAGGGTCGGATGGGGTTGGGGAATTTGGGGCGGTGGGCGATCGAGCGAGACACGAAAAGGAGAGGAGAGGAGAGGGCACGAGAACGAGATGAGAGCGCGGAGCCGCAACGGAGATATCTTGGGCCGGCCCGGGTCGGTCGTATCGTAACTCTTGGGCCACCATACATACAGTCCATTAGCTAGCTAGCCCAACGTGGCAGAGATCACATCAGTCGGGGCGTAGTACTTCTACTTACTGCTCCCCTCTCCTCCGTCCACCACGTTAGTCGATCGGTACTACTTGATTATTTGATGATCGTCGCGTCGCGCGCGCATGTGCACTTCATCAATTTGCTGACTGGCTGGCTGCTGTCTGCTGTTCGGATCGATCATTTTCTCGCTTCTTCATCAATGTCATCTGTATGGTGCATCGATGGCGGTCATCAGAAGAGACATATAGCTAGTAGTAGTAGTAGGCATGCAATTCATTGAGCCACCAGCGAGGCATGTGCAGCGAAAAATCGACATTATATCTGAAGACCACCTCATCGATCTTTCTCTCTACTTCTACACTCACTCAGTCACTCAAGAGTCAGCAGAGAGAGACGAATGACGATGATGCCATTGTTGGCGCCACCACCACCGGCCTGCTTGACAGTGAAGCTCTTGGCCAGCCGCAACAACAAGACGAGGCCCGTGACGGCGGCCGTCAGCTGCTCATCATCTACGGCGGCGGCGGAAGAGAAGCAGCAGCAGCTGCAGGTGGAAGCGATGCGGCTCCTCACCGAGGACTGCTGGGTGGTCGAGCACATCCTGCCGCTGCTGACGCCCGTGGAGGACGCGTGGCAGCCGTCTGACCTGCTGCCTTCCTTCGCTGCCGCCGGTAGTGCCGATGTGGCGGAGCTCCAGGCCCGCGCCGCAGACGTGCCCGACGACCTCCTCGTCTGCCTCGTGGGTAACATGATCACCGAGGAGGCCCTGCCCACGTACATGACCATGGCCAACCGCGTGCAGGCGATCCAGGACGCCACCGGCTGCGACGGCCACGGCTGGGCCCGCTGGCTGCGCGGCTGGACCGCCGAGGAGAACCGCCACGGCGACCTGCTCAACCGTTACCTCTACCTGTGCGGTCGCGTCGACATGCGCCAGGTGGAGAGGACGGTGCACCACCTCCTCCGCCGCGGCATGCGCCTTCCCGATAATACCACCTGCAGCGCCTACCACTCCGTCATCTACGGCGCCTTCCAGGAGCGCGCCACCTTCGTGTCCCACGCCCGCACCGCCAAGCTCTGCGGCGACGCCTGCCTCGCCAAGCTCTGCGGCGTCATCTCCGCAGACGAGAAGCGCCACGAGGCCGCCTACACCAGGGCCGCCGCCTTCCTCTTCGGGGCTGACCCCGACGGCATGGTTCGCGCGCTCGCCGCCATGATGCGCGCCAAGATCACCATGCCCGGCGAGCTCATGACCGACGGCCGCGATGACCGCCTCTTCCATCACTTCTCCGCGGTGGCGCAGCGCGCGGGAGTGTACACGGCGGCAGACTACGCCGACATGGTCCAACACTTTGTGGGCAAGTGGGGGGTGGCGGACCTCGCCGCCGGGGACCTGTCCGGCGAGGGGCGGCGAGCGCAGGACTACGTGTGCGGGCTGCCGCGGAAAATCCGAAAGATGGACGAACGCGCGGCCCATCATCAAAAGGAGTCAACAGACGACTCCATCGTCGTAAGCTTCAGCTGGGTGTTCGACAGGCCCGTCCGCCTCCGCTGATCGATCCACTGTTGCTTCCTGGAATCTGGCATGTTGTGTGTGTGTATGCATGCGTGCAAGCGCGTAGGTGCGTTGTTGCTGTTCGATCGAGCTGTAATTTCCTGTGCTTGATAAACCTTTCGTGGTTGATGAGACCAATATACTCTTGCAAATGTCGTCACTAGCTATTCACTGTTGGTCGATTCATCAACTCTAATTTCGTCCCAAGAGTTAATCGAAACGCAGTAACAAAGCCCTGAGACATATCTGCAGAAATGCGCCCTTGTTATATCGAGAATTCAATACATTCTGAAGATTTCAGGTGGCATTTGAAACATTTTGTTCAGCTTACAAATTCACGGACTTGTCACAACCGACCCGAGTTTATGCAAAAACTGTACAGATGCATAGCTCCCACATCAACACGAATATACACACATATCAGCAGTTGGCAGTACAGTGCAGTTGAAAGATCAACATCAACATATAACACAAAACTGAAAAAAGAACTAATGTATCACGCATACATAACGGTGCGCCCCGGACTGATTACAAGATACTACAATGCATGTACAAGATACGAGGTGTTTGGAACAAACTTAAGCTTCTTCATCTGTCAGTCTGTCACACGATTGCTCACTGAGGTGGTAGTGCATTTGGGTCCAGCGTGCCATAGGTGTAATCACTTGAGTTCAACCCGTACTACACAGGTAAGAATAAAAACATAGATTAAAATCTATCAGCCCATCAGGATTTAAAAACGGAGGGAGTAAGATTGCAAACACTTGTCACCTTGTGTCTCATTCTCGAGCTCCAGAGGTCTGGACGGAAACCTGTAGCATCGACTGTGGTAGTAGGAAGATACGGTGGAGGGGCTTGGGTAAGAAGGAGTGGCCTCCTTATAACCACAAAGTCTTCATCAGTGTCATAGTCAGCGCTCCGAGCTGATAGCATGGCTCGTAAAATCATTGCCAATAAAAGAGAGAGTGCCTGCAGAAGTGAATCCCAATGACATGTACTAGTCAAGTAGTATCATGGTAAAAGAAGAGAGAAAGCGGGAACGCAAGAAAACGGTCACTACGTACCTGTGTAGCAAATACGGCGAGAGCAGCCCGTTTGCATAGGTCGAGATTGTTGCGAATGAAGGAAAGTAAGTTGTCAAGTTCCCCGGTGCGGTCATACGGCAGATCCTGCGCACAAAACATCTTTTTTCCTTCGTATATCTTCCGGAGTACAGTAGATGGAGAGACGGAGAGATAGAGGGGGTAAATTAACCTGGATCCAGTGCTGGTTGAGCATGAGATGGGCGGAAATAGCAGCTTCGAGCAGCAACATCGCCATGGCCGGGATGGTGTACTATGGGAATTTGATTACGTACATTAGTAGATTACTAGATTATTACAAGGAGTCGTCCTGGTTGGGTGCCAAGACAAGAAGACATAGAGGGAGAGAGAGAGAAGAGGCTGTACGTACAAAGCAGAGGCAGCATCCGGTGTTGATCTCGGCCGCAAGGTATCCCGCCAGAAGGAGCAGGCTGTAGAAGATCCCGGCCGCCATGACCGCGGAGGGGAACCAGAGGTCCGGCAGGAGGTCGTGGAAGTGGAGTTGGTGGTGGCGCGCCCAGCGGGAGAGGATCCATGCCGCGTACAAGAGGGCGCAGACGGCGGCGAAGGCCTGGAGGAAGGCGAGCAGCTTGAGGAGGAAGGCTAGGCAGCCGGTGACCCAGCCGCCGGGACTGCCGTCTCTGCTACTCCGGCGAGCCATCGATCGATCTGGGGGAGTTCCTCTTCTTCCACCCTCTTCTCCGATTTGGATTTGGATTTTGTGTGGCCTTCCTCTTCTCTTCTCACTGGCCAATCCTGCGTTGACTTGGCACGGCTTCCTTTGACAGAGAAGAGGAAGAGCCAAGCCCATCATTCGCAGCCCACATCTCAAGACAGGCCGCCGGCCCATCATTTGGGGAAGGTTCCGCCCATTACGATCACGATCATCATCACCATGACACGCAATGACGCAAGAACATGAAAATTTCCAGCAACGAAGACTGAAAATATCACCATATAAGACAACGAACACGTGTTAGCCGTTCCTCCTCGGGATCCATGGAGCTTTGATGGTGCAGCCACCCACAAGTTTAAGAAGAAGAGCAGCAGCAACAGCACGCCGCGCCCAAATCCATGGGCTTGCCCGCCGCTGCCGAGGGATCCTGCTGCGCCTACTTCTCCACCAACAACAGCCGAAGCAGGAGACGACGGCTGCGGCAGCAAGGTGTAGAGCCGGCGTGGCCGCCTTCCACGACCAGGTGCTATCCCTCCACTGCGCACCCGTCGACCGCCGCATCACCTCCGTCTCCGTTGTCGTTGCTATTACAGTCTCCTTTCACCAGCACGACGACGACGACTCCTACTCCACGGCCACTGCATCGACCTCGCAGCGCAGCTACACCGTCGTCCCTCCCCCAGCGCCCTCAGCTTCGTCCTTGGCGGCGGTGCCGTCCTCTCTCTCACTCTACACCACAGGCTGCACCCTCATCGCCGGACTTGCTTCTCAACTGCCTGCGGGCGCGGATGCCGCCCAGAGACCCGTGGCGTTATTAGACACCGCTCTACTAAAGCCATGCGTGATGACGCCTACTTGGGTTGGGCCTGCATCTGCGCTGTAGTACTGCACAACCAATTTAGCCCACCAACCCGGCCCATCAAACCAAGTCAACCACCTCCACCAGCTGCACTGCACTGGCACTGCTGCTCCAGACTCCGTCCACCTCCATCCCTTTCCTTCCCCGGCGGGCGAGACGGATGGCCGCCGCGGCGGTCCTGGCGCTGCTGCTGCTGCTGCTGGCCTCTGCGCTGTCGAGAGCTGCAGCCGGTGGTGACATCGTCCATCACGACGACGAGGCCCCCAAGATCCCCGGTTGCTCCAACGATTTCGTTCTGGTTCGTTGGCTTTCTTGCCAGCTGCTCCTGCTTTCCCCTCCATCCATCCCCGGCTCCAACGTACTGTACTGTAGCTCATCACCATCATCTTCTTCACCGCTGGACTGAATAGTATTTTGTTTGTGTTTGCTACCTGGGATGGGAAGTTTGCCTTTCCATCTTCTCTACAACATCAACATGTGATGGTCAAGCAATATATCCATGTATTATACGGATCTATACTTCCGATCATACACCGTGTTGCAATTATGAGATGCTCTATATGTGCTGGAGAGGAAAACCATATTTCCTATTCCTTTTACGTGTCAGAAGAACATTCTTTTCTTTCTGCTATTCTTCTCCCCAATCATTTCTTATGTCCCCCGTTCAAAACAAAAGGTGAAAGTGCAAAGCTGGGTCAACGGCAAGGAGGATGATGAATTTGTTGGTGTTGGTGCCCGCTTTGGTCCCAAAATTGTTTCCAAGGAAAAGCATGCAAACCGCTCTAAACTCACACTAGCAGACCCTATTGAGTCCTGCTCTCCTCTGAAAGCCAAGGTCTGTCTTCTGAAACTCGAAGCTACTTCAGAACTTCTGTGTCCCGGCAATTCAAACTTCAGAGCTTAATTTTTTTTTTGTGGCTAGTAGGTTTCTGGAGATGTTCTTTTGGTTCAAAGGGGCAAGTGCAAATTCACAAGAAAAGCAAAGTTTGCTGAAGCTGCTGGTGCCTCTGCTATAATCATCATAAACCACGTGCATGGTATGCTGTCTCTTGTTTCTGATTTTCTCTCCTTGTAAAATTTCACATACGATATGAACCTACTAACCATGCTCCCTCAACAACACCTTCTATTGATGTTTGAGAGGATTAAACAACCACCTAGTTTCACTATTCTAAGGAATATCTGATTTCACTTATTCTATAATGCATATACCCTGCAGAACTGTACAAGATGGTATGTGAAAAGAATGAAACAGATCTTGATATACATATACCTGCAGTTCTCCTGCCAAAAGATGCAGGTGCCAGTTTACATACACTTCTTACAAGTGGCAACACAGGTAAATTGCTTATCCGCTGTGGTAATTAGCATTTCAATTTTCATGTGGAATATGCGGGTGTTCACTTCTAATTTTCAGCCTTTATTTTTCTTTAATGTGGGTTTGGATTTTGGTTATTTGTTTGACCGTGAAATAGTGTACTGACATATCCTTGTTTCCCCAGTCTCTGTGCAGCTGTACTCTCCAGACCGACCTGTAGTTGATACAGCGGAGGTCTTTCTGTGGCTTATGGCCGTTGGTACAGTCCTTGGTGCTTCGTACTGGTCAGCATGGAGTGCTAGAGAAGGAGATATTGAACAAGAGAAGCTCCTGAAGGTTCTGATATTGATACTATGGCAATTTATGCTTATATAGTTTTACTTATAATGATGTGCTGACAAATGTGCTGAATGTAAAGGATGGCCATGAATGCCTACTGAATGTTGACGACGGAAGCTCTAGTGGCATGATAGATATCAACGTGGTGTCAGCGATAATGTTTGTTGTGGTTGCTTCATGCTTCTTGATAATGCTTTACAAACTGATGTCTTATTGGTTTGTGGAGCTACTGGTGGTAATATTCTGCATTGGCGGTATAGAGGTGCAAGGCTGTCAAGTTTGAAGTTTCACTTTCATATCTAATCCTACGCCATTTGTTTCTTGAACTAAAGCCTTTGTTTATGCAGGGTCTGCAAACATGTTTGGTGGCTGTTTTATCAAGGTAGTTGCTTGGGATTTTTGTACCTTTTTTGTCATCTGATCGAGAACTTCTCTAGCGAACTTGAGTTTTCTCTTCTTGAAAATAGCTATTATTGACTTATATTGTGGAATCTTTCAGATGGTTTAAACCTGCTGCAGAGTCTTTTGTGAAAGTACCGTTCATTGGAGCTGTTTCACACCTTACTCTGGCAGTCTGCCCATTTTGCATTGTATTTGCTGTTTTGTGGGCTGTTTACCGCCAACGGACCTACGCTTGGATTGGGCAAGATATTCTGGTGAGTGCAACTATCTGTAGTATTCAGTGTCTCCCATTTTAGTCGCCACATCAACTGATTTCAGACTCTGTACTTTTAGGGTGTTGCACTGATAATTACTGTCATCCAAATTGTCAGAGTACCTAACCTCAAGGTAATCTAACTGCTGTTGATTTTTGAATTTTTGCTTGCTGTGAGATTTTCTAGGTGTTTTTTGTTAGGAATAAGCATGGTTTTTGTGGTGTCCTGTGGCGACCCACCCCCCTCACAGTGCCTAGGCGACGACTAGGCGCTGTGGTGTAACTCAAACTGTGTGGTGTCCTATGGCGACCCACCAGGATCACAACTCCTAGGTGACACCACAAAAACATGGGGAATAAGCTCACTCATTGTCAAGAAATAACATACAAACGGGCCAACTAGTAATCACACCTCTAGGCTATCTGAAGCTTGCACACAATAATCTAAACTTTTTGCTTGTCTTACAATTGTGGAATGCATGTGACAGCTGAAATCATTTTATGAGAATCACATAAATGTAGCATTGGTTATTACATAATCAATGCTACATGTAGCTACTGCCGACATTCACCTCTTAATAATGAACATGCACATTCACTTTTTGTTTTTCATATGAATAAAAGAAATTAAGTCCTCATTTTATAGGATTATTATTTTTCCTGGTTTCTGTGAAATTGAGAAACCAAAAAAACTCGACTAACGGGTTTAGACAGTGCATGAAAATTTAAGTAGGTTGAGGAAAGTCCCCGAACACGGCGCGCTCAAACTCACATGGGGAGCACACTTCTTTCTTTTTCTTTGTTCTTTTTTGAGGGAAACCCATGTTCGAGCCCAATTTGGTCACTCCTCAACTGCTAGATTTGCTACTGTGCTACAGGCGTGTCCGCAGACCGAGGGACCAGAAATCACAATTTTGTGGTGGTTTCTAGTCTTAGTGTAAAATGAGAAGTGAACCGTTTCTGGTTCTGACCATTTAGTTGGGTTTCTCCAGTTCATGGCAAGGAACCAGAACTGAAAATCAACTAAGTGAACCTTGATTCAGTCGCTTTCTTGATAGCGGTCATGGTATGAGTTTTGTTATGGTCTGTCCATGATCAGGTGGGTTCGGTTCTTCTCAGCTGTGCCTTTTTCTATGACATCTTCTGGGTGTTTGTCTCCAAGAGGTGGTTTCATGAGAGTGTGATGATTGTGGTAAGTTATGTCGTGAACGGTTATTCTGATAGTTGGTGGCTCCGGTGTACAAGCTTTACTGGTTATACATGTTGGTTTCTTCTAATAGGTTGCGCGGGGCGATAAGACCGATGAAGATGGTGTGCCCACTGCCCATGTTGCTAAAGATCCCGCGGATGTTTGATCCATGGGGTGGATACAGCATCATCGGCTTTGGCGATATCCTTCTTCCAGGGCTGTTAGTTGCTTTCGCGTTAAGGTAAAGCTTGGCTGCCAAACGTTTGGTTATTATTATTATTTTTTTTACATGCGAGTTCAAGCTGCTATTAACAACAATTTGTATCAGACTACTAGCGTGCCTTATTAATTTGTCTATTGAGCTGATCATTTGAATTGCCGCTCAGATATGATTTTGCTGGCAAGAAGAGCATCCGGTCCGGTTACTTTCTCTGGGCAATGGTGGCATATGGTTCTGGTAAGTTTGAGACGGCGCCAACCCATGCAGCAGGCGGTACCATTAGTTTTGGTGTTACTAAACTGGCTACGGTTTACAGGACTTCTTATCACATACGTTGCACTGAACCTGATGGATGGGCACGGCCAACCTGCTCTTCTTTATATCGTGCCCTTCACACTCGGTAATGAAGTTTGCTGCATCAATATCGGCTCTCGAGTCTGTCCGTGCGTGCAGAGGATGATGTCCATGGTTATTTTTTGTTGTTGTTGTTGTTGTTGCAGGCACTTTGATCGCGCTTGGGTGGAAGAGAGGGGAGCTGCGAAACCTGTGGGTAAGGGGGGAGCCACAGAGAGTGTGCACGCATATGCAGACGCAGTTGCAGGGGTCTACCAATTCGAATAAACATGAGGATGAGTAATAATTGCAGTAATGTAACTTAGTCCCCGACAGCATATTTTGTGTATCACCCCAAATATGTAGACTCGTAACTGTATCAGGTGTTGGCTGTATCAATTGCCCTTAGTCATTGAGCTAACTGGATCAATGAATCCTGTAGTGTGTGTATCCTTCCTTATTCATTGGTCTGGTGACAAAACATTTAATCCTGGTGAAGTTATGCTATGCTACAGTACAACGCATCCATTTGACATGATAAAGTCGATCAAATGGATGCATTATACAACTATATAGTATTCGCATCTCATGTTTGTGGCTAAATCTTTTTGATATTTATAAAATAATATAGTATTACTGGGGTGGGGTTTTAGATTGGATCATTCAAGTGGGATAAGCAAGATTGAACTCGATCCCTGGAAGAACATGTGAAGAGAGGAAACAGAGGCAATTTTTGCAGGAGGTGAACTGTGAATCTCCCATGGATAAAAGATGGCTCAGCAAACAGTGAGTGCTGAATATTCGCATCTCCCGTCGTCCGACCCCGATCTCGAGTCTACTTAACTGCCCCCAACGGGGAATGGATCCAGTGATCCAGGTAGACTACTAGGTAGGTCTGTCTGGCTCAATCGCTGCTGCCTGTCCCCAATTCTTCTGCTATATCATAGCCCAAATTTCTTTCCCTTCTCTAAAATGAAAAAAATGACCCAAATTTCTTTGAACACTAGCAGCTGGTATTTTTACAACAGATTTCAGTTATTCTTTTTCAGATTTCAACACTGTCAGGTTTCAAAGGAAAAGAGAGAACGGGTGATTTTCAAGACAGCAAGAAGGAGAATCTGAATCTGATTTCAACCTTCTACTATCCTGCGTTCCTGCTGGGAATACATTATCATCAGTCCCAGATATGCATGGCACCACTATCAAACTGAAACAGGAGTAGAGTAGAAAGTGCAAAAAATGAAAGCAAACCACCAACCAAAGTATATGTATATACGACATCAAGTTGGCTATACCCATCGCCCATGATAGTTGAGCTCCGATATGCACGACGACAGTGCTTCCCTCACCATTTTGTTATCAGCCTCCACATACAGCACATCCTCAAACAAACTCTTGGCCTGCTCTAGAAGCCTTATCTTCTCCCTGTTGTTCCGAGGCCGGAGATGGGATCGCTGCTGCAGCGCTGTGCCCCACCGATACAGCGCTGCAATGCCACAATCAATCAATGAGCTCCACATGAATTGGAAACAGCTACATCATATACGTATTATGTCTAAGAGAAGCACAGAGTTCTCAAACCTTCCGGAGCGTAAGTGTTGCTTTTGGACAACATGGCGTCAAACTTGTCAATTGCAGCCAAGTACACCCGGTCAGCATCAACTGCCGCTTCCTGCATCAACATTTCACGTAAACCTGTTAGATGTAACAAATAGCATCAAAATATTTCAAGTAAACTTTACAGTCAAAAAGTAGTTTTGTGCATCAACTCCAACTGTTTAGTTTCAAGGGCAGAAAACCACTGCCATGTTTACAGGTAGGCATCAAAAAAAAATTATTGTCATTAGAACAACAATTTTAGTTCAATTTTGAGCTAGATTTGTTGTCCTAACGACATCAATTTTAGTATGGAAAGCGGGAGTAATATCAAAAGTACACGGCCTTGAACCGTAAGAGATGCTGATCACCAAAACTATAAATATATGGTGAGTTCAAACAAGTGTATTGATGATGTCCATACCGGTCCAATATCAGCAAGTAGCTGCGCCCGAAAAATAAGTGCCAGCCCCCAATTGTACAATGCCTTAACGTCGCCCGAATCAATCGTGAGGGCTGTCCTGTAGCTCCTCCCAGCCTCGACGAGGAGGTTCTCACACTCTTCACATACATTAATTAGGGCAGCCGAAACGTTGTCTCGGCTTAGCATTCTTCTATCAACCTTTCTGTAACGTGGAACACACTCTCTTATATTTAAAGGAGCCATGGTGTCGGCCAAGAGTGTTCTCAGCTCGCGACTAATCTTGAGCTTGAGTTCTCCGTGGAGGAGGTACGTGTTACCCAGCTGACCCACCGCCACCAGGCTTGTCGGCCTCAAGGCTACAGCTGTGGAGAGAAGCCTTGCTGATTTGTACAGCAACGCGTCTGCAGTCTCCTCACCAGCTCCGGCAATCATGCACTCTCTCGCCTTCTTCAAGGTCTCTGCTGCCTCCTTCATGTTGCGGCTTGAGTCCTGGCAATCAGAGTCCGAAGCAGCAGCACCATCATCGTACAAAGGATCTAAACCGGCAAAGCGGCCATCCACCTGCTCTTGTGCTTCACGCACAATGTGGAGCCTGTCCCGGTTTTCAGTGGTCCTCTTCTCCAGCAAATTGGAAGAGTCTCTGCTGCACTTGTGCTTGAGGCGCAGCCTCTCCAATTCCAGATTGCTCCTCCAACTAGTTCGAGTGGTGGCGTCTTCCAGGGTATCATTGTGGAACGGCAGTATGTCCTCACCTGGAACAGCAGAAACTGGTGGCTTGTCGTGACCATCCTGGAGGATGGGTGAAACCTTGGAATCCCCGAGGTCCTTGGGCTTGCTGCTCGTGGTACCGAGGTCCCGCATGGCGTCCCGAGCCCAAGCAGCCAAGGAGTCGGCGAGATCCCCCATCGGGGCGAGCGTTGGTGTAGTGCCTTGGTGGGCCAATCTGGCGGCATGGAGGACCGCATCGCGCAGGCGATCGACGGCGTGGAGGAGTGGCTGGGAGTTGGAGGAGGAGGCCAAGTGGTCCCTGAGGGCGCTGACCTGGGCGTCGAGATCGGCGAGGACGAGGGTGAGTGCTGAAGGAGGCTGGGGGAAGGAGAGGTGGCGGGCAGCGAATCCGGCGGTGAAGGCGGCGGCGAGGAGAGGTAGCGGAGGGAGGCGAGAGAGGGCGACAGCGGAGGCGGGGATAGCGAGGAGAAGGAGGACGAGGAGGCCCTTCTTCTTCTTGTGGGGGAGGAGGAGAGGGAAGGAGAAGTCGGGGAGCTCACCCCAGCCGTTGTACGACGACGAAGCAGAAGCGGCGAGGCGGAGGCGAGGTGGCCTTCCCCTCAACCTCAACGAAGGAGAAGCAGTTCCACCAGTTGATGGGAGGAGGAGAGCGGCGGCGGTGGTGGTGGGGAGGAGGCGGCTGCAGGACGACGACCACATCATCCCTTCTCCTCTCGCTTCGCTTCACTCGGGTACCAGTACCAGGCGATGAGTGGCCTCCCTCCTCTCAACCCCACCCCCGGCCCCAGACGAGACAGGTAGGAGGAGTAGCAGTTTCCTGTTTCTGGAAATTTTCGCTTCAAACTTTTAAAACAGCAGCAGCATCATCACTCACTCATGTAGTAAGACAGTTAATAAAATACAAAGGGGAGGAAAACCTCCACTGGAGTTCTGCATAATACAATGCACGAAACACATTTTTTTTTTAAGATGATAAGCACGAAACACATATACATCAGACAACATACAACCAGTGAAAAATTAATAATCCCAAAACACTTGGTACAACAAGATAAAGAAAAAGATACAACCACCATAACACAACCAAACATCCTACTAATACAGCCTCCTTATTATTACCATCCAGGACCCCTCTCTACAAAATGCAATAACAGTATATAATGTAATGAATCACAGGTCCATAGCGCAAATACACAACAGTATATAACGACCCCGGCAGCCAACTCTACCGCTGCAAAACGATTAGCAAAAAACTCTTCATTCAGGCAGCTGCGATGGGCTCGGTTGCAGTTGCAGCGCCGGCTTTTTCCATCTCAGGTACAGTTCCATTAGCAGGTGCTGCCACCTTGGCTCCATCCTTCCCAGCAGCGGCTGCTCCATCCTTTCCAGCAACAGCAGCAGCGGGTGGCGGAGGTGGCTTCATGTGCGGCGGGGGAGTGTGCTTCAGCTTCAGCAATATCTGGCGCATCCGTGACATGTCCGTCGGCTTTCCAGGCTTTGGTCCCTGGATCACCACGATCCCAGGCTTCTTCTCCTTGTCTTTCTTCGCCCCCCTCTTCTCAATGTTAGCAATCTCATGTGGGATGAGTTCTGATATCGCCTTCCAGTACTGCTTGTCAGCACCAGTGTGGAACTTCTCCTGGTTCGCTAGGAAAAGCTGGTGATCAAATAAGGTGAGCAGTCAGATTTTGATCTCCCGATAAAGCATGATGCTAAGAAAGAAAGAAAGTACCACCTACCTTCTCCCTCTCACGGTTTTGACCCCTGTTTGTCTCAACATTGAGCTTGCGCTTCTCAACGGAAGCTTTCTTAAATTCTTCAGCATCAAGAATGATTTGGCTCCTCAGCTCCTTCTCCTTCCTCTCCTTTTCCTCGAGGTGGATTGCATTTTGGCTGTTACAGAAAGTAATAGGAAGAGGACAGGAATTAACAAAAATGGTAGCAAACATATGAAGGAAAGGAAGACGTGCAGAATAGCAATCGATCAGTGAGAAAGATATTGTTTGTCCGTGGTTACTAGTATTCTTTTGCTTTCAGAGATGTTATTACAACAAGAGGTTAATGAAGGAAAAATACTTGTAGATATAGTCTAGAAATGCAGAAACATAGATCTTGAATTCTGGTTCGCAACATGCTTGTAAAACGTACTGATGGTATGGAAGGGCGCCCTGACAAGGTCGTGAATCACACGAATTGAATTTTGCTTTAGATCAAATAATCTCTAGGCTAGACTAGAGTCATAAGTGGGGCGTCATCTGCGCGACTTGGATTGGATCTAGCCATCTAGAAGGGAGACGGTACTAGATCCGAGCAGCATATAAGTACATGTAATAATAATAATAATAATAATGAGAAGAAGAAGAAGCAAGGGGGGACGGAGGAGTGAACAACGCATACATACCGTCGCCACTCGCGGAGCAGGAAACCTTCGTCGCGGCCCATCTCGGTTGGTGGCGGGAGGATGGGCCCCGAGGCAGCGTCGGCGAAGGGGTCCTCGTGGAGGAGGCCTCCGTTGACCTGGGGCATGCCGAAGGGGGAAGAGGCATAGGGATCGGGGGATGCCGGGAAGCCATCGCCGGAGACGTGGACGTCGGCAGCGGAGCCGTCAAAGCTGAGGAAGGCGGCGTCGTCGTGGAAGGGAGCGGGGGCGGCGGGAGAGGAGGTGGGGGAGTCGAAGGCGGTGGCCATGGCTGCCTTCTTTCCGGCGAGGGGCGAGGAGATCTGGATCCCAAGCTTTGCTTCTCGATGGATCGATCTGCCACCTTCCTCCTCCGTGTTGTTTATGCAGGGCAGGCCCAGCAGACAGAGAAGAGAGACGACCAATAAAATATACTTCTTCTGGTTCCAAATATTTATTATAATTTGATTTAAAATGAATTAATCGAAAAAAAATATTTCGATTAACTAGAAAGAAGTACAGTACTATAATAATGACCGTGTTGCCCCTGGCTGGATGGAAGAGCCCAATTACTAGAGAGACTGACAAGCCAGCCCGGCCCAACACTCCCACCGACCCAACCCAACCCAACCCAACTCAAGAGAGGAGAGCAAACAAAACACAAGGCGAGCCCAATTACTAGAGAGACTGACAAGCCAGCCCGGCCCAACACCCCCACCGACCCAACCCAACCCAACCCAAGAGAGGAGAGCAAACAAAACACAAGGCGATCCCAATTACTAGAGAGACTGACAAGCCAGCCCGGCCCAACACTCCCACCGACCCAACCCAACCCAACCCAACCCAAGAGAGGAGAGCAAACAAAACACAAGGCGAGCCCAATTACTAGAGAGACTGACAAGCCAGCCCGGCCCAACACTCCCACCGACCCAACCCAAGAGAGGAGAGCAAACAAAACACAAGGCGAGCCCAATTACTAGAGAGACTGACAAGCCAGCCCGGCCCAACACTCCCACCGACCCAACCCAACCCAAGAGAGGAGAGCAAACAAAACACAAGGCGAGCCCAATTACTAGAGAGACTGACAAGCCAGCCCGGCCCAAAACTCCCACCGACCCAACCCAAGAGAGGAGAGCAAACAAAACACAAGGCGAGCCCAATTACTAGAGAGACTGACAAGCCAGCCCGGCCCAACACTCCCACCGACCCAACCCAACCCAACCCAACCCAAGAGAGGAGAGCAAACAAAACACAAGGCGAGCCCAATTACTAGAGAGACTGACAAGCCAGCCCGGCCCAACACTCCCACCGACCCAACCCAACCCAACCCAACCCAAGAGAGGAGAGCAAACAAAACACAAGGCGAGCCCAATTACTAGAGAGACTGACAAGCCAGCCCGGCCCAACACTCCCACCGACCCAACCCAACCCAACCCAACCCAAGAGAGGAGAGCAAACAAAACACAAGGGGATCTCTCTTCTTCTTCTCGCTCGAGACGAGACCAGACGTCGGAGACGAGACAGCCGGCCGCCGCCAACCATGGCTGTCGCCGAGGTGGATCCCAGCCCCAACCCACAGTCCACCGCCGACCAATCTAACGGTCACAAGGCCGCCAAGTCGCGGGAGAGCGACCGTCGCCGTCGCCGCCGCAAGGCCAAGAAGAACAAGGCCGCCGGAGCTAAACAGTCGGGGGAGGACGCTTCCGGTAAGGAGAACGACCATCCCAGCTCCACGCCTCAGGTCAGTCGCTTTCCCCGCCCGCGTACTCGAGCGAGCCCCGTCGCTAGGGAGGTCTAGGGTTTCTGACGCATTATGTGCAGGTGGAGGTAGAGGTGGAGTACGTGCCGGAGAAGGCCGAGCTGGAAGGCCCTCTTCTCGACGATTTCAAGGCCATCTTCGACAAGTTCACCTTCAGGGACACGCCCGTCGCTGCCGCCCAGGTACCTTCCCCCTTTTTCTTATTTTTTGGTTCTCCCTCCGTATTTTCTTTTACGTCAAGTAACACAAATTTGTGCTAATCAACGACGACAACAAAAAATATGGAGGTATTAGATATATATATAGAATTCTACGCTTCACCAAATAAATAAATAAATAAACAGTTGATTGTTATTCGCCCCCTCAGGATGAGGAGAAAAAGGAGGAGGGCGGTGCCAATGCTGCAAAGCAGGGGGCATCGGATGATGACGACGATGACGATGAGCAGGAGACCCAAAAGAAGGAGGGTGGGCTGTCCAATAAGAAGAAGAAGCTCCAGCAGAGGATGAAGATTGCAGAGTTGAAACAGATGTGCAATAGACCTGACGTTGTAGAGGTAATCCCTCCTCTCCAGTTAAACCTCCATACTGTCTTTTAACATCAATAGAGATACATTCTCTAACAGGACAAATATGCCAACTGATGATTCTTTTCATTGCTAGGTCTGGGATGCAACTGCCACAGATCCAAAATTGCTTGTATACCTCAAGTCCTACAGAAACACTGTACCTGTTCCTAGACACTGGTCCCAAAAGCGCAAGTTCCTGCAGGTTTGTAGGATTTATCTAACTCATCCACAAGTAATGAATAGTGACAATAAATATGGGTAATCTTATCTTCTGGAATTAGTTTGCACAAATAATATGATTGCATCTCCTTGCTGGGTTGTCATTGAGGTTGAGGGGGTGTGGGAACGTAATGTCGATATGGTTCCACCCCTCTTATACACTGTAATTCTTGCAGGGACTACTATAATAACCAGGGATGCTGGGCATGTTGGTGCAATTCTTTGAGTGGGTTCTATAGTCTATATAGGATGGTTGAAACTAGTTTCTTTCACCTGAGGCCTATTTCATGGAAGAGATTAAGGTCCAGCTAGATTCCATCGCCTTTGATGAATATTCCTCTGCATTGCAGCACAACTAGTTTCTCTGCTGTTCTGTTAAGTTTTTTCTCTAGAAGAATCAAAGACTCAACATTCAACATAGCATTCAGCGTTGTCACCTTCATCCATTGAAACTGCTTTGTCTTTGATTTTATGATTTGATCTTTCTTTTTCAGGGAAAGAGAGGTATTGAGAAACAGCCTTTCCAGCTTCCTGACTTCATTGCTGCGACTGGAATAGAGAAAATCAGACAGGTAAATTAGTAATGGTATCTATCTTGGTAATTTTCCTAGCCTACCCCAACATGATTGGAACAAAGTCTTGGTTGTTGTTGTATTTTGGTAATTTTCTTCTCTCTTTCTGCTGGTTCACTTGTTGCTAGGAGTATTTAACCATTGTTTCTTGCTGGATAGTAAGTCCTTAGCTCGGTAGCTTCTAAAGAAAAAAAAATCTAATTGATTTCTCAATCCATATGCAGGCTTATATTGAGAAAGAAGACAGTAAGAAGTTGAAACAGAAACAGCGGGAGCGTATGCAGCCCAAAATGGGAAAGATGGATATAGATTACCAGGTTTGCTTCTTCCCACCTACGCATAGTTACTCATAATTTTGGCAAAATGTCTCCAATATGATGCAGCTTATGACTTACTCCCTCCGGTGTACAAAATATTGTCGTTCTACACTAGAGCCAAGAGTGCACAAAAAATTGTCGTTTTACACTGCATGCCATGGAAAATAGTGTAAAAAATGGGGTAGCGTGTACCTTGGAATCAAACTTGCATCAGATTGGCTGGAAAAACGTGAAGAAGACCACTCGGACCACTAAGAAGAGTTGTATTATAAAAGAAAGAAATCTATTTAATGCTTCCTTGGTATGCGAGAACATGTCCAAAACGACAATTTTTTGTACACCGGAGGGAGTATGTTTTAGAGATGAACCGTCTGTGCACGTAGCGCTACATTTTTTTTCTTTCATCCCTATGTGTGCCTAACTATTTACATTAAATGTTTTTTGCTTTAAGAACCCTGCATTGCTACTGTTTATCCTATGAAATTAATGTGTTAGACTGGACCAGGCCACCAACTATCCTCTAACCTTTCTTGACACATTCGTCATGCAACTCTCTTGACACATTCGTCGCGCAAAATGAATTGTCTAACCTTATATTTGTCCATGGGCAGGTTTTGCATGATGCATTCTTCAAATATCAAACAAAACCTAAGCTGACTAGTCATGGTGATCTGTATTACGAAGGCAAAGAATTTGAGGTACTTATGCTTGCTCATTTAAATTTGACACTATACATCAAAATTAAATTTCACACTATACAACATGAAGCACAAACACAAATATCATCCATAGGTTGATGCATGGTCCTCTGGTACAGTAGTTCTATATTCTGAATTTCTAGCATGTTTTTTAACAGGTGAAACTGAGAGAAATGAAGCCAGGTATGCTTTCTCGAGAACTTAAGGAAGCTCTTGGCATGCCTGATGGTGCCCCACCACCATGGCTTATCAACATGCAGGTGTGTCTTCCTAACTTGAGTTCAAGTGTTCTTGATCATAACACCTTTGTTATTCTGGCTAACATCAAACCAATGCATAAAATTGGCAGCGCTATGGTCCACCGCCCTCATATCCTCATCTGAAGATCCCAGGTCTAAATGCACCAATCCCTCCTGGTGCTAGTTTCGGTTACCGACCAGGAGAGTGGGGAAAACCTCCTGTTGATGAGGTATATTAAACTTTGTTTATGTGCAGTATGATTGCACATATTTCCTTTCTGAACTCACTTATTTGTTTCATCAAACAGCTTGGGCGCCCACTGTATGGAGATGTCTTTGGAGTCCTCCAGCAGGATGAGCCTAGTTACGATGTATGTTTCTGTTTATTATATGGTATCATGAATTTTCTGTTAAGCTGAACTAATATACGCTTTTGTCACTTTTCCAGGATGAACCTGTTGATCGCACCAAACACTGGGGAGATTTAGAGGAAGAAGAAGAGGAGGAGGAAGAGGAAGAACTGTCGGATGAAGAAGCCATGGAAGATGAAGAAATGGAAGATGGAACTCAGTCTGTTGAGACATTCTCAAGGTAATTTCCTAACTTCCTTTCTTTAGGATATTCAGGTAAGTACTTAGTAGTGTGTATATGTAGTACAGCTGACACTTGGTTTTAATTTCTGTCCTGTATAAACAGTACCCCAACTGGTGTGGAAACACCTGATGTTATTGACCTTCGAAAGCAGCAGAGGAAGGAGCCCGAGAAGCAGGCAGAAAAACCATTGTACCAGGTAAGTACTTTTGTGATTGCTGTTTGGATTACTTGCTTGTGTACTGTTGATACCTTTGTTCAGTGTAGCCACGTGTTTATTTTTTTCCCATGCTTCCTAAGGTTCTTGAGCAGAAAGAAGAAAGGATTGCCCCTGGGACGCTATATGGGTCAAGCCATACGTATGTTTGTTAATTAAAAAAGTTAAAAGGGTTGGTTTCTGTTTTAGTTGATCCATAAAGACTTGATGTGACGAGGTGTATGTGGTCACTTTACAGGTATGTGCTGGGAGCACAGGATAAATCATCATCATCAGCAGCAGCAGCGTCTAAAAGGGTGAGTTTTGGAGTGGGCCCTTTGGATTTTTTTTTCTTTCATTCACAAGATTTTGACCTAATTATTTGTGCTTTTGTTCAGGTGGACCTGCTTAAAAATCAGAAGGCGGATAAGGTGGATGTCACCATCCAGCCAGAGGAACTGGAGGTCATGGATGATGTTCTGGCAGCCAAGTAAGATTTTGCCATAGCTGATCGTAGTTGTTTCCTTTTCCTTGTTGAAGTCGGTTAGGAAGAATAATAGAACATGTACCTTGACAGGTACCAAGAAGCGCGGGAGGAAGAGAAGCTCCGCAATCAAAAGGAGGATTTCAGTGATATGGTTGCGGAGGTAAGCGCAGTTCTGACTATAATGGTTTTTTTTTTTTTGTTTTCTGGAGGGAGGGGAGGCCTTGTTGAATTGGAATTGCATGGTGTGCAGAACGCAAGCAAGAGGAAGAGGAAGCAAGAGAAGGAAGGAAAGTCGAAGAAGAAGGAATTCAAGTTTTAGAAGAAGTTTGGCCAAGTTGTCTTTTTAGTACTCCCTCCTTTCTTAAAAGATTGTCACCTTCTAGTATAAAAATGAACTAGAAGGTGACAATCTTTTAAGAAAGGAGGGAGTATAAGCCAGGGAGAGTACTCACTAGTCTGCAAGTTCGTTTTACTGTACTATATATCGGAGCTGCTTGTTTATTGAGTTGCCTGCTATCTGTAATCCTGCCTATTACTGTATTCGAGTTATGTACACAAGAAACAAGTTGTTTGCAAGTGTGTTACAAAATTTGCTTGTTCGGGTGGTGGAATTCTACAAAACGGGTCTGTTGGGTTGGGTTTGTTGGGCCGACAAGCACTATCAATGAGGAAATTAGATCCGATTCTGAGTGGACTGTTCAGTGGGACGCACGTGTCATCCATCCATCCATCCATCTGTATCTGTGGTTAGCTGATGAATGCTTTTTAATTAATTGGGGGAAATAGCAGTAGCAGGCACTCGACGACTGGTTGGTGTTCTTGTTTTCCTTTCCACGTAGGAAGGAACACGAGTAGTAGTAGTACTCGTCTTCTTCCCTTTCCTTTCCCCTCCTCCGTCTTCGTTGGTAGGAGTAGGATTTTGGATTCCTCCTCCTCCTCCTCCTCCGTCTTCGCCCGCCCTGGAGGAGGCTGGAGCTTCCTTTCCTTGTACTACTTACTACAGTAGAATAGATTCCTTCCGCCGCCGCCGGCCCAGGCCCTGCTTCAGCCTGGCGCCATACATGAAGCACCCCCCGCCGCGCCGTTGCGGCGTCGTCGCGGCCGTCGTCGCACTCCTCCTCCTGGCCTGCCTCCAGATCCAGTACCACCACCTCAAGGTCCTCTTCCTTCTTACTTTCACGGTCTCTCATTGCTCCATATGCTCACTCCTGACTGCCAGCAGGTGGATCTCGGCAAGCCCGGCTTTGCCTCCGCCACCACGCAAGTTAGCCGCTGGGGGACCAGGAAGGTTGCCACCGGAACCAGTGGTTTGCCGCGCGGGATCCTCCAGCCTCACTCCGACATGGATCTCCGACCCCTCTACTCTGCTGCTCACACCCACAACAAGGTACTGCCTACTACTGCCTGTTTCCTGCTCACACCCACAACAAGGTACTACTAGCCCTACCTAATTAAGAAGGCCGCACAGAACAAAAACGATGACCACCGCAACGCTCTCCTCGCCATGGCAGTCGGCATTTCCCAGATAAAAAATGTGGATACGATGGCTCGCAAGGTCCGTTCTTCTCCCAGTCTTCTTATTTCATTGTTACTACCATTCCACACCATTATCTAAATAGAAGACACATCTATTCTGATATGGCGTGTTACCATTTGCTTTCCTTAGTTTTTGAGTGAAAACTACGCAGTCATGCTCTTCCATTATGATGGAAATGTAGACAGATGGCATCGTCTTCAGTGGAGTCATAAGGCTATTCACGTTCTCGCTCACAACCAAACTAAATGGTAATCATACATATGCCCTCCCATCCCATTATGTGCAGCACATCCTGTTTTATTAGTCCTTTCCCAGGATATATACAGTATCTCTACTCTTCCCTACATAATAGTTTTGGATTCCACAAAATAACCTTACATTCCTCACCTCACAGGTGGTTTGCTAAGCGTTTTCTGCATCCCGATGTCATGGCCATCTACGATTTCATCTTTTTGTGGGATGAAGACCTTGGAGTGGACAGCTTTAACCCAAGAAGGTATACTTCATACACAGTGACATAAAAAAGACTCTTCCTCAATTCCGTTGACATGCATCATTATGAAGCTTCCTCAGATTGTATCTTCACATAATGGTTTCCGTTTTGTCCCTCCCTCTAGGTATCTTGACATAATGGTTTCCGAAGGCTTAGAAATAACACAGCCTGCTCTGGACCCTGATCTATCAACTGATATCCATCATCGAATTACAATCCGCAATAAGATGACAAAAGTGCACAGGTGCTTATGTCTTTCTAATCGTCACGTCTCAAGATTTGTTTTTTTTTTTCTTTTAGTGAAGCAATTTTTTCCTATGCTTTATAAACCACCTTTTCATTATTTATGTAGGAGAATATATGACAATCGGCCTAGTATGAATTGTTCCGACGAAAGTAAAGGGCCTCCCTGCACAGGGTAAGGATCAAAGCCTCATGCAGTAGTTTTATTTTGGGAGACCTTCTGACTGATCTGCTATTTCCTTTCTTTTTTTTCTTTTACCTCTATATGTAGACTGCTCATATTTATTGGTAACCTGCTTGTCTACATATTTTTTTTACTTTCCCCAAAAAATCAGTAACATTGGCAGGGTGCATTCCTAGTTTTGTCAGGTAGTATCCATTCATTCAATGTTTTGCACTCTTGGATAGGTGGGTCGAGGGCATGGCTCCAGTTTTCTCTCGCGCTGCCTGGAAATGTGTGTGGCATCTTATCCAGGTGCAAAATAATTTAGTCTGTTCTTTTTTTTTTCTGGATATTTTGGTTATACCAGTGTCAGTGCTGCCTATTTTCTGTTGTTATTGTGCCTACGGAACGTTACAGCTCTGAATTCGTGTTTGAGCTTGCAGAATGACCTGATTCATGGATGGGGCCTTGACATGAAGCTTGGTTATTGTGCACAGGTACTCAAGATGGATTAGATAACATAGCAGTCTGCAAGCTTCTAATTTTGTTTGACACTCTTAAGTTATTTATTGGATGCTCCTCTAGAGTCTAGACAGATTAATTCCACTTCCAAGCCATCTGTTGATTTAGATGAGTGCAAGACACTAAAAGTAGCCAAAGTGCTGATTAACATATTGACATGATATTTCAGGGTGACCGAACTGAGAAAGTCGGTGTAATTGACAGTGAGTATGTTGTCCATCAGGGGATACCATCATTAGGAGGACCATCACTTAGCAGCAAGGTATGTTTGCACATCAGAGGATGCATCTACAGTTTATATTTACTTTCGTCGGTCCCCCTGGATTGGAATGTGAGAACTCAGTAGGAATTTAGGACAGACTACCGATTCCTCCAAATCCAATTTGAAATCATGTCTTCCGAACAAGAAGTTGTATTAATGAGTGTTTGTATTTCATAAACGAGTGAACCTTCTTTTGGTTGTGTTTTTGGGTAGTTCTTCTTTGCCCTTATTTTATGTACAGCTGCATGATATTAACTATGGTATTATATCGTGGTTTAGATTGAAAATTTTTGACATATGCTGTTACTTATCTCCTTTTGTTGGCACAGACGCCACGGCGGTCGTTAGATTTGAGGACCCATGTGAGTATGGTCTATGATACCTTCTTCATGTATCAGTGCATTGCAAATTCTCATATCAGATACGCTTGCTTGAATAGATAAGAAGGCAATCATCAGCTGAGTTAGAAAAGTTCAAAGAACGGTGGAACAGAGCTGTTAAGGAAGATGACGAGTGGAGGGATCCTTTCGAAACTTGATTTCTTTTATTTGAAAGAAGAAACTGGCACCTGGAAGGAAGGCCAGTTCGTGTGTGTGGTCAGTCGGATTCAAAAGCTCCACATCCACATGGAATAGGATGGTTGGTTATAGGAAGTTTTTGCCATTTCATCCTCCTCCAGAGCTGGGCTGGAAAAGAAAGAAGAAAAAACACGGGCTGGAAATGATATATACGGTCGCTACAAGGAAACAACATAACCGGTCAAGAAAGGAGTTTTACGGTGTTGTAATTCGCATTCAATCTCTGGTTGACCACAACTAGTTGTACAGTAGTAACATTGTATACATGCTTGTGCAGTTAGTCACAAATCTTACAGAACTTTAGCAAAATATGTTGCCTATTCCTGTGCTGTGTAGCTTACTACAAGCCAAGCCTTGCTCTGTTGAGTAAGTTCCATGCCTTGGCCTTGTTCAGTCGATCGTGAACCCTCAAAACGATTGATGTTTTTGTTCAGTCCATCGTCGAACTATCAAAACGATTGATGAACTGTCGTGACATACGGCCCAATTAGTGAGTGGGTTGATGAACTGTTGTGACATCCGTCCCAACTACTGAGGTGACATCCGGCCCAACTACTGAGGTGATCTTGACTTCTTGAGGAGGAAGAAGAAGCGAGCCGGGCAGTGTGAATCTCCCTCGTCATCAGTTCGGTAATCGGTAGGGGGATGCGGAAGCGGGATCTTGGGATCCTGCTCCTGGCGGCTGCTAACCACTCCTGCTCAGGTTTTATTTTGATGAGTACTCCCTTCTTCCCAAAATATTTGTCGTTTTGGACAAGACTTTTAGTTCATTTTGAACTAGAAATCTTGTCCTAAACGATAATTATTGTGGGAAGGAGGGAGTAGTTATTTGTATCTGTTGTGGTCTCGACAAGGAGCTGGACTCGATTGCACGGTTGCTTAAAAGTTTGTTTTGTCACGCTCCATGTTTATCCTTGCACCATATATCTTACAAGCGAACAAAGACATCTTCTGAATGCCTCCCTGACCGCCACAGATTACATACCTATTAACTCTGCAGGTACAGATAGATTTGCAATCGTCACCACCACCAACTCTGCCCTGCCCTGCACCAGAGGATCAGTCTAGTGCTTCTCCCTCCCTCTGCTGCTCCACTGCTTCCATGAAGTACGTAGTTCAATATGGACGAGTCAATGCCTAGCCAGGCAGATAAAATAAAAGACAAAACAAGATGAAAAGAAATGACGGAACTCATCTACCAGTTAATTAACTGGTAGGGTTACTCACGTGCGATCTCTGCCAGTGCTTTTTGTGTGCGCTTCTCCAATTTGTCGACTCTCTTCTGCACATCACGCTTCAGATCCCAATTCGGATTTTTTGGAGCTATGTTTCCAAAAGGGTTCTGCAAACAGCAATGTCAATGGCCTGCCTTGTGAAAATTACAGGGATCATGTGATCATTCTTGAATTTCCAGATGGCTGAGGCTGATACCTCGAGTGGCTTGGGCTCTGCACTTTCAGCGCTGATCGGATCATCAAACTTAGGAAGAGATACTGGAGCCAATTTACCACCCCGGAGTTGTTCATCATGAGGAAGGTAATTTCTGAATTTCATCGCTGGAAGCTCGCTGCATCATACACACACACAAAAAAAAAGTAGAACATCCAGTATTAATTAAAAAGAATTCAAGCCTACAAAAACCATCAGCACAAAGTCGGAGATTTTGTTACACCTCAAGCTTATCCATGTCATTGCCTTACCCATCATCTTCAGCCTCCTCCTCTTCCTCCTCCTCCTCAATGGGGACAGCATTATCCTTAGCATCCTCATCAGGTGCAGCATCCTGGGGATTCGGTAATGCTGGCTGTTCCACTCTTTCTTCTGCGACCTCATGGTTACCATTCCTACTAAGCGTAAAGACCATCAAAGAAGCATCTCATTACTAGTACAAGATATCCAGCGGCGAGAGAGGGGAGAGAGATAGCGTACTGCTGTTCTCCGTCGGGGGTGGAGAGGAGCTCCTTGGCGGCGCGGAGGGCACGGAGGCGCTCGCGGCGAGAGGCAGCGTCCTCCTCGGCGCTCATGTCGTCCTCCTATTCCTATTCCTATCCGCCGGTGAAGGAAGGAGGCTAGGGTTTCGGAGATTTTTCGTGTGTCGATGTCGAGTCGAGGAGAACCGCCGCGGAAGAAGACGAACGCTACGTATTGCTGGGCCTTTCATTTGGGTGGGCCGTATGTTTCTTTTTTTGAACGAAAACGTGGGCCGTATGTACTGGGCTCGGACATTTCTTTTCTTTGTTTTCTTCTTTTATTCTACTCCTCTTTCCGTTTTGTTATAATTTTGCATTTAACTCCCACTTTTTGCACTAAGACAACAACAATTAAATGCATATCTAATACTCCTTCCGTCACAGAAAGTTTGTAGCTTTGTAGTTCAAAAATGAACTACAAAACGACAAACTTTTCGGGACGGAGGAAGTAACTGGTATTCTCTCTGTTCCGTAATGTTTGTCGTCGAATAAACTACGACGACAAACATTTCGGAACCGAAGGAGTAGATCTGATTGCTTATTTATGACATGAGATGTTGCTCAAATAAAATAATACAGGATGAATAATACTATACGGATTCGGACGCATCCGACCTCATCCTTGCTTCTCCACTGTTTCCCTCTTGTCCACCGCGCGGCGGCGGCGGTGCTGCACCGCCGGTCTCCGATCCCATCGCTCCTGCCGCGCCGTCGCTCCCTCCTCCTCTGCTCCCCCTTCTCGTCCGCAATGGCGGCCCCGCCAGTAGCCAAGAAGGTGCCGCGCGAGCTCGTCGAGCACGGAGACGTCCGCGTCGACAACTACTACTGGCTCCGCGACGACTCCCGCTCCGATCCCCAAGTCCTCGACCACCTCCGCGCCGAGAACGCCTACACCGCCGCCGTTATGTCCGGTTCGTGACCATTATTAATACATACATACACCTAGACCTAGTACTACTAGTAGGTAGAAGGATGCCTGTTATTGGCCACCAGATGACAGACTATAACCCCGCTTCTGCTTGCTTACTCTGTTGCAGATGTCAAGCAACTCGAGGATGAAATTTATGCTGAAATTAGAGCAAGAATCAAGGAAGACGATATAGATGCACCTCTCCGCAAAGGGCACTACTACTACTATGGGAGGACGTTAAATGGCAAGGAATATGTACAACACTGTAGACGCTTTGTACCGATTGATGGTCGTATTACGGTCCACGATGTCATGCCCACGGGACCCGATGCGCCACACGAGCACATTATTCTCGATGAAAATGTAAAGGCTGAGGGCCACGATTACTACAGCATCGGGGCTTTCAAGGTACATACATATATATATATGAACAGCACATTATTCTGGATGAAAATGTATAGGCCGAGTTTTGACCCGTCACACCTTATAAAAGTCCTCGTTGACCCTCCTTCCACATTTGTATTCTTCCTCGTGCACATGCCTCTTTAGTGTAATTTACTTGTTCGTTTCAGGTCAGTCCCAACAATAAGCTAGTTGCTTATGCTGAAGACACTAAAGGTGATGAAATTTACACTGTTTATGTCATTGATGCGGACAGCGGAGAATATGTTGGGCATCCACTTAAAGGAATCACTTCTGACATTGAGTGGGCTGGTGATGACCACCTTGTTTACATAACGATGGATAGCATTCTTCGCCCAGATAAAGTACTTCTCCTTTCTACATGACATCTGTCTTGTTTTGTCACTTCAGTACAAAAAGTAGTATGAGTCTCATTGCTCTCAAGTTTACCAGTACAATAAAATTTCAGGCAAACATTACAGTGTAGTCATATTTCTTTTTTCATTACTGGCAGAATTACGTCATGAAACTTGTTATTGCCTTGAGAATTTTCATTAGTACTGCTGACGTTAACAATTGTTGACAAAACTTTAATTGCTAATGTAGGCTGCTGTATTACAAACATAACAGTACAATGAAGACATTTCCGCTGTTTCTTCCTGCTGATTCCGTAGTTGCTAGCATACTGGCAGTCTTTAGGAAAACTAATTTGACCTTTCCTTTCATTTCATATGTGGGCTTTTGTAGGTATGGCTACACAAGTTAGGCTCTGATCAATCAAGTGATACTTGTCTATACTATGAGGAAGATGACACATTTTCTCTTGGTCTTCATGCCTCTGAAAGCAAGCAATATTTATTCGTTGAATCTGGAAGCAAAAATACTAGCTTCATATTCTACCTGGACACATCCAAACAGAACAAGGACCTGGTGGTTTTGACATCACGCGTATATGGCATAGATACAACGGCTAGTCATCGCGGAAACCATTTCTTTATTAAGAGGCGAAGCGAAGAATTCTACAACTCTGAATTGGTTACTTGTCCATTGGATAGTTTAGCTGAGACCACTGTACTGCTACCTCATAGAGAAAGGTACTTGAGCATTTTTGTTGTCCATATTTTAGATATTATTCTTAGATATATCATGTACGCACTACAGTACTATACCTCCAATTGTTTTCTGTTGATGTCAGGACAGAGGTATTAGTTCAAAAAATCTAGAGGGAGTACAAGTTTTCAGCTAAAGAATCTTCAAATTTATTGTTTTTTCTTGAACACGTAGGAGAGCTGTATATCTTTATATTACAGGGAAAAAGTGAGGTCCATAAAAAAACACCCCCTGTTACTAGGACCAAGGTAAGAGGGGGCTTACAGTATCAACTAAAGGACTTGCTAAGGATAACAAAGAAAAACAACCCGACTAAACAACTAGATCTACTGATCAAGCCAGCCTAGCTCCAGGCCCTGGAGCTTCGTAGCTCTGGCCAACACCCATAGATGAGCTTCCAACTTCAAGTTCTTCACTGTTGCTGATATACTTGGTGAAGCTCCTTCAAATATTCAAGCATTCCGTTGCTTCCATAGCATCCAAGCCCCCAAAATGGTGAGAGTGTTTACGCCTCTCCTTTGCTCCTTGTTCACTCTTTTGCTGGTCCTCCATCAATTAGCAACGTTCGGTGATGTGAGGCACAAGCTGTTGCAAGTTGAGAGGATTAAACACATTTTACCAAAATTGTCTAAGCAAAACACACAAGATGTAAGAATGTGCTGGACTGTCTCCTCCTCTTGAGTCTTGATTGCAAAATAAACATTTATCTGGGTGAGAGAGACCATGCTTTGCTAGCTGATCAGCTGTCCAAAACTTGTCTTTGATGGCTAGCCAAAGAAACATTTTGCCTTAGCTGTGGCCCAAGATTTCCATAGGCGACGTCACGGCTCAAACTGAATAGAGCCATAGAAGAATGCTTTATATGCCGACTTGGATAACAGCTGCCGCGCCAAGGGTAGACGACGCTGCGGAAAGGACCGCCCCCGTCGAAGATAACAGAATGTCGCGAAAGGAAGGTGCAGAGCCGCTGGGAACCTAGAGTTGTAATAATATCATTTGAGAACTTAAACTCTGTTAGGAATTGATTTGTGAACTATTCCGTATTGCAAAAATAGTTTTGCTGGATTTTCAGTCAAAGACTAGTGCTCTTGAAAACAGAAGTTGTAAGACTGCAGAGGAATAGACGCAAAGTAATCTTCCATTGGATGGTTTGGAGGGTATCGATTAGTTACCACTACTTCATGGTTTTGTATTTTAGAGTTATTCCTTACGCAATAAGTTTGATGCTCAGTATACAGTTCACTGAAACTGCATCCGATAGAAAATCGCATCCACTTCAGCCTGCGCTTTAATATTTATGATAAATTTAACTGATTGCTGTTTGCTCCTCCTATCAATGGACAATGGGTTTTTTATTTGTTAGAGCTGCATTATCCGTTGACTGCAGAAGTACCTAACACAGCATGATTACATCAAAACTTAAATTCTCTTCAGTGTGAAAATACAGGACTTCCAGCTCTTTGACAATCATATCGCTGTATACGAACGTGAGAATGGCTTACCAAAGGTAACTGTATATCGGCTGCCACCTGTAGGAGAATCAGTTGGACAGCTTCAGGGAGGCCGGACAATTGAATTTATTGATCCAACATACACCGTGGACCCCGAGGAGTCACAGTTCCATTCATCTGTTCTTCGATTTCATTATAGCTCGATGAGGACCCCTCCTTCTGTTTTTGATTATGATATGGATTCAGGGGTGTGTGTGATGAAGAAGATTGATACTGTAAGCTATTGGTTGCACTGCCTCTTCTTTTAGTTTTCAGTACTGTAATCAGTATGATGCCTTTTTTTGAAAGGTGGTTTCCACCCTTGCACCTTGCTCACGCCAGGGCTTGAACCCACTCCACGTGCTGACCAGGGCGATCTTAACCAACCTGGTCCAGTATGATGTCTTTTTTATTACCTTACAAGCCCCTTGGTGATCCACTCTTCAAATGTTCTTAGGTTTTAGGTGGATTTGATGCATCAAATTATGTAACAGAAAGGAAGTGGGCTGCTGCTTCTGATGGCACTCAGGTCCCCATGTCCATTCTATACAGAAAAGATCTTGTGAAACTTGATGGCTCGGACCCTATGCTTCTATATGGCTATGGATCCTACGAGGTACATTTTTTGCTCTCCATTCCCATTGGAAACGAAAACAAATTATATGCCATTATGAATGCCTTGAATAACTTTGTAAACTGGCATGTTAAGTCAAACATCAGTGGTGCTTCTTGGGTTGCACACAATTCATTGAAATGTTTACATACTCTTGTTTATATCTACACTATGCTCAAACTGTATTTCAAAAAAAAAATTGCTAGTGTCACGCTATCCATACCACCATTTTGTAGTGCCAACAGTCTCTTGGCATTCAGTTACTTTAGTGTTTCCTTCCTGAATGATATATGCTTCTTACATTCAAGACCAGAAGATTCAGTGCTATGGCCTTATTTTGTATTTTGTTTTGACGACAGGTATGTATAGATCCAAGTTTCAGGGGATCAAGGTTCTCTCTGGTGGACAGGGGTTTCATATATGTGATAGCTCATATTCGTGGAGGCGGTGAAATGGGCCGGAAGTGGTATGAGGATGGGAAGCTATTGAAAAAAAAAGAACACTTTCACTGATTTCATTGCCTGTGCTGAGCACTTGATAGAAAACAAATACTGCTCCAAGGAAAAGCTTTGCATCAATGGCAGAAGCGCAGGTGGCTTATTGATGGGTGCTGTCCTGAATATGAGGCCTGATTTATTCAGGGCAGCTGTTGCTGGGGTCCCTTTCGTTGATGTTGTCACAACTATGCTTGATCCCTCTATCCCATTGACAACAGCTGAGTGGGAGGTATCCATGTGATCTTTGATTCATATGATTTTTTTTATGTTATTCTTTTTTCTATGCTGAAGTTTTATTGTATTCCCATGTTTTATTATCATGCTTTGATCTTAGCACAAATAAGGTGTGGTGATATAATCCCTCGTTGAGGGGGTGGGTTGGTGGATGGGTGGCATGCGGGGTGGTGGGCTGGGCTGTTTTTGCATGGGTTGTGATAGGAGTTGGGCTGAATTTTAACCATTTCGGGTACCTGATGGGCAACCGCGGGTGCGAAATGAAACCCGCAACAAGTCGGGAGCTACATGCACAGGGCTCTGCTCTTTCTTAGTACGTAATAAAAGTTATTCTAAGTCATTGCACGGCATCATTGAATCAAATCCAAGTACATCCAACAATTGAAGCAGTGGGGCTTTTTAATATGTTCAGTTGGGTCAGGCATCAAGCTTTGGCTGGCATGGTTCTTCGTGTAGCGTGATTAGAGTAGGTTGGGCCTCCTTTGGTTGGCCTGTAATAAAAAAAATTGGCTTGTTGAGTGTAGAATGACCGGGCTTGTACAGGTCTTGGGCTAGGGTAAAATGGCCTTCATGGATCGGGGGTTCTGAAACTTTTGTTTGTGCTCATGACAATTCACTCTAGTGAAAAAGTTTGGAGTGAACTAGTTGTCTGCTTGTTTGTTGTTTGTGTTGTCATCAAGTCCCTTTTTATCCTTTGTTCAGGAGTGGGGCGATCCAAGAAAAGAAGAATTCTACTATTATATGAAGTCATATTCTCCCGTTGACAATGTAAGTGCTGGTTGTTTTGTTTCCATGGCATATTCATGGGACGTTTAAGTTGACTTGGTTGTTTTGCTTGTGCATGTCACAGGTGACTGCGCAAGAGTATCCTAACATTCTTGTAACTGCTGGTTTAAATGGTATGTGTGTGCTCATTCCACGTTCTTATGGAAATGGAAGTACCGGGAGCTGAGCTGACTCGGTCCTTGTGATGATCAGATCCTCGGGTGATGTACTCTGAACCTGCTAAATATGTGGCGGGGCTGAGGGAACTGAAAACAGACGACAACCTGTTGTTATTCAAGTGTGAATTGGGCGCCGGGCATTTTTCCAAGTCGGGAAGGCAAGTGTTGGTTTGGCATGTTTGAGTAGATATTGTGTAAACAAGCAGACAGTAAAAATTTTTGTTTGTTGCAGATTCGAGAAATTACAGGAGGACGCGTTTACCTATGCCTTCATTCTCAAGGCGCTGGGCTTGGCTCCACAAAGCTAAGCAAAGCATGCGGCTCCCGGACCCGGACTAGTAATTTGTTGTGCGCGTTTTTTTTTTTTTTTACCGGAGAGGGGAACTGTAAACTGGATTCGTTCATGACTGATTTAGCTGATTGGATTTGCCGAATGCTTTGTTTGTTTCTCTGTTTCCTCGGAACATGCATGTGAAAACAAATACTGTACAGTACCTTCAAAAAATGAAAAAGGTTTCTCCTCTCCTATGTGTCCGTGCTGTACTCCTGTTTGGATGGTTACAATTGTTTAACTTTTCAAAAAATGAACTCGCTCAACGCTTGGTCTATTGACTTACTAAATTTTGACATCAATCCAAACGCACGTTCTTTTTATACTCCCTCTGTTCTAAATGATTGTCAACAGACTCTACGTACTCTGTCATGTCCCTATCCGTACATGGTGCTTCGAGTCTGGGAAAGAATTATTTTTATTCCTTTTTTATACAGAAGTTAATCTAAATATAAGATCTTACGACACAGATTGACATAAGCCGCACCTGGTGATCAGAAAGAGACTAGGGTGTGGGTTTGGTTAATCGAGTTATTGAAAGTGATAACTGAATATATAACAAAAGAAATCATAATCTCATTGTGCGGTTATCAGTTAATCCAGCTCAGTTATGTGGTTAAATAACATGTACGGGAGCTGGTGACAGTGTTGGGCCGCGAAAAAAATTCTGTAAGGATGAATATTAGTATTATTGTATTTTTGTGTTTCATAGGTTTTGGATCCGTGTGATCTGCAATTTTAGTTAATTTAATAATATAGTTAATACTCTTTTGTCCTAAAAAATTGTCGCTGTTAAAAATAAACTAAAAAAGCGAGAAAAATTTTGAGTATGGAAGAAGTATAACGTTAAAAATAAAAAATCGACTAACCGTAATACACAAAACTAAAAAACAGAATTTAACTGTAAATTTTAATAATCACATATTTATATTTCAGTTGGTTTTCCATTCTAAGAGGAGAGACGAGGGTGCCGCCGAACCGAAGCGAGTCCAGTTCACCACCACTCGCCTCCCTCCCTCCCTCCCTCCGCAGTTCTCACGTCACACCAAGACCAAGCCCACCACCACCAACCCCCCGCATCCCCGCAGAGAGAGAGAGGGGAACGACGAGCGAGCTCAGCTAGATCCAACCACCCTTCCCCTCCTCCTCCTCCTCCTCCTCCGCTGTCGTCCAGGGGGGGTATCGGGGCCCTCGCTGCTGCTTCCCCACTCAGATTGCTGAATTGGTAACTAACCCTAACCTCTACCCTTACCCTAACCCTAATCCTCTCCTCTTGCTTTATTTTTTGTTTATTCGCCCAACAAATCAACTCTATAGGAGTAATTATTGACATATTGGGATTTAATTTCATGCAATTCCCCATCCCTTGTTACATCACCTAAAATAAAACACTTTCTCTTCTTGCAGATGTGAGGGCATGACTGGATGCTAGCTCAGCAACCTGTGTGGCTAACCTGATAGTATGAGGTAACTCGAGCTCTCTGTCACCTTGCCATTTTAGTCTTCTTCACATGTATGCTTACCGAGCCATGTCAACAATAACTGCTAGATTCACTAGGGATTGTGTCTTGTTACCGTCAACAAGTATATTGCTCTTCTGTTCAGGAAAAAAATATTGCGCCATTCTATGATCACAGTGATGAAAAGCTATTGACATGTAAAATTGTAAATAATATATTTTTCATTTTTAAGAAAGAAAAAAAAAAGACATGAAACTGTTGAGTCTGGTGACTTTGCTCCAAACTTTAACGACACTAGTACTTTATTGACCAAACTAATATGTGCAGGAATGAATGAATTCTGGTTGCTGCCAAGTTGAGTAAGATTCAGGTCCAAAGCCAAACAAGTGGTGCAGTTATCAAGGCACCATGCTTGAGGATTTCTTTACTCTCACCGAGATGAAGGGTGGCATTTCAACTGTTGCCAGAATCCGAGACCTGATATCTGAGATCCAGAACCTGAAAAATGCTGTTGGCCTTAACAAGGCTGACATGATAAGGCAGTGTTCCACGGCTGCAGTCACACTAGCATCCACCAAAAATGAAGAGTGTCTTGAGCATTTTGTTCAGCTAAACGGTGTTTCTTTTCTCAACCAATGGCTTTTGGATGCTCAAAATTGTGCTGAGGATGGCACCAAAGCAGCAGAAGATCTAATAGTTGCAATATTAACTGCCTTGGATTGTCTTCCAATTAGAAACGAGCAGTCAACTTCTGATGGAGTTATGCCTACTGTTCATCATCTACTTGCTCATGGAAATGCCAAGATCAACCAAATGGCAAGGACCCTTTGTCAGAAATGGACCAGAATACCAATACATGATAGAAATGGCCAAAATTTTGATGCAAACCAGGCATGCCAGATTAATCCGCCTGATCTTACAGAAGTAAGCCAGGAGATCGAAAATGATAAACAGAGTGGAGCCGGCGAACCTGGAAATTCCTTTGAAGAATCAAAGCCTGAGGTTATGATTTGCTCAGATGCTCCTTTGCCTGATCCTTCCCTGAGAAATGATAATACAGATGCAACAAAGCAACCACTGGTGAGTTCCTCTAATGGAAATGCCACTCTAGGAGATGTGAACTCTTTGGGATCCTCTCCTGCATGCCACGTGGGTTTAGAAGCTGTCTCCATTACCAAGGAGACTTCTGCTTCCAGTGATGTAGCCTTGGCCACTAATGGCATGCCCCCATCAAACTCTTATATAGATGCAAAGAATGGTACTGAGCAGGATGCAGCAGGGGAAATGAGTACAGCACTCTTGTCTGTAGAGCCTAATAAACCTGACAATATGTTTGTTAGTAGGAAAATGGATTTGGATGACAATATTGTGTTAACTAGTTTGAGTATCAAGGAATCTGAGACATTCACATCAGATAGATTACACTCGGAGAAGGATACAACAGAAACTCTTGACAATCTTGGAAAGCTAAGTCGTGGCTCGCAAGATCTGTCTGAAGAGAGTACAGACAAAGAAGAGGCACCTACATCATCATCTAGCTCAGACAGTATGGGCATGGGCAATGAGTTTGTGTTGAAGAGATGTATGAATAGCTTTGGGGATTCCTCAATGGCAACCAAGGTGAAGTCTACAGTACTAAAGGGGGAGAAATCAGCACAAGGAACAGATTATGACGATACTGATGCACTAGAAGTAGCGCGCTTGGTTGCTATTGAGGTGGAGCGGGAAGTCAAAGACTACAGAGGGCCCTTTTGTGGTTCTCCTGATATTAGTTCCAGGAATGCTGATAGCCCTGACTTGGAAGCACGGCAGCTCTCTGAACCTGTTGCTGATGAACTGAATGACAATAAATCCTCCAGTACAGGTGCTGATTCAGGAAGTTCCTCATCTGTTAAGGAGGATGGCTCAGGCATTACAGATGGCAGTGGTCCTTTCAGTAGGAAACATACACGGAGCACAGACTTGGGGGCTTTTGATCTTAACAAAAATCTGTGTGTGGAGGAAACTGGTTGTAATCCAAAGTCTGTTCTTAGTAATTCTGTCAATTTGTCAACCCCTATAGCTGTGGCTGCTTCAAGAGGCCCATCTAAATTTCCAACTCGCCTCCAGTTTGAAGGTGAACATGGATGGAAAGGGTCTGCAGCAACCAGTGCATTTCGACCAGCTTCTCAGCAAACTCCTGATACAGAGAAGTCGGTGTCAACATCTTCACGCAAAACAAACATGTTGTTTGATTTGAATGTAGCAGATAGTGACAGTGATACTTCCGGTCAGCCACTTTCAACAGCCATCGTGCCAGCCTCTTCTGACCTAGCTTCCAAGGATGCTCCTGGAGCAGTTGGTGTGAGCGGACTGAAGCTTGACCTTAATTTCTCATGTGTTGATGAGGAAGATGCTGTCACTGCAAGCAATGTACCTCCACTGTGGAACCGTCAATATTTTAGTGGCAATTGGAGCGAACCTTCTTCATCCTCATCGTCAAGGCAGCCTGCAGTCAGAAACTTTAACTTGAATGACAACATGTCAATCACTGTTGGTTCTGCACATGGAACCAATGGATCTTTTGTCAAGACTTCTGCAAGGGATATGTCGGACCATTCTTCAGTAACAATCATGGGTAAAAGGATCATTGTTGAGCAGAAAGAACATGGCCACCCACAGCAGCATAACTTTCTTGGACCCAGTGCAGAATCTAGAGTTCCTGCAAAATTTGTCCAATCTTATGCACATATGCCTGATTATGGTTTTGTCAGTTACCCATCTCAACCTACTGTGCCGTTTTCCCCAGCTTTCTATGCACCAGGGGGTGTACCTTACATGGTTGATGCGAAGGGTGGACCAGTCATACCGCCTCTGCCAGGCTTAGGCCTTGGCGTTTCCCATCCATCTTTCAGCACCAGTGCTAACCCACCCTCGTCTGCTGAATCGAGTTATTATCATCCTAGCATGGGCTTCAGTTACGGGGTCCCACTTGAAGGTGCACGTCGAGAAGCAGGAAGCTACTGGCCTGTGCCCTTTCAAGGTCAGACCATCTTTGTGGATGAACACACAAGGAATATGTCGCACGGTGGCGGTTCTGGGCTAATACCAAAGCGAAAAGAGCCAGAGTCGGGTTGGGATTTGTTTCCGCGTCGCTGAGCACAAGGTTTGTTGCAGCTGTAATCCTTGTTTTTGCATTTCTATTTGGATTTCTTCCGTTTTTGGGGGCACCTTGAACATTCTAGGATATTTTTTAGAACCTGAAATAGTGCTCCAGTTTTGTTAGGTTTTGAAGACTGCAACGGAGAACTGAATAAGGTCAGCTACAGGTAGATTGCAGAGATGTTGACATGGCGTGTGCATTGATGACTTCTGGAAGCATTGTGCAGATTTGGTTCTCTGAGCATAATAGCTTTTTTTAGTTTAACACAATATAGCCAAAATGCTGTGTGTGGAAGCTAGAATTATGTATACCGTCCCACATAACTTATAGATGAAATGATTTAATCGTGGTCGTCGCCCTGTCTCCCTCTTTATCCCTGGGTTCCCTCGGGTTCCTACAGTCAAATGTAAATATAATTCTTACGAGATATTTCAGGATTTGTATCATCATGTTCTTTGATGAAACTGTTATGTTCCGTTCCCCCATTTTTCCCTGCTTTGAAGTTGGGCTCTCTTTATCTCCATTTTTCTTTCCTTTGAACTTGGGGCACCCGACAAAGTTTACAAGCCAACATCACCCAATGCTAGCAACGACAGGTAACAACAAGGCCACTTACCCGTCCTGCTTTCTTGTCAACAGCATTTGACATTACTGAACCTGCATCTCAGGATCCCTGACCATGGCAAGTTCTAGTATAACCCAGCCCTTCTCTTCAATGGTGGGCTTCTTCTTGCACAAATAAATATAATAAAATCTCCACAACATTTTTACAATTGTATTGTGCGCCTAATGTAGTCTAATGTCAATTAACCCACAATCGGAACAGCAAAAGAACGAAATTTTACATCACCCGAGTTAAGCATCCCATTTTTGTGTTATACAATCTTACATGATTCTTACATTTTACATCAGCCATTTGTTAGCTCTAAGAGCTATCGATCCAAGTGCAGCTTTTGTGCCGCCGCCCCAATAGAAAATTCATTCCAACTCCATATCGGCTACGCATTTTTCACCTTCTTGACTTCACATATATGATGCCCAAATACCATGGCATTACTCTGCCCAGTCATCATCGCTGTCATCATCCACCGACTTATCCTGTGATGGCCAGGATTATGACTGTAAGGTTCGCGCACCACAGCAGGACAATGCAATACATAGTGTGAAATGGATTACGACACCACACAATTTCCAAAGATAGAAGATTGATGTGGGTGATTTCACTAAGTCCTACAGAAATCTAATGTACTCCCTTCATCCCCAAATAAATAAAAAATTTAAACTAGAATTAGTTCAAAAAAAACGTCATTTATTTGAGGATGCAGAGAGTACTTGAAAACCAGAGAAACCTGCTTGAGTCATTGAGTGATACAAGTAACTAGTAGACCTATGCATATTATTTTAACTGGTGTAAGCAAATAACACACCTCAGAGGAACCTGACAGTTCTTCAATTTCATCTTCTTCCACCTATAACAGCAAGCAGAAATAGGTCAAACGACCTTCATTTATATATACATATTTTGGGCATGCAAACAAATGATCATTGCTTTTAAGCCATTTGCTACTAAGAGCAACTAAGGTTAAAGATTCCACAAAATAGTACCTTTAATTTATGTTTCTTCCGAGTTCTGCTTGCTGCATTCATGTAAACAAATGTCAACTATACAGAAGAATATTTGACTGACACAGAAGAATACTCCCTCCATCACATAATACTTGTCAGTTCAAAAATGAACTAGAGAGTGATAAGTATTTTGGGATGGAGGGATTACAAAGTCAAGGACCAGCATCCTAGTACACGAACAAAGCTGAAAGCTTCTCAATGAACCTTTCACTTGTTCCAAGTTTCATCTTCTCCACTGAGAAAGGCTTTTGGACGCTTACACCAAATGATATCACACTGAAGTCCACAGGTGGCCGTTAAGAGTATAAGAAAGTTTATTTACCTTTTTTCCCCGCTGGCTGCTTTTCCTTTGGACTTGCCCGCTGCTTCTTCGAAGCTGGCCCTACAGAAAAAATGGAAACTAGAGATTTAATCAAAAGGTTCTTGCAACACAATGATAGATGAGGAACACAGAAGGTGCCGGTATAAAGAACCTTTTGTTGCAGGAGATCCTTTTGAACTTCTTAAAGATCTCTGAAACAGAAATTCATTCGGGATGAGGAGTTAAAATTTAATGATATCAAAGGTAAATCAATAATGTGCAACACAGGAAAAGAAAGGAATCATAGGTTCTCAAAGCTAAAGTTAAAGACATAAAGGTAAGTTAGTGGTAGAGGGAAAATTATGTATGGATCTATGTGTATATAGTATATACATAATATTTGTGTTTACCTAGATCCATTAGATACTAGAGCTATTTACATGGCATGTACAGAAAAAATGGTCGCATGGTAGATCCGTAGATGGTCTGAAAAATAATGGACGAGAAGGAATACAACATATTACTGAAAGCATATTAAATTCAAATGGCAACCTATCTAGGCTGTTTTGCAATTTCACCTTTTTCTCTTCTGCTTTATTAAACATGCCAGACAAAGTAGCCTGGACAAGTGGCTCCTTCTTGCTCGAGAGAGACAGCGCAGAAGAATCTGCAGGTTTGATATCACTGATTTGGGTTTCATTCTTAACTGCTGGAGTCTTCATCTGCTTCAAATGTAGAACGTAAAAATAAGCTACTTCAAGATACAAAAGTTTGATGTGTGAGGTATGGGAAGAGAATTTCTAGGCAGTCTTTCCCTTGCTTATTTTGCAAGGAGCCTGATTCGAACCCAGTACCTATGGGACCCAAGTGGAGAGACTCTACCACTGTGTCCGACCCACCCTTCTTTCATGAATAAATGGAAGGAGAAATATTGCTAGAAAAATAGGCAAAGAATGGCTGAAGATAACCAACTACTTATTGATATTCACAAATTTTCATTTATACAATAAGCAAACTGAAGAAATAACCCTCCCCCAGACCCCACAATGTGTGAGAGCCTTTGGCATTGGGTATTGCCCTTTTTATACAATAAGCAAACTGTCAGGAGCTACCTTCTCATCCACATCCTCAGGAACTTCAATCTCATTGTCACTTTCAGACGAATCTCCTCCAGAAGACAACTCTGTGTACCTGTACCGAGACAAAGGAGGAATTACATAAGTAGAGCACCTTTGAATCAATAGGTAAATGAACTTCCAGAGCCCTTAGCTGAGTTCATTTTTCAGTCATCATGTAAACTAGAGTTAGCATGTCAATTGGGCAAACCAACATACCAACCAAAAAGGATACAAGGTTCTTACTTCATGGTTCTCCCAGCAGTCCTAGCAGACTGTCTAATTGAAGATGCTTCACTCATAGCCTGTGTACTATTCTCGTCCTTATGATCTGAATCCTCAGAAGCATCTTCATTGAATTCAAACTTTGGGGACAGCGGTTCTGCAATTTCCTTTCCAGGTTCGTTGTCAGTTGCTTCGGCACCTGCTCCACCTCTAAAATCACAGTCTGCTGCCACAACGTCCTATCAGTTCAAAGTGCATAAGCATACATGGTAGACGCGGAGATAGAACAGATGCAGATGCAAAAGAAGGCAAACATTTTGTAGTTGTTTGGGAAAATCAAGTTTCAGTTCTTGAGGATTCTCTTCTTTTGTCCCAACCCACCAGGCTTCAGAGAATACAATCTGTCAATAGAAACGTCCACAATGAATCAGCTAGTACACACGACTTTCAATTTGTGAAGATAAGTACTGTACTTTGCAGGTAGAGCATGAAACATCCAAACTGAAGCGAACGGAGAGGAGACTGACCAGGCTCTCGAAGACATCCTCACAGACGACGCCCTTGGCCGACCTGGTCATCTGCAGAGTCAGATACTTGTTCTTGGGGTAGACGTGCGTCCCAAAAAGCTTCATCCTTCCCTGCAAACACCAGGAGAAAGCCGCTTTTGTCACATTTCCTTATGGGTTCTTGGTCCCTGGGGAAACTGGACAATCTCATCACCTGGGGAAACTCGAGATAGAGCACTGGGTTCCTGGTCCCTAGATCGGCCAGTTCCCCGACGCGGCCGCCTGAGGCGACGGGTGCGAGTAGACCCGGGAAGGAGAAGAGGAATCGGCTCTTTCGCTGGCCGCCGCGGCGCACGATGTCGCGGCCCTGCAGGCGCGCCACGGCGGTCGACGGCGCGAGCGGCGTCCTCGGCGCTGCCGGCTCGCCGCGGTGGAGCAATCCATTGGAGAAGGCAAGGGAACGGAGGCGGCGGCGCTCGTCGGCTTCGGCGTCCGCGGGCGCGGTGGAGGTCTTCTTGACCATGGTAGCTAGGGTTTCCCCAAGTTTGAGGCGCTGCGCTGGATTCCTTTCCCGCGGTGGAGGAAGACGAGGATTACCGCTTTCGATGCGAGAAAACGGATCCATTTGTTGTTGTGGGTTTTGAATGTAAAAAAAAAAAAGTTTTGACGGAATGGAAGCAAAAAATAAGCGCAGCATTCATCGGTCAATCCACAAAGCGATGGAAGCTGAATTCATACAGAATTGAACTGGCTCTGTCTTCCCATCTTGATACTTTTAAGTTTAATAAATTACTCCTTGGCAGTTTTTTCTTTTTCCTCTGAATCCAACTGATCGATGAGGATACACTATTTTTTTTAAAAAAAAATAAGTAGCGCTGATGTGTAAAATTAAGCTTCCTTGCTAAAAACAATTTGCTATCATGATGCTGGCCAAAATGGTGAATATCAAACTATGCATATCTAATACTCCTTGCATCCCAAATTACCTGTAACTCTTTAGTAAAAAAATAAATAAACTAGAGAGTGACAATTAATTTGAAATGGATGGAATATATAGGAGTATAATCCTGATGAATCCTGTCATCTGACGATGGAAACTAATTAAGTAGAGGGGAGGGGCTCTTCTGGCATGTCCCTGCCGCGGAGGAAGTGCGCGAAGAGCTGGCTGGCCTGCACCGGCGTGATCATGGGCACCATGTGGCCGGCGCCGCGGACGGTGACGAAGGTGAGGCCGTCGTCGTAGACCACCGTGTAGCCGCCCACCTGATCGCTCGTGAACCATTCCCGCCACGGCTTCACCGTGGCGAGCCCCATCTTCTGAAGCGCGTACCGAGTCGAGGTCACGGGAACGCGAGCGTCGGTGTCGCCGCTGAAGATCCAGACCCTGAGCTGGGCGTCGATGAGCTTCTTGATCACCGGCAGCGTGGACGCCGGCGCCTCCGCCCAATCCCAATTGACGCGGAGGTCTTCGTTGCAGGACGTCCACGCGTAGGGGATGATGCCGCTCACGTTGGCGTGCAGCGCTGCCTGCACGTCCTCGCGGTTCAGGTACTCGGTCACGTAGCTCTCGGTGCATGGGTCATACGAGTCGTACGGAGGAGGAAGAAGGCGGCGGCGGCCATTATTATTATTCGTCGGAGGAGCGAGCTGGGCGAGAGGGCGGCGGCGGCGGCCATTATTATTATTCGTCGGAGGAGCGAGCTGGGCGAGAGGGCGGCGGCGGCGGCGATCATCGTCGTCTTTGTCCTCGGTGCACGCCGGCGTGTAGAGGCTGTAGATGTCGATGTCCCGCATCGCGTCGTACAAGTTGCTCCAGGCGACGTTGCACTCGTCGGTCTCCTGGCCGCCGTCCTCCGGGAACCTGCACTCCTTCATGATGGCGCCGTACACCTCGTCGGAGATGACGGCGTGGTCCCAGGCGTACTCCGCAAGACCACGGTTTTCGGAGCTTGAGTCGATGGCGGCGTTCCCGATCATTATGCCCTTGAGGTTGATGCGCTCCTCCTCCGTGGGCACCTTCTCGTTCTCCTCAAGGATCTTGTCCGCCAGCTGCGGAACGTAATGGCCTGCCGTGCATGCATGCAAATTGAGGTCTCTCCCTCGAGGATCTTTCATCAAATTATACTAGCTACTGGGTAAGTACTCCCTCCGTCCCGGAAAGCTTGTCGCTTTGTAGTTCAAAAATGAACTTCAAAGCGACAAGTTTTCCGGAACGGAGGGAGTATACTCTATATATACGTACGCACCAGCATAGCTCTCCCCGGTGATGTAGAAATCGTGGGTCTTGAACTGCGGGAACCGTTTGAACCAGTTCACCAGGAACAAGTGAGCGTCGTGGGCTTCATATCGTCGTCATTTGATCATCATGTTATATGGGCATCATCATCTCAGCAGCAGCATATAATTAATAATGTCGTAATCGATCAAGATTACTACTTACCAGTCAAGGCATCTCCTAACTCCTTGAGATCGTCGGTGGTGTTGGTGTAGGAGAATCCAACACCAACAGGGGACTCCAGGAAGAGCAGGTTCGCATCTGTTGTTGTTAACACAATAATAATAATAATAATAATAATCAGTTAGTACTGATTAATAGTGGTGTTACGTTGGTGACTACAGAGAAGAAAGAGCTAGCTAAGCTAGGGGACTGGAGGATCGCGACGTACCATTGTTCCATGAGTTTGGGTTGAGGGCGATCTTAGCAGCTGATGCTGGTGGCTTATTTCTTCCCTGCTGCTTGTCCTTGTGGACCAAAAAGGGACCCAGCTCCCGCATGGCTCCGGTGCCCACCGACGAGCATCCAGGTCCTCCGTTGAGCCACAGCACCAGCGGCTTCCTGCTCACGTCGCGAGCGGCCTCGAAGAACCAGTAGAAGAGCGCCCGCCCCTTCGTCTCGTTCACCGTCACGTACCCGGCGAACTGCCGGAACCCCACCTCCGACGGCTGCCCCGGCAGGGCCTCCACCAGGTCGTCGTCAGCCTGAGCCTGCTGCTCATTATCGTCGTCGTCGTACTTGGTGTTGCCGCGCAACGACCTGGCCGCAGACGACGGCGCCGTTGACGACAAGACCAGCAGGACAAGCACCAGGATGGCCGCCGCACTGCTGCTGCTCACCGCCGACGACGACGACATGATGGTACTCCCTCTCCCTCTCCCTCCGCTGGTTGTTGGATTATTAACTCGATCGATGGGTTAATAAGTTGCTCAACGGCGGGTGTTGATGGATTGCTCTCAACTTGTCTTTGCGCGCGCGGCGATATATATACACCTATAAGTTGAAGATTGAGGCAGGTTTTCTAAACAAACAAAATAAATTTAAGATAGAGAGAGAGAGATTACAACGACGCAACCGCGTCCGCGTTATATATATCATGATGCGATTGAGATCGATCTGTTAATTATCTTGGTGAGGAGCTCATTTTGAATGCATTAGGAGGTTAGGATACTATACGGAATTCTTATTTAATCTCTTCTCTTAAATTAGGCGCATATTATAGACAAATCAGTTAAACAAGAACGCCCATATATCTGCAACTGGATGCCTCTCTGCCCTGTTCTACCTTTGATCTGTCGGCTGTCGCCGTAGACGACCCCTCCAAAAAAAAATAACAGTATGCCGTACCTTGGAAATAAATTGCGTTCTTGTAGGCCAAATAATTTCGTTTGGGAACACCCATCCATTATGCTAATATATACTCCCTCGATAAAAATTAGAAACAATAATGTATTTCCCCATCCCAGAAAAGTCATCGCTTTTTAATTCATTTTTGAACTATAAAATGGCAACCTTTTTGAGACAGAGAGAGTATGTATAAGTAGCACACACATTAAAGATATGATATATCGTCATATGAAATGTTACACTCGTCATGCAAAATAATTAGAAGTTTTGGTCGTTACATTACTTGCAGCCCCCCTGACCTCTTGGTGTTAACTGAAAAGACCATAATCTTAACCTCAATAATATCCACGCAATCCTGTCGTAATCACAAGTACCTAAATTATGCGCATCAATCAATTTGAAACATTTATTTTTGTTGTCCATGAAATAAATAAATAATAAACGGGAGTGCGTATCCTTAGTTGAAAAGAAAACGACATGTATTAGCTGAAGTTTACAAGTAGTTTTTTTTTCTATAAAAAATAGATTTTGCGTTTGCTCTGACGTGGACGAGAATCTCTTTTCCCCTTTACTTCGCCGGTTCCCCTCCCTCTGGCTCTGTCCCGTGGCCTCGTCGCCCTTCGCCGCCGACGAGCCGAGCTCCTACCAGGTTTGCCCGCCCGCTCGTCCCTTCCCCTCCCTTGCTGCCGTGCGAATGGGCGCACCCCTGAACCAACCCTAACGTAAGATATTCGTATTCGGATCTGACCCGATCACAAATAGCACATATATCGTGCCTACCAACTTCGATTTTCTTGCAAAATTATCATGGGTCCGCCCCCTGTCCATATAGTTGCCATCAAAGTTTGCACAACCACCCTAGCCACTTTATTATTGCACAATCTAGTGATGGCGGCCATCAGGGCCTTTGCACTTGTGATGCATGCCATGCTGGTATAACCTAACCTCCATGTCATATGGAATTATATACTATATACTAACTTCTAGTGCCGCTATCAGAATAAATTTTCCCCACGCATATGGGGGTGTAGTTGATGCAAACTTTCAAAACGTACTAAAGCTACGCTACTTTTCTATTCATTCCGTTCTTGAAAGTTTGTCGCTTTATAGTTCAAAAATGAACTACAAAGCGACAAACTTTCAAGGACGGAGAGAGTATATTGTTAACATCCGCACTTCACATGTTATGTATTTGCAATGTGACCACCTATCCTAGTGGCTTCCTGTGGAATTTATCTATTTCTGGCTTACTGTGCTTGTTCATGACGCCGCACTGACGTCACTTACCCCTATGAATTGTTAGCTTGCTTCCTTACCGCTGTAAATTTAAGTCGGTCAATATCGTGCAAAATATTTTCTTAATGCAGCTCATATATCAGAACACTGTATGGTATTAAATCTGCTCAGCTAATGTAACTGCAGGCTCTCGAAAATGCACCTTGCGTTGGTGAAGGAGGGAGTACAAGAATAATAATGAAGGCAACAAACCAAATCCTATGAACTTAATAGGGAGTATAACTTGGTCGGAATTAGAGGGGTGGAGGTGTGTGTTGGGGGGGGGGGGGGGGGGTATGCAAAATCAGCACGTAACTCCATAAGTAGATGTTACTGTAGCTGTCGTATACCACTAAAGTTTATGCGTGTTATTAGCACAATCAAACCTGTAAGGAACTATGGGTTTTGAGTCCATTGGCTGCCTATAGTGCTTACAGGGCCTGCTGGCCATGTTAAATTTCATGGTTAATTCTGAGTTAGTTATCAGGTTTTCCTGGACTTTCAGTTTGCACACATGGAAAGAGAGGAACTAACTAAAAACAGCTGTACGCAATCTGTTACAAAAACATCGATTTCCGCTGTCACCTAGTTGCTATGAATATCCGTAATACTCTCACCTACCTTTCCATTTTTCTGGAAGCTGTTTCTTTACTGCCTTTTTTTGGTATGGCAGGGGAAGTGCATTAACAATACCTCTGCTTGGGCATTATTCAGATCGGATTCCAGCAACTTTTTTGTCTGATAATCTAGAGGTCGAGGTAATCTCTTTGGCACCAGGAGCTCCAGACACAGAGGACCTTGAGTTGTTATTTGTACAGTAAGGAATACTGTCTTGGTCAAGCCAACCGAGTGAAAGGAACATGCATGATCAGGCTGACTCTTTCGAACCAGATTTCAATGGAAAACCATATGTAGAAACACCTTAGAGCAGTCTCAGCATAGGAAAAATCTCAGCGGCGAAATGACAGGGATTCCTCCCAGCCATGTGGCTGCAAGGAAGTCTTCCAGGCCTGTCACTGCTACTCTGAGATCAGATTCTAATATTTTGCATCACAAGGACAGTTCTCCAAGAAGGACTCCTAAAAGGAAAGGAAGCAGGAAAAGGAAATTGTATGGGCGTGCAACCCACAAAAAGCTGAATTTGGCATCAGAAAACACTTGTGAGGAGAATGCTCATGCTGCTTTTCCTTTCGAGGTTCTTAATGCCAATTTGCTGTCTGATAAATTGTCAGAGACCACATTTTCTGCCAGATTATTGGTTAGAGATGCCCATCTGGGCAAAGATGGTGCTGGAAACAATGAATATGTGGAACGTGGTACTACGCTGAATTTATCTACGTTAGGAACTGATGAGATGGATGATTCTGAATGTACTAGTTCCTCTAATGATGCCACTGGAGAAAGCTGCCATTGTGTAACTTACTTGAACAATGGATCAAATACTATTCATGCTTCAGAATTCAATGGATGTACATTCGCTAAACATGGTTTGGGAGAAGAAAACAATATCTACCACTACCAGAAGTTATTCTGTGCCTGTGTTTGTAACCTTGACACTGCAGATACTATCTTTAGTAGGTCAAACAATGACAACGGTGAGAAATGCTGTATCAATCTTGGGGATAGGTCCTCCACAGGGCCGAATGAGATGAGGATGGAATGTCATTTTGGCCCACACCCAAATGCTACTCATGCTGAAGATACAAATGATTATTTTAACAGCAGCTCCTGTTGCGCAAAGGATGTTACTGATAGTAGTAGTCAAATTGAAAGAGTCCAGTGCAGCAGTGAGGCCTGCAGCAGTAAGACTTCTCTGCAATTTAATTCAAGGAGGAAAGGCAGAAAATCAAGAAAAACACCACGCTGTAGTGATTCGACTATGTGTAACAGAGTAGTAATCGGTAACGGTAATAGGCACAAGAATGGTGGAAAAGATAGTTCAGTTGTGTGGCAGAAAGTAGAAAAAGGTGACAAGAATGTATCTAGAGGAGGGCATATGGATGATCCACCTATTCAGGATAAGAATGCACAGGAAGGCACTAACAAAGGTATACAGCACGATATAACAAGACATAGGACAAAGCATAAGCAGAATAAGAAAGCATGCAAACAGGAGGTCCCGAATTTTGAAATGAAGTCTACCAAAGAAGAAGCTGATGCATGTAACTCATTCCAAACACCCTCCAAAATAATCTACAAGAAGCAAGTTCCGTTTCTGCACCAGCAAAGAGGCTTGCCTTTTAAACAAGGTTCTCAGTCATTGAAAAACTACTATGCTTCTAAGAATGGTGCCCCCAAGGTGCCCAAGGATTATTGTCAGCAAGAGGATTTCCCTCCGTTGCAGCTAGTTCAAGTAAAGTACACCGGTGATACATCAACCTTGAGTTCTTGTTCAGCTGATGAAGTTATTCTAACTGGAGTCAGCAGAAACTGTAAAGCTGAGGGAAAAGAGAGCTTACAATTTGGTACTGAGAAAGCTGCATTGTCATATCTTAACTTCGTCCCTGATTTGGTCCCTCAAGCTGCTTCCTGGTGCTCCAAGAACTTGTACACTGATCCTTGTGTTGCAGAAAGGGAGGAAATGAGATGTACAAAATTAGCTCTAGAGAATAATCCTCAAGAATTTTGTAAGTTGGATTCACCATCTGGACAGTTTTCACAAAAGTGGGTTCCTGTTGGAAAGGAAGAGGTGTCTAACATGATTAACTTGGATGTCTCAGAGATTTCTGTAATTGAAGGTTTAGTCCCAGCTAATACTTATGATTCAGTTGGCTGTGCATCAACTGCTACTGGAGTCATAAAATTAGCTAGTGAATTGACTTCTAAATTGAACTCATATGAACACATCGATTTGAAGTGGCCAACATATAAAGGAACTGATACCAGTTACAACAAGATAACTGAAGCCATCAGTGATGTTTACGTAGCACGGCAGAGAGTGGAAGATGTCCAGCACCGCATTGGTAGGCCTCTTGCTGATTTTGAACGATTTGTATACGCTGCTTCTCCAGTTTTGCGCTGTACCCCATGCCCTACTGGCTGTAAATCTTACTTACAAGAATGTACAAAAAATGACTTATGTTTGCATCAGACTTCAGATATCTCTCTTAGTAGTGTTTGGCAGTGGTACGAAGAACCTGGCTGCTATGGTTTGGAAGTAAAAGCACGAGATTTCCATAGATCAAAAGGTTTGTGGAATAGTCAGTTTACTACGTATTTCGTACCATATCTATCGGCTGTTCAACTTTTCCATCAACCCCGAAGACTTAGTGGTGGAAGCATTGATAAGGAAGCAGTCGATATGGATATGACATGTGAAACATCTCCACGTCTAAATCTACCTCCAATCTTTGCAAAGCTTCTGCCACCACAAAAATCTAAACCAAGAAAAAGGTCATCCACTTTGCAAACTGAAGGTGATCTGCAGTCATCAAGTGCAGAACTCATATTTGAATATTTTGAATCTGAACAACCATACTCCCGCCGTCAGTTATTTGACAAGTGAGTCTAGTTACATGAGCAAGGCATCCAAATGCTTATTCTTAGTCTTATACATGTGATTCATGGTCACAAGCATGATGCATTATACCAAATTCACTTTTTACTGTTTCCATGATATGACACTTGGGCCAGCCGTCATTACAAATAATTTAAGATTTTCAACTCGTGGTTTTATCCATGCAAATTGAACGCTAGCAAGGCATTTTATTTTCAAGATGTTCTTACAGAAAATCCATTGCGGTCCTGATAGGGTGAACGAGCTGATTGCTGGTGTGAAACCGCTGAACTGCCATATATCAGGAGACCCAAAGAATTTGGAGCTCAACCTGCATGATCTCCATCCAACCTCTTGGTCTGTTCTACGCTCTCCACTATTATTGGTGCCATTGTCATTACTTCATCTATTTCACAGTGCTTGTCACCCTAGGCCAATTATTCTTTTCAAAATACTTGCATTGGACTCATAGTGATGCACCATTTCCTATTTTTCCCCTTGTAGCTTTGTGCTATCGAATTTCAGCCGTGCATTTATTTCTGTGATATCCACACTTGTTCTTTTGTCTTAATCTATTAAAGAAATGATTGTCTATATTTGCATGTGATTTTCAGAAGTGTTGGCTATTTTGAAATTTGAAAGGGGGTATCGCCTACTTGTATGCAGAACTGCAGATATGCAAAACTTTGTGGGATGAGCTTGCTTTTAGAATAAAACTATCTTGAATTTCAGGTATTGTGTTGCATGGTATCCCATATATCGCATACCTGATGGGAAATTTCAGGCTGCATTCTTGACATATCATTCTCTTGGGCACCGGGTTCATTGGAGTAGCTCAGCATACCAGGCTGGTCAAACTCCTGTTGCTTTTCCAGTGATAGGTCTGCAGTCTTATAATGACAAGGTAAAGGACCAGCATCATATCTCCTGATATCTGATGTTAACTGAAAGTGGTGTACTGGTGTAAGATGGTGGTATTACTTCAGAATTAAAATATTGTCTATTTCCCTTTAGTGTGAGGTTTTCAACGTCAACCTTCCTGCTTTTCTTTTTCTTTTGTTCAAAAAAGATGTTTCTGCTTTCCATGCTAATATCGTTCAAACATGCTGTAAAGATCTTGCCTCGGTTGGCCGCTTGTCCTGATCATGGGCATGTACCCTTTGTACTTACATTTATCTTGCACTTTACTCATCTCTCCTAACACACGCAGGCCGAGTCGTGGTATCAGATGAGCAAGTCTGATTCTGAAGATGTGGATTTAGCAGAGTCGCGGGCTGGAGAAGCATCCCTGGTCCTGAAGGAGAGACTGCGCACGCTGAATGAAGCTGCAGGGATGATGTCGAGGACTGTGGTGCTTAATAAGAATGGCGTGCTGAGTAGAAATGGGCACCCAGATTATGAGTTCTTCCTGTCCCGGAGCTGATAGGGTATCCTTCCGGAAACTGAAACGGAGGCTGCTAGAGCGGTGTTGCGAGCTATTGAGTCATAGGACCTAATGTAATGTGACATACATGCGTGATACTCTCCGTTTCATTTTATTTGACGTTGGATAGTTCAAAATTGAACTAATCAGCGTCAAATAAAATGAAAGTAAATGCTCAGGTGATGATCTGTACATATGTGCAAGCGACACTAAGTCCCTAACCCCTCTGTAAGATATCATTAATAATATTGTCCATTAGCTTGGTTATGTTGATAGAGATGCGAGAGAAAGTTTGTTCGACGTTGTTGGCAAGGTTACATTGGGATGCTGAGCAAATCGGCCGATTGGATTGGGAATTCTGGAACTGTTGGCCAGTAGCTGTATCTTCTACTCCCTCCGGTGTACAAAATATTGTCGTTCTACACTAGAGCCAAGAGTACACAAAAAATTGTCGTTTTACACTGCATGCCATGGAAAATGGTGTAAAAAAATGGGGTAACATGTATCTAGGAATCGAACCTGCATCAGATTAGCTGGAAAAACGTATAGAAGACCACTAAGGAGAGTTGTATTGTAAAAGAAAGAAATGTATTTAATGCTTCGTTGGTATGCGAAAACATGTCCAAAACGACAATTTTTTATACACCGGAGGGAGTATGTCTATGGGCACTTGAGCTTGCCGGTGCGTGGATTGACCATGGTGTCGTAGCAGGTGGCTGGTGTATTCACTCAAGTGCAAATCCTTCCAAACCGGATCCTCACCGTCCATCAAATCAAAAGCTGCTTGCTGGTTTGGAGCTGCTGGTTTACAGTGAGAGAGAGAGAGAGAGCTGCTGGTTCCCCTTCTTTCCCGCCTCCCTCTCTCCTCTCCCGCTGCTAGGGTTTCAGCGATGCGGAGCCCCACCGTCTCGCCGTACGGCACCGCCTTCATCGGTGACGACGTCGACCCCGAGGCCATCACCGACGACGACAGGGAGGACAGCCTAGTCGCCGCCGACTCCAGCTCCGTGGTACTCACTCTACTCCTCTCAACTAATCACCACTGCACCTCCGGGGAGAATTAGGCGGTTACCTGAGATTCCGGACTCAATTTAGATCGGTGCATACTGGTTCAAGCATTTCAAAAACTAGTTTGATTGATTTAAAGAGAAAAATAGTTTTTTTTTTAAGAAAAGGAAATAAAAAAGGTTTGATTTGAAAAAAAAAGGTGATTCCTTTCGGCCCCTACAGGTTTCTAGGGTATGCCTTTGTTGGCATTTGACGCTGCACAGCTCTAACTATTTGGAAAACATTCACCACAACGTCCGGTGCTGCTCTCATGCTAGAAGTTCCTTTGCATCAAAGCTATCCCTTCCAATCTAACTAGCAAATATTGTGAATTTCCACGGCTCAATTTTGCTTAGTTCACGAAAATGGGACGACAATGGTACTTCCGTCTGGTGGCTGGAAATGGAACTTCTTTCCTTCTGCTGGTGCATACAGAACTTACTATTATGTAATGTACCACCAAAATGTCACACCACGAGTAAGAGTAATAACTGTTGTTCCATCTACCAGGACTGCATGCATGGGTCATATGGTAGCTCTTTGACTCTTCACGGCATCAGAGTTGATGAACAATCTGCTCTTGATAACAGCAGCAGGCCCTCTAGTCCCTTTGATATCCTAACAGCTCAAGGTATGCTCTCTGTTCCGTTGCTGTGCCTGTTATCCCTCAGTCAAATGCTCTTGCTGTAATAACTCCCCCCCCCCCCCCCCCCCCCCTTTTATTGCAGATGTTCTACCTATTGAAATGGCAAGATCTAGGTTCTTGAACCTCATTGTTGACTATTTCATTGGTGAGCGTGTTATTGAGAGGGCGGAATGCTCTGGCTCCGATTGCAGCCAGGCCAATGATAGATCAAACAAAAGAAAGCAACATGAGGTTCACTATGAAGGTGACCCAATGTTTGCTTTGCCATTGATGTACATAGCAAACTTGTATGAAACTTTGGTGAGTGAGGTCAATATGCGTCTTGCTTCATTGATTGGGTTCCGTGAGAAAACTATAGGGCTAGCTCTTGAAGCCTCTGGTGGCTTGTACAGGAAACTGACTCAAAAGTTCCCAAAGAAAGGTTCGGTTACTCATCCTAAGTATGCATTTGGTATTCTATGGTGCTATGTCCTTAAATTCCATTTGATGCATAGGCACCTGTAGCTTCAGGAGGAGGGAGTTAGCAACTTCTCAAGCAACTCGAACAAGGTTTCCTGAACTTGTGGTACACGAAGAAAAACGAGTCCGTTTCGTAGTTATTAATGGGCTGGAGATCATAGAAAGGCCAAACAATATGCCAATGAAGGATGCAGATTGGTAGGACCGCTGATAACACTGTTTTATCACTTTGCCAGCACCATATTTTGTTTGCGTTTTGGGCTCTTATATGAAAGTTTGTATATTCAGCCTTGCTGCACATATCACATATTTTGTTATTCAACCAGTGGGAGTGATACATACAGTTCTAAAACAACCAATCTTTGAGCAATTCACTCTGTCAAGTTCCATAAAAGTAAAGTGAAAATTCTCATATGACCGGACCTAAAAGAGAGAATAAATGGTGTCGTATGAGAATCCACTCTGTCAAGTTTCAGTAAAAGTAAAGAGTTTAACTATGTTGATCTATATATTGATATTTGACTGGTGTGGTGCCTGAGATTATATTTAAGGCTTCACTTTAGGACGAACTTCCAATAAGAATCACAATTTTGGCAATATGACAAAATCTTCACTAAATTTAGTTATATCCAAGCAAAACCTCTTTGTTCTCATACCATTGCTTTTTCTTTTAGTCGCACGCGACCTTCTGATATGCCATGGCTTCATTTCTCCCCTTTTACCCCGTCCCAAAATTTTGAAGGTTCAAAAGATTGACTGGTCGAAATGAAGTTACAGTTTCTTCAAGGGATTTCAAATTCTATTCACCCAGGCACAAGTTTAGACGCACTTTGCAGCCAGGATTTGATATCCCCGAGACAAATGTAAGTGTGCAAGAATGCAAAAATGCAGCTAAACTAAGTAATTTTAATTGTTTTTATTGTTATTTCATTCTGATTTGATTAGGCTATACAAGAGGACGAGAATTCTCCATTGGTTTGTTCCTCAGGATTCCGTCCACCAAATGAGGTAACTTCAGATTTTGCATTTGTTTATGGTATTAGCAAGTAGCGACATACATTCCACAAATGATTTAGCCTGCTGACCAACTGGTTCTTTTTATTTGTTATTATCTCATTCTTATCACGGCATTTCCAAATAAATTCTCATACGACACCATTATTTCTTATCATGACATTTTCAAATAAATTCTCATACGACACCATTAACCGCACCGTGTTCATTTACCAATCTAACTAAACTTACTAGCTAATATGCAGCTGGTTGTTCTACAGATGCAAAATCAGCATCAGTCGACATCAAAGAGGCATATGGAACAACTAGAAAATCAACCTTATTTACACCTCTTTCATCAAGCAGAGGATGATACCATCGCTCAAGTTCAGCATAATACTCAATTTCCTCCTATCCATCAATGTACATGTGCTCCACATTTGTCAGATAATCCCCAACACCAGCAGCAATCGTATTTATCTCCACATATACCTTGCTTGCAAAGTGGACAAGGTCATCTTGGAGGACGCATAAATATTCTTGTGGGTATCCTTCTTCATTTAGCATTGGCAACAGTCACATACTCATATGGTGTATAACTTGTTCTATAATTAGCTCACAAAGAGCCTTGTTGGCTTGGGTCTGTAAATAAATCCTGTCTGCAACTGTCACATTGGAAGAAATGAACAAAATATTTGGACATAAGTTCTATTGTTCTCAATCCTCATTTTTGCTGCATTTATATGTTGTCCTAGGAGTTCTGGTAGGATCCGTAGCAGTCTTGCCAGGCTATTGTTTTATTCGACAATGATTGCCATGCTCTTTCATAACTCTTTTATCCGTCTCCTTGATGATATCGTTTCTATTTCAGCCAACCAGCCCTGCCAAGTTCTGTGATGAATGTGGCTCCCCATATTTAAGGGCAACATCAAAATTCTGCTCAGAGTGTGGCACCAAGAGGCTAGGGATTTGATGTTCCTGATCAATGTGTATTTAGCCATTGTTGTATATATCGTCACTGGAGGGTGAAGAGTTGCGATCCCTGCACATGCCTTCTGATTCAACATCTGTAAGCTAAATAGTTTCAGTAGTTTACATCTGTTACTGTTTATCGTCATATTTATCTTGATATTTGATGCTGTAGTGTATAAGATATTGTGGGTTCATGTAGCTGTTAATTTTCAGGTCATTGATTTCCTTGATGCTTGATGAGTTGCATTGCATCTTCCTTTACGTTTTACGTTATTTTTCTATCCCTTTGACTGCCACAGTCATTTCCCATTCTTCTGATCTCGCCTTTTTGCTCCTAGAAAGCCCAAGGCGTTTCTCCTATCTGAAATAAATTCATATAGAACTTTAATATTGTACAGTTACACTTTTACTGAATCTGAAGATCTCAAATATGTTCGGTTAGGCTGCTGAACTTATTATGTTTGACTGGATGTCCTCCGACAAGAGGTTAGTGCTGTGTGTGCAAATTTGATGACATGACCTCTTATTATTGAGGAACAGTGACTGTTTCATTGTTAATGAAAATAATAACAGCTATCACTGGAGGGTGGAGGCAAGCATATCCGACTCCGACCCCTTACTCTGGTATGTTCCCTTCACAACATGATCATCTTGTATCAATTATCTTATGGTATTATATGATATGGTAACTGCAGCTTATACAAGTTGTGTTCTTTTCTCTTGCAGCCACTGGTTGGTTTTGATAGAGACACACGTCTCTTAACACAAGTTTTGTATTTTGGTCATGATTGATCTTGGAATTTTCGTTTGTATTGTGGGCCTTTTGTTCTTATAAGTCTACTGATAGTTGGAGCTTGACGAGTGCTGAGGAAAATATGGTTCATTGGTGACTCAGAATGCAGATGCTCACATTTTAGTTTCGTCTTAAGATGTGTTAGATCCTTCACCAGGTCAATGCTCTTATAAGTTAAGAGTATGATTGTCGTGTTGTATTTATCTGGTCACTCCAAATGGTCACCGATTTAGGGCCGATGTGTGTTGTTATGAATTACGTGAGCGCACAGCAAATAACGTGAAATCAATAACTAATCTGCAAATCAGACCCGGATTTCTCACGACCATATAAAGAAAGAAATAGTTCTGATTCCCGAGTAGTAACTGGGATTATAAGTAGGAACTGATACAAGAGGTCGCGTTCAAAAAAAAAAAAAAAACTGATACAAGAGGTAACTTGCCCAACAAAAAGGTGTCAAAGGCTCTCCAAACATAACCCTTCCCCAACGTGCATCAAAATTACAATTGTCATTAAAATAGGTAATGAGATAAAAAAAGAGAGAGATTCGGTGAAAGCATTGACCTCTATTCAAGTATTAACTGTATGAGGGTTTTGGTGTCAAGTGTCAGGATGAGTAGAGTAGCATAAACAAGTTATCCAAATCCAATCAGAGAAGGTTAGCGGAACTCTTCTTATTTTATCTTTGCCACAAACAACACATCCAACGATACGATACTTCATGCCTTTCTTGTCTTCCATGTTTCTTGAGCATAACTTCTCCCAAGCAATGTGCTTTCTCCTCTGAGACTATCTTCCATTTCCATTCCAGCTGGCTTACACAATTGTCATGAGAGGAAAGCTTCTATAAATTGTTGCTCATCAACACCCAATCCAGTCACAACATCCTTCTTCGTTCCTCTGTTTCTCTATCATTGAGCTCGAGCATTCTCCACCATGGCCTCCAAGCTCAGCTTCAAGAGAACGGATAGCATCGCAGAAAGCATGCCTGATGCACTTAGACAAAGCCGGTACCAGATGAAGAGATGCTTCCAAAGGTATGTACTACTGCAGAAGCTCTAGCTATTGATAGGATCGGGTTGGAATGGATTGAGTTTAATTCACGATGCTGACTGGGTAGAATTATGGATGATACATTTGTCAGGTATGTATCCAAGGGAAGGAGGCTTTTGAAGAACCAGCAGCTGACCGAGGAGCTGGAGAGATCGCTGGATGACAAGGTGGAGAAGGAAAAGCTTGTTGAAGGCTTTCTCGGTTACATTATTTGTTCAACACAGGTGAGGTGATCTAGCTTTTTCACTTGGAGAGTAACATTATGTTTTGGAGGAATGAGGATTGTATTCTTAGTAATTAACTCGAGTAACCTTATGCTTCCAGGAAGCAGTAGTGCTACCACCATATGTGGCGTTTGCTGTCAGAATGAATCCTGGCATCTGGGAGTACGTCAAAGTTCACTCTGAAGATCTGTCGGTTGAAGGAATTACACCGTCCGAGTACCTCAAGTTCAAGGAGACATTATATGACGACAAATGGTACGCATCCCTTTCTCTCTCTCTTCACCAGAGACATTTTCATTTTACATTCTACTTATTGGTCAGCAACATAAATAAACTGGGATTGAAGAAACAATAAAAATTATTCAGGGTGAAGGATGACAACTCACTGGAAGTTGATTTTGGTGCTCTTGACCTCTCGACGCCCCATCTCACGCTGCCGTCATCCATAGGAAATGGGCTCCAGTTCGTCTCCAGATTCCTCTCTTCAAAGCTCAGCGACAAGCCTGACAGTATGAAACCCTTGTTGGACTACTTACTCACACTAAATTATCGTGGTGAGGTAAGGGTATCAGAGATTCGTCATCAAATTACCAACATTGTCATCATCTAAAAAAAATTTACCAACATTGTGCAAAAACTGTTGGTTGTTTCACCAATGAAATGAACATGAAACGTGCAGAAGCTGATGATTAACGATACCATCGACACGGTGAACAAGCTCCAGACAGCGTTGCTACTTGCAGAGGTCTTTGTTAGCGGGCTTCCAAGATACACACCATTCATGAAGTTTGAGCAAAGGTAGCTATCTCAAGCAGAAAAAAACAAGAAAAAAATTAAATATGCATTGTTCCTATGTATGGTTTCTGAATGTGTTGCAGATTTCAGGAGTGGGGTTTGGAGAAAGGATGGGGTGACACTGCTGAGCGGTGCAAAGAGACACTAAATTGCCTTTCTGAAGTGCTCCAAGCACCCGATCCTATCAACATGGACAAGTTTTTCAGCAGAGTTCCCTCCATCTTCAATATCGTTGTCTTCTCTATCCACGGTTACTTTGGCCAAGAAAAGGTTCTAGGTATGCCAGATACCGGTGGTCAGGTTGTCTACATACTGGACCAAGTTAGGGCACTTGAAGAGGAGTTGCTGCAAAGAATCAAGCAGCAGGGTTTGCATGTAACACCAAAGATTCTTGTGGTAAAGTTCCAAAAACACCATGAACCTGATTTCCATTATAACCATTCAATTATCAAATCGCCTGATTACTGCTACATTCCGGCAGCTAACAAGACTGATACCAGATGCCAAGGGTACGAAATGCAATGTTGAGCTCGAACCAGTTGAAAACACCAAACATTGTAGCATACTTCGTGTGCCTTTCAAGACTGAAGATGGAAAGGATTTGCGGCAGTGGGTGTCCCGGTTTGACATCTACCCTTACCTGGAGAGATATACCCAGGTTTGTCAGTTACCAATGTTTTTTTTTTACATACTCTACTATATATGAGTACGAACATTCATCAAGATGATTTATTTCAGGACGCTTCTGCCAAAATCCTTGACATTTTGGAGGGAAAACCAGACCTGATCATTGGCAACTACACCGATGGCAACTTGGTGGCATCCCTCATGTCAAGAAAACTAGGAGTCACTCAGGTGAAGAAAATAAAATTATTTGTCTTTTGATATCAGCAAAGGAAAATAGCGTGACACACAAAATGGTCTCACTGTCAGGGGACGATCGCACACGCTCTGGAGAAGACAAAGTATGAGGATTCAGATGTTAAGTGGAGAGAGCTGGACCAGAAGTACCACTTCTCTTGCCAATTCACTGCTGATATGATTGCCATGAACACTACAGACTTTATCATCACTAGCACATACCAAGAAATTGCTGGAAGGTTAGGAGAATATCAGACTTTAAATTCAATGCATTCACTCACAATCATCTTAATTCTAGAGGCCTGAATGTGAACATATGACGCAGTAAAGAGAAGCCTGGCCAATATGAGCACCACTACGCATTCACAATGCCGGGACTTTGCCGCTTCGCCACAGGCATCAATGTCTTTGATCCAAAGTTCAACATTGCGGCACCTGGTGCAGACCAGTCCATATACTTCCCCTTCACACAGAAGCAGAAGCGGCTGACAGATTTACAGCCACAGATTGAGGAGTTGCTCTACAGCAAGCAGGACACTGATGAACACATGTAAGTCCCTTGGTTGGAAAGACAATCTTTTTCATATATACATGAAATATTATTGAAAGAAAAACTGGTGTACCATCAAACCAGAGGGTACCTAGCAGATAGGAACAAGCCAGTCATCTTCTCTATGGCAAGACTGGACAAGGTGAAGAACATCACCGGACTAGTGGAGTGGTACGGTCAGAACAAGAAGCTGAGGGACCTCGTGAACCTTGTTGTGGTTGCTGGCCTGTTGGATGCTTCGCAGTCCAAGGACCGAGAGGAGATAGAAGAAATCAACAAGATGCACAACCTGATTGATAAGTATCAGCTGAAAGGGCAGATCCGCTGGATCAGAGCACAGACTGATCGTGTCCGCAACGGTGAGCTGTACCGTTGCATTGCTGATTCAAAGGGTGCATTTGTTCAGGTATGTTATGTAACAGCTCTTTTTTTTGTGGGAAAAGGGTATGCAACAACTTCGATTCTGAAAGCTGCACGAAAAAATACGACTCAACTCTAACACCATGTTTAATTTCAGCCTGCACTTTATGAAGCATTTGGGCTGACTGTCATTGAGGCGGTGAACTGCGGACTGCCAACCTTCGCAACAAATCAGGGAGGACCAGCAGAGATCATTGTTGATGGTGTCTCCGGTTTCCACATAAACCCAATGAATGGCAGGGAGGCGGCCAACAAGCTTGCAGACTTTTTCCAGAAGTGCAAGGAAGATCCAAGCTACTGGAACAAAGTGTCCGCTGCTGGGCTCCAACGCATCTACGAATGGTAGGCATCTACAAATACTGCAAGGAAGTAGTCAGTGCTCTTGGACGAGCCTGATGAAAAAGGAAGAACTAATCGTGCTTTGTTGTTCATGACGACAGCTACACTTGGAAGATTTATGCAACTAAAGTGCTGAACATGGGTTCAACGTATGGCTTCTGGAGGACTTTGAACAAGGAAGAGAGGATAGCTAAACAGCACTACCTGCAGATGTTCTACAATCTTCAGTTCAGGAACTTGGTAGGTTGAGAATTCGCATTGCATTGCATTGCATTGGTTAAACCTTTTTTTTTGTTCGAGGAAAATTGCATTGCATTGGTTAAATGATGTAAATGAAGACAATGTGATGAAGATCATGACTAGACCATTCCTCTCCTGCAGGCAAAGACTGTGCCAAGAGTAGGCGAGCATGCTGCTCCGCAAAACGCAACAAGTGCAGGGCCTAGTGCAATGGCAGTAAGACCGAAACAAAGGCAAGTGTGCCCACTCTTAAAAAATTTACTCAAGGGAGATCGGGGAAGCAACCGACTGACACCGTTTGCTGTTTGAAAAATGTGGATTCTGCAGAAAGCCACAAACTAGGATTCAAAGGTGAGCGTGCACTCTTTCACTTACACAGTATTAACTGCAAAACAAAACAAAAAATGACGAGTGATGGATCATTAAACGGCTAGCCTGCCTTCTAATGCTCTTTCTGTTTACTTAGGATCATGACCAGCTTGCGTGGGCAGAGGACTTAAACCTCTGGAGACAACATACATGCTCGCAGCTGACTGAATTTATTTCATTTAAATCTCTCTGAAACCAGGAGGTGCACGATACTGTAATGTGATTGGCGTGACACCTGTACATGTGTGTGATTTGTATTATTCATGGTTGATCTGAGTGAATGATCGGTTAAGAATGAAAGTATCAAAACTGTACTGCTCCATTCTTAAAATATTGATGTTGGTTAGCTAACGCGAGGACTGAAAAATATATACAGTAGTGATCAATCAGCAGTAGAACATGACCTTCACGGCTCCACCGAACAAATCAGCAGTACACAATTTCCGTTGCTCCATTTGCTTCTATATCTTTTTTGCTCCACCACGCAAGTGCAATTTCTAGTGCTAGTGCTTGTGCACCTCACATCCACGAAGTGACGGCACCCATGCTTTTTATCGTCTGGCCCTCACCAAACTTCCAACCACATATCACCACCGGATTAATTATACAAAGGATAAATAAAAGGTGGTATGCACAATATATAAGAAATGTTCATATGTTGGGTAAGAGGCCTGTTTAACTGAAATATGTAGCCTGGGATCCTTGTTGAGTTCACATCACCATCTATCCAATACCTCCCCTAAGCTTGCGTGCCGTATGAAGGGAAAACTACCAATGTGAAGGAGCAGTAACACTCGCAAAACAAAAACGGCAGGTTTCTATCATCCCAATCCGAGCAGACCAAAACCACAGTTTCACAGACAAGATAAGAGGGCAACCTATGGGCCGTGCAACATCGTGAAAGAAAAATCAGCAGCACTTTCGTGTGCAGCGAAGCAGAACTCTTGTTGCAAAGCAATCAGGTACGTGTACGTAAAAAGGAAAGGGAAAGGCGGAGCGGTAATAAACATTCAGACAGGACCATTTCGTCAGTTACCTGAAACCGAAAGCCAGGAATTGCACGCCATGTCACCCAGCGGGGCTCGCTGCCACGTAGGATAGGCCCAGCAGGGGTGATCCGGACCTTTCCAGGTGTCACCACCCAGCACTCCCATGTGTGTGAGTCTGGTGATAAGCTTATCTATCCTCGTCTGGTCCTTCTCCTCTCCACGTCTCTTCCATTCTCCTCCGGAGCTTACTGCACACAAACCAAGTACAGCGCTGAGCACAAGAAGACGGAAATTTTGTCCGATAGCTAGCTACAGCAATCGACAATAAATAAATAAATGAAATGCATCCTTGTCAAAAGGATCTAGCCCTCCAAGTGTGCTCTTTTTCCTCGATGGTGATTCGGTGCATGTAGAAGATGCAAGTATATGCTGTGAGGTGAGTGTATGGTGTTGATAACAGGTGAGTGGCCTAAACTGTTCTCTTCTAATCCCCCGTGGAACCTTTGGCTCCAGACGTCTGACTCTGCATGTTAGTAAGCGCACAGAGCAAACCACTGGCCAATAGTGCGGCCACCAGCGCCCAAGACCGACCAAGAGAGTGCGTTCTTTCTGTCATCATCCCAGCAGCAGAGCAGAGTGATGAATTCCTCATACATACCTTTCTCTTGCAGGAGAAGGAGCTAGCTCATCTAATGGCCATCATGCTTGTAAGGGCAGCGTCTCCCGGGCTCTCCGATGCCGTCAGCGGCAGCCAACACGGGGGGCTGAAGAAGAGGGCACCAGCACGAGCACGGGCACGGCGGTGGATGCTCTGCTCGCTCAAATACGCATGCCTTGGAGTCGAGCCGGGACGGAGCTCCGCCGTGTACTCCAGCCTGGCCGCGAACCCGGCAGTTGAGGCCGTCGTCTCGTCCGAACAGAAGGTGTACGACGTGGTGCTGAAGCAGGCAGCATTACTGAAGCGGCAGCTGCGCACGCAGGCGCTGCCGCCAGTACTTGACGTCGTTCGGCCCCAGAAGCTGGTGATACCGCGCAACGGGCTCAACGAGGCCTACGACCGGTGCGGCGAGATCTGCGAGGAGTATGCCAAGACTTTTTACCTCGGTACCTTGCTCAGCCACCATGCATGCCCTTCACTAATCTTCTTCTAATCATGGAGTTCACGTGATCCCTACCACCCGTGCAGGAACTTTGTTGATGACTGAGGAACGACGGCGCGCCATATGGGCCATCTATGGTAACTGAACAGTCACCGTGTCTTCTTCTACTTTTCCATTGCTTCCCTGATATGTATCAGTAAATTTCAGCGATGTTACTGCAACCAGAAGTACTAGTTTATACCTCTTAGAATAAAGTCAACAGATATGCCTATATCTTGGATGCAGCATGGGCTGATATTAGTAAACTGACCATAACAGCAACTTGCAAGAATCTTAAAGGAGATTTGTGTACTTTTTGAGGTAATGGAGTTGATTAGTTTTTACTGGGAATTATACTATAACAAAAAGAAACACCGCTGACCTCCATGGCGTGTTTTTGTGGATCTATAATCAATGATGTGCCAATGTCTAATGTACTTTCCAGAAATATGTGGCACTAAAATAGGCTTTCGGTGCACTGAAATTCTACTAAATGGCTTCAGACCATGTGGAAAGTGATGTGAACATATTCTTGACATGGAAAGCTCCAAAGGAATATCAATTTTAAAGTACTATCCATTAAAATTAGCTACTTCAGATATGACTGGAATCTGACTCTTGTTCCTGCAGTGTGGTGTAGGAGGACAGATGAACTTGTAGATGGCCCAAATGCCAACTACATTACCCCAACAGCCCTGGACCGGTGGGAGAAGAGACTTGAGGATCTTTTTGCTGGACGACCTTATGACATGCTTGATGCCGCTCTCTCTGATACCATTTCAAAATTCCCCATAGACATTCAGGTAGCAGCTAAAATATCTGGGTACTTCAATTCTAGTCAATTCCAAATGAATATGCTATTGTTAAACAGTTGTTGCTGGCATGGCATTCCTTATTAGGATTAGATTCCCTAGGACTCAAGGAAATTTTAGAGCTCAACATTTCAGTACAAGATTACTAGACCGACTTGGTACACAAGAAGTAATTGTCTACGAAACAAAACCTTAGACTTTGTCAACTTTTACTTGTTAAGTTCAATCAACCATGCACAGCTAGTCCTTGTGACGGGACCTGTAGACACGTTGGGTTGAAGCTGTTTAACTGAGTGAGAAATTGCAAGAACTTTTCGAATGAACTATTGCTACAGAACATTTAACATGACTAACTCTTATGCCATGTTTTTCACATATGCCAGCCATTCAGGGACATGATTGAAGGGATGCGGAGTGATCTCAGAAAGGCGAGGTATAAGAACTTTGATGAGCTATATATGTACTGCTACTATGTTGCGGGAACTGTCGGGTTAATGAGTGTACCAGTCATGGGCATTGCACCTGAGTCTAAGGCAACAACTGAAAGTGTGTACAGTGCTGCCTTGGCTCTTGGGATTGCGAACCAGCTCACAAATATACTCCGGGATGTTGGGGAGGAGTAAGTAACCAATTTTTTTTTTTTAAAAAAAAAGAAACTTTTTCCTCACAGATTATTCCTAGAAGTGACACAACTATAAAACATTGTCGCTGTGGTTGTCATGTTTTTCAGTGCAAGAAGAGGAAGGGTATATCTACCACAGGATGAACTCGCACAGGCAGGGCTCTGTGATGAGGACATCTTCAGTGGGGTCGTCACAAACCGATGGAGGAATTTCATGAAGAAGCAAATCAAGAGGGCCAGGATGTTTTTTGAGGAAGCAGAGAGAGGGGTGACAGAGCTCTCACAGGCTAGCAGATGGCCAGTAAGTTTTGAATTAATGACTTAACATGCAGACCCCAGCAGTAGAGAATTTTCATCTATTATTTAGCATAGTGAAACGAGATTCCTTGTTGTACTGCAGGTTTGGGCTTCTCTATTGCTGTACCGGCAAATCCTCGATGAGATTGAGGCAAATGATTACAACAACTTCACAAAGAGGGCCTATGTTGGCAAAGGGAAGAAATTACTAGCGCTTCCTGCTGCATATGGGAAATCGCTATTGCTACCGTATTCATTGAGAAATGGCCAGACCTAGCCACCAGAAACTATGATCAGGTTAGGCTAGATAGAATAGGGCAATACCGTACCATTTAAATGAAGGCTGAAGTAACTGAATACTCAGCATGTATATACTGCTATAGATCGACATATATGGAAGTCGAAATTGCTTTTGGTCCCGGATTGGGGGAGGCAAAAGTGGTGTCTGTGATTTTCTTTCCTAAGCTAGCTAAATGGTCTCGTGAGGCATGCTAGTTTACTCGGTAGTAATGTGCATAATTGGGGAGAGATTAAAGTTGGAACAGTGATACATTAAGATGTGCATGCTGGGAGTTTTGTGGTCAGGATCGCGTCAGAAAGGTTTAGCAGTCATCATAATGTTTTAATGAGACTCAAATTCCTGCATCAGTAGGTTAGCTGGTGATTCGTTATGCTGGTTTGGACCTGAAAACTTGATCACTCCGGAATTAACAGTGACGAAGCCTACTTGGGTCGAGACGGGACGGGAGGGAGAGCAAAGCTGACCTTGGCGCGCGGCGGGCCTCTGAGGGAGCGGCGGCAGGGGAGGTCGACCGCAACATGTAGAGCGGCATGGAGAAGGGGACGCCGGGTTGGAGTAGTGCGAGATAGGAGCCAGGAGGAGGCGGCGGCTTCACGCTCACGGCGAGGTGGGAGGAGGCCCAGCCTTCCCGCCGCCCGTTTCGCTGCCTGCCGTGGCCTCACTTCTTCTTTTTATTACTCCTCGGAAAAGAAGACATGAGGAGGGTATTGGGCCAATCATTTTTTACTGGGCCGCGGTGGAGGACCTGGGCCGGCTGCTGATGCTTTCTTTTATTTATTCCCTCCGTTCTGAAATAATTGTCTTTTCAGACAACCAAATGAACTAGAAATGAACTAATAAAAGTTGTCCTAACGACAATTAAAACGAAACGGAGGTAGTATATATTTATTTTTCTTGAGAGAGAGAGGGGGAAATTTTTGCAGGGTGGCCAATCTCTCTCTGATCAGCTGTACGTACAAGTAAACCAGAAATTCTTCAACTCTAGTTGAAAGTTGTTTCCTAATTGAAATTGATTTCAGTGGGAAACTATGTGATGTTGGCAGTGGAATCTGGAGCTTGCAGGCCCGGGTGAGGCCGTCAAAAAACGGAACCCTTGAAACAATTAACAATAAGCTCTCAAATTCCACCCAAACCTACTGCTGGATTACAAAGAAAAGCCTGCACCCGGTCGGCTAAATTACAAGATACTATAACCCATAACCAGCTCCTGGCTAAAAAAAATACTTGTATGTACATAGTATAGAACAGAAAATAATGTAGGTACATGATCTCTAAAAAAGGTGAAAGAAAACTCATCCAACCCGACATATTGACTCGCATCTTGTACAATACAAGGTATAAAGAATGTTTATAAGCAGCTCCATCCTACCAAACATGCGCGGTACAACATCCCGGCCTAGGTACAAAAATGAACACAACACAAACACACAAGCAGCCCCGTTCCAAGGTGTAGACCAGAGTCCCATGCAAAAAATGATTGTCTTGTCCTTGTACGTGTATATATATCTGCAGTAAGGTGGACAAACACATGACCGCTATAATACAGTGTGATCTGTCAAAATGCACTCCACGCATCAGTTCCATGTCTCGTCGGGCTGGAGGTCCCGGTCGGTTTAAAGGGCCCAGTTCCAAAAGGGTCGTCATCATCAAATGAGTAGCCACGGCTTTCATAGTCGCTGCTCTTCATTGAATCAAACCTCGCAAACGGATCGCTTCTATCATGGTCGCTGCTGCTCTTCATAGAATCGTACCTCATGAAGCTGTTGTCCCCACCCTGGTCTGCAGTGCTGCGGAAAGAATCAAACCTTGCAAATGTGTCGTTGCTACCAGGATCAGCATTACTCTGGAAGGAATCAAATCTTGAAAAGCTATCACGCTTTCCAAAAGAACTGCTCTCATTCATGCCAAAAGAGCTGTATTGTGACATGGTGTCGAATGAATCATCTCCTGCTTCGCTATACCTCGGTGTGAAGCTTGAGTTATACATTGGTGTACTTGGCACTGAAGAGTCAAAGAATCCCTTCTGCTCTTTGCCATATATGCTGCCAGCAGTAGGAGATTCTGCTCTGCTTGGGTCAGAATCAAACAGTGATCTCTGCATTGGAGTGCTTGGAAAAGAGTCAAAGAATGGTTTCTGCATAGGCGTACTTGGAACAGAATCAAATACTGATTTCTGCACAGGTGTGCCGGGTACGGAATCAAAGAGAGAACATTGCATCGGCGTACTTGGGATGGAATAATCAAAGGCTGATTTTTGCATTGGGGTACTCGGGACAGAATAGTCAAAGACAGATTTCTGCACTGGTGTACTAGGGACAGAGTAATCAAAAACGGATTTCTGCACCGGTGTTCCTGGGATGGAATCAAAGAATGGTTTCTCCACTGGAGTACCAGGAACAGAATCAAACATTGGTTTCTGCTCCTTGACTAAAGAATTACCAGACGATGAAGAACCTCCAGTTCTTATCGGAGAAAGACCTTGTGGCCCAAAGAAGAGATCCGAATCACCATTCTCACCATCCTGAGAAACAGATCACACAGGTAAGTGCTAAATAAAGCATCATCTCTACAACATGACACAATGGCACAAAAGCATGAACAAGGTCCAACCTTATGACCGAAGTTCCATAGGGAGTCATTATCATTGCCATGATCAAACGATGGAACCAAAGAATCCTTTGCTCCACGGCTACTGTAAAGTTTAGCAAGCAATAAGATATCTTGGATAAAAGCAGAAGAATGACAACATATATTCTTTCTAATCGAGGAATGCCAATTTTTCAGAGAAATGAAGTTTTAAGCATCAAGCCCAAGGAACAAGAAAAGGAAGTGCTCCATTCAGTCTCTTAATATGTTATATTAACAGTATGCAGGAAACATGTTTCACCTAGATGTGCAGCAATCAAGTTTCCTATTCCATCTAGATTAACAATATTGAATTAAAAAAAACAATGGCAGAAGGTTACCATATGAGTGCATCAGTCTGAATAATTTAAGCAGTTATATCAAAAAAAAAGGCAGAAGTTAGCATTATTCATTCACCAAGAAAGTTACACAGAATATTAGCTGCAGGAGCATAGGTCACTTCAAATGGATGATATTTACAAAAGGTAAAGGATTTTTTTTCTTTTCTAGCACGAGACGTGTCCTTATCATACAAAATAAGAAACGGAATGTATACCGGATACTCTCAGTGGCACGTTGTGAGACGTCATTTGTTCCAGGTTGCTTTTTATCAGGTTCATCAGCATAACCATCTTCTTTGTTCTTGACAGGACTATCCGGAGGACTCTTTGCGGACTTTGGCTTGCTATCAGATGGTGCCACCTCAGGTTTGCTTGCCTGCTCAGCGGCAGCAGCAGCAGCAGACTTATCACTCTTGGCATCTTCTTTCTCTGTTGATGCCCCATTCGTAGACACTTTACCATCTTCAACTGAAGGCTGACTCTTCTGTACAATGGGAGGCTCCATTTCAACAGTTAGCTCCTCTATTATGGAGAACCCTGGAAAAATATGAGTGGTATAACATAGTTCAAAGTAAAAAATCTCTCCAAGAACACAACCAATAGTAGTGAAGGTGACAGAATTAAGCTTGAAGCAGACGTACCTTCATCCCCAAACATGTCCCATTCTTCATCCCATGCAGCAGCTGTCTCTTGTATTCCAGGTTGCCAACCTGTAAACGAGATAATATAATAAGCAGTCATTATTGTGTAAATCCAATAAAGAGAAATGTGAAAAGCAGGTTTCCTGTCAGCAATTTGAATCACATGGACGAGCGAAACAAATAAGTTTTCACAGTGAATTGTGCATGGCCCATCTGATGCAACGAGACTGACAAGAGCTACCAAGAATTTTTATGACCAAAGATATTAGGGGTGCAAAGTAAAATTATTTAAGATCAGTTTGCTTTAGTTCATACCGGACAAGCCAAAGATTAGTGCATAATGCTAATGTAAAAAGGGATGAGAAAAACAAGCAAAGTGGATATTATAAGTCAATAAACAAACAGGATAGTGGAGTACCAAAAGGGAGCTCCACTAATGTGACTGGTTTCGCTCTCAACCCATATCTCTTGCACTGCTCATTTAAGGATTTAACAAGTTCCTCAAGATCAGATTGTATCTTATTAGCCCGCTCCTATAAACAAAGGAAAAAGGTGATCAGCTCAGGCAACTTACATACAGCATGACTCAAGGAAAGTGAAAGATATTAGACAAACAAAAATACAAACCTGAAGCTTTTCATCATCTTCATCCCCTTTTTGCAATTTAACTATAGCATTATAAATTTCCAGCTTTTTCTCCTGTAAACAGAAGAAGTAATATATGTTCACGGTCCAGGTCCACATATCAATATGATGTCTACAGCTTACAGAGAACTGGGAAAAAAAATCAAAAGCATACCTGGATCTCACGGAAAGTGGCCTCATCCATTGATAGCTTTGATGCCACGTCTCCAACTTTCTTGCATCGTTCATCATATTTCCCAGCAAGGGATTGAACCTTAGTACAAAATTGGTAAAAGAATTGTGAGATTACACAAAATATCACTAAAACAAATGTGTGGCCACACTTGTGTAACACAACAAGGTAGAAAAGGAGTGCACAAAACATAATAAAGTGTAGCACAAATTACGAATGCACAAAACTATCATTCAGGCTTCTAACAAAGTAACATATGAGTCCATGGAAACACCAACATGTCTACTAAAGCTGGATTTTGTGAGACCTAAGGCTTGTAACTGGAAGCTAACCAACATTTTGCTTGTTATATGACAATATAAACAATGTAACAATACAGTTAATTATGATTAAACCGAGATACTGATTTTGTTTTTTCATCTATCTTTTAGTTCAGCCTGCAAACAACTTCTATAGAACAACAATTGCCTGAATGGAGTACAAAACAGAACCAAAGAGCTCAATTTCTTAATCAAGGTTACATACAGAAGAAAATTACCTCACGTTTATCAGCAGCCATACTTTCTGCGACTTCATTAAACCTGTTCTCACACTTACTCTTGTAGATAATCTAGGGAACATCAATGAAAATAAATCAGACATAAATACATTAAACTAGCACACATGAATAGCTCATGTTATACTGTATATTCCAGCTAACCATGTAGAGGTGGATATGCCAAGTTAAATACAATATGGTTCGGCGGGTAGGCAATTGTACGCCACTACTGGAATATGATGAAAGTTGAATGGAAACACTAGCTCAGCAGGAAAAAAAAAAGAAACAGAAGGTAACAGAAAATGAAACAAATAGAGTTGAACCCGAATTAAAATATATGCTAGCTATTAGTGTTATATTAAAAGGCATATTGCTGGAGGTACTTACAAGCTCTTGCATCTTGGTGCGATGAAACTCAGTCTTCTCTCTAGAATCCATGATTTCCTTTTCCAACTCTTGCACCTTTATCAAAGATTTAAAATACATCAATATAACATATCAGGATAGCCAACAAGTGTATAACTGTATGAGGATGCAAATTCATATTGCAGTTTAACGATGAACAAGGATATTGGCGTAATATTTGAGCCAAAGTAATAGAATTACAGATTCAAAGCCACTGCCATTCAGTTACCATGAGACAAGGATTTCAATTTAGAACATGTGAAACAATGTTGTGAACATCAATTAGGTTCCAAGGATTCCCGTATCTGTTCTGTTTTTCACATTTTAACGATTGTCCGCTTCAGACTAAGATATCTTGTGGTGGCCATTTTAACTATACGACACTTCAAAAAAAAAGACCGTAGGTAGTGTGGAAAAGGATGATAGTGTTCTGAAAGAGGCACCTGAAACATTCCAAGTAAAAAAGAACACAAAGGGACATACTTTTTTATCAGCTTCTGAAGCTTCTTTGAACTTTGCTTCCAGTGCATCTTGTTCCTCCTTGCTGAGCTGGCCAACTAAATGTTTCTCTAGTACAGGGACCTTTGGCTTTTGTTGCTCTGCCTGAACAGTATCATCCTCATCCATAGAGAGAGGCCTTCGAGATGGTGGTTTCATGGATGAGGGAAGCATCCCATGTTGTGGTCCTTGCATTCCTCGACTTCCAAATCCTAGAATAAGAGTTTAGTAAAAAGAATAATATTTATAAGAGAATTCCTCTGAAATAGGTAATAAAAACATAGACAAAACAGTTTCTTTTAGATGAATACCAGCAATTTGATGAGGAGCTGGGCCACTAGGGTTTTCTGCAAACTGGCCAGTAGAGGGTAGTGAAGTGCCCTCAGCCCAAATATTATCACGTAGCACATCAGGAAGAGGACAATGTTCTCGGTGCCTCTCCATCAAGTACACAGCAGTACAAAATTCTCTGAAAGAGAGCATCCCATCCTTATCCTGGTCGGACAAGTCCCACACCTTCCTTAATATATCTACAGGCAGATGGACAAACAGATTCTTTTTTAGATGCTTTAAAAGAATAGGAACTCTGTCAAAAAGAATTTGATCATATTCTAAGTTGAAACAAGATAGTAAAAGTGGACCCTTCAATGCACTTTTGCCATTTACAATAGCAGAAGATGTGCATAGAAATAAGAAGCATCATAAGATTGTGGTGCTGCAACAAAACACTAGATTTTTAAGAATAAAATGTCAGGAAGATAGAAAAATAATGTCCCAACAATATAAGAGACAATATACCAATTCATAAGTCAATATAAGTAACAGGATGAAAATAAGTGAGCTAATATGTACACATGCACATAGGAGTTCACTGACAACAAGCAGTGGCACACCAGAAGTTCTGAATGAATTTGGCTCCCAAAAAAAATAAGGATACATACAATATGTCATCTGAAATCTCAAGCTCTGAATGACCATTTCAAAAAAACAATTCTCCTTTAACACATCAATGGATGTTTCTGAAGGTTATATAGTGAAGATAACAATCAACTAGTTACTTAGAATGCTGGAATGGTAATAGTAAAATCACCAACAGCAAGAAAGATGCAGATCATACAGGTCTTGAATTAAGACATCTAAAGGGGGCAAGAGTAAATGTGTATACCTCTTGGTAGTCTCCAACTTAAAAACAGATTCCTTGCCTCTTCACCAGTGATCTTACCATCTCGATCCCTGTCAACCTTGATAAATACAATCATGTATTTCCTGACATCTGCTTGAGTGATCTTTGGCCATGGTGCCTGAGACTGGTTTGGATTTGAAGGAATTTGTCCATCAGGACCATTAGCCCTCACTGTTCCTTGAGAGCTTGGTACAGCATTAAGCTGGTTTTGCCCAGGAGCTGTATGACTTTGTGGGCCTGTATGAGAAGAAAGCGATGATATACCCTGCATGAGACCACTATGCACTGGCTCAGGGGGGTGAAGCGATCCAGTGGTTGATCCAGGAGCAGTAGAACTGGGTGGAGTATTTGAAACGACAGTGGGCAAAGATGGGCCTTGTTTTGCTTGTGGCATTGCAGAGAAAGGGTCAACACCAAAAGCTGAATTAGATGGTAACCCATTCTCTAAGGGTACCAATGCCCTCGAGCCGGTAACAGAGGGAGATGGTTGTGAAGACGACATGTTTCGATCTGTTGACTTCGCATTGATAGATGTCACAGCAGGCTGCATATGAAGATTGTAGCCTACTACAGGAGTTGGACTCTGTGCTGATACTCCCACATTACTGAAGCTGGCCTGCGGAGAGACACCTCTGGGTGTAGCTTGTGGTGTCGCAGCCAGTGGACCTGCACTTCTCTTACCACTAAACCAATCATTTGACAGATTTGTTTTGGTTGAACTGGTATGGTTTAGACCACTTGGAGCACCTCCTACAGACGGCCTTCCCTGAATAGTAGTAGTTGCATTGGGGGGGTGGGGTGGCCTGACTACATTACCAGGTTGAAGGACTTGTGAATATGATGTTGCAGCTGACAGTCCCTGTGATCCTTCCATAACAGCGCTCGGTTGACTAGAAGGCAGTGTCTGAGAAGCATTTGAGGGGCTAGCTGCAGCACCAGCCTGAAGGCCAGCGTTTGAAATATTTATCCGAGGAGCAGGAATTTTCGCAGCAGCTGGACCATATAGTGCTGACCTAACAATATCAGGTGTCAAATCCCGACCACTCTGTGCTACGGTGACAAGTTTAAGCGAATTGTAGAAATCTTCACGCGCAAGAAAACCAGTTCCATTTTTATCAGCATAAGTCCAAATCTGAACCAAAGAGGGGGAAATAAAAAGGACGTAAGTAAGAGTAGCAGAATTTGAATAGTATTTGAACCGCTAATAATAACAGCACTCCACAGACTCCAAAGCATGTGTTCCAGTAAAAAGAAGTTGAAATGTGCAATTTCATTGCATGTTTAACTTGAGACATTTGACACAACTACCGCTTAAAACGTACTCCCAAACATTGGGAAACTTGTTCACAGGTTCTGGAACTGCAACACAGCAGTTGCAGATATTGTTATGCTTATAAAAGTGCAAGTACTCTTCTAGTCTATATTTCCAATGCTGAAAACAGACTAGAAAAACACTCCTAGGAGTAGATGAAATTGAAATAAATCTGAGAGGTAAACCTCAGTTATGTAAACCTGGTAATGTGAGATACTTAACTTGACATCTTCTCAAGTGAAGCTTGAACTTGGAGACTGGTAAATAAAACCAGAGGCTAGGTCACTGAATTACGAGCTAGAATACCTAATTGTGAAGGTGGATGCGAGCACAAGCACCAGGAACGTAACGGATCACTGGTAGTCAACTAAGGTTGGATGCGCTGTGCCCCTTAGAGCCGGTCCGGTAGGAGTGAGTAGACCGGCCAAAATGAAACATCTCCAAATGTGAAGCTAGTCTACAGGAAGGCGGCAAGCATCCCTAAAGGTTGGTTGGAGTGGAAGCGGAGGATGGGGCTCCAGACCGGCGAGGCGTGGAGATCCATCCGAGGCGTACCTGTGCTAGGACGGGCTGCGGGAGGCCGGAGCCCTTGAAGAAGGCGACGGCCTCCTGGCCGCTGATCCGGCCGTCGCGGTCCAGATCCGCAGCGCGGAAGTAGGCGTCGAACGCCGCGTCCATCGCAGACGGAGGAAGAGAATCGTCGGGGCGACGAGGCGGTCACCGGCGGGGAGCAGCCACCGCACCGGCCGGCGAGATCGGGTCGGGAGGGGGTAGATGGGGTGCGTGTGTCGGCGGGGCGAGGGGAGGGGAGGGGAGGCGAGATCGGGAGGGATGCTGGAGTGGAGCTGAGTTGGATTTCGCTGGCCTCATCAGGGGTCTTTCCGTAAAACGACAAAACACTTTTTCTTTTCAAAAAGCTAATTTTCAATTGGATTTTCAAAAACGCCACATATTTTGTAATCCCCTTCGTTTCATTTTACGTTGAAATCAAGTACAATGATATATTTTCTCTTTTCCTGTTTACTTGATGTTTAGGATAAGACTTTAGTTCATTATAAGATATGATTGATGTCATTCTTTATGTTGTAAGGCTACTAGATTCATTATCTGAAAAAAAAAAAGGAGCTATTAGAGAAAAGTGAAAAAATACTCCCTCCATTTCAGAAATAAATGATATTGGTTGGTTAAATATTGAACTAATTGTCGTCATTTATTTTCAAATGAAGGAGGTAGAAAACATGAATTCTTAAAAAAAAACATTATCTCTATCTGTCGATTGAACATGATAAGGCTGAAATATCTTCCATTCTTTTTCTTGCTCAACAAAGAAAAAAGGAAAACATGTCAAAGAACTCATGTATTTTCACGGACCCGTGTCCTCTTCAGTGTTGTAACAAATTCAGAGAAATGTAGCAATGTGTACAGTAATTTGTGAGATGGTACACAGTAATGTGTTGTAGTACTGTAGTACAAATAGTACTCCAGTTCAATTTTAAGCAATATTTTTATACTATTTACACATACCGTATCATCAAATCTAGCTCGTTGAGCATTCATCCAACGGTCCAAGATGCAATAAATTCTGATCATCTGTTCATTCTCTGAATTGATACCTCTACTTCAGAGGATTTGGATCCGTATTTTCACATGGGCTGGGCATGCATGTTACTGGAGTATCTTGTTGCATTTGTTATTCAGTGACTTAATTGTTGATGAAGGAAAACAATAGGCGAGAGGGTGATGGAGTTGGAGGAAGACGAAGAAGATGAGCTGTCTCTCTGGGTTGGGTGCACCTGCCCTCCAATTCGGATTCGATTCAAGAAGACGATGCCTGCCACCAACAATCAAACGATGCTCCTCGATCCAGATCTGGATCCCACCGAGCCCAAAATAAAAAGAATCAGCAGAAATAGCCAACAGATCTGCTACTAGTAGTACTTCCATCCCCATCATCCGGACAACATAACACTCCTCGGCAGATAATACTAGCAAAATTACATATTGAAAAAAACGAGGGCAAAAGTTCATTTCACAGCGTATGGTCATCAATAACAACATGCATCTGCACCCTGAAGAAATCAGCAAAGCAAATTTCCAACACTGGAGAAAAGAAACAATTGCCGTTCAAACTGGATGGAGTGTCAATACACCACACACTATTGATTAGCAAATAATCTCAAAGGGCACTGAACATTCAAATACAGTGGGCTAAAGATCAAAGCCATGAAAGCATTCTATATCTGAATCACAGTTTAGCTGTTGAAATGAGGATCTAAGGATCCATCCAAACAGGCTCACAGACCAGACATGTTTAACAGACGAACTGATTGCCATTACTTTCTCTAGCAGTTGGTTACAAGAAGAAGAGCAAGAGCAGATACACTGGAACAAGAGCTCTTGATAACACACACGATGCAAACAGATCTGACCATAAGAGAACAAAAAAAAAAGGAGACCCATGACCATGATTTTTAAATATTTCCTACTTCGTAGTCTATGTTTCTAGATGAGGATAAAAAGGGACCATTTAATCACAGAAGACGGTAACTGTTACAAGCTTAGTATCTGAAGAGCATTGCTTGAACTGTGGCATTTATTAGAACAATATGCATAACCAGTACAACTACATCATGAGTTTGTCAACTCTCCGTCCCCTAGTGGCGTAAAACTGGAAGAGCGGAGTAGAAGCAATTCGGTGGAAATACCCAGTAACTTATATATGTATACCATAAAACAAGAACATATCTCTGTATTAAAATTAAAGCAGCGGTGGCGGGATCTACAGGGAGAGATTTTACCTCCTCTCCCTCTCTGTCCAGAACGGATAGCCATTTCAATATACAAAATCCACAACGATCATAGCAAACGCAATCATCTCTTCACAGAAGCAGAGGTTTCAGCTGCCGAAGGAGAGGGTCGTCAAACTTTGTGCAGCACCTTGCTGTGGGAGGAACGGTGTGATGTCTTAACCTTCTTGGACTTCCATACAGATGCGGTCTTCATCGGTGGCAAACCCTCGTGTGGGGCTTTCGCATCAGCAGGGCTTGCATGCTTGTTTGCACCATTGTTATTGCACTTCGATTCACCAGGAGGTACTACAGAATCTTCAGCTGCTTCACTAGTATTTTGGTTCAGAAGCAGCTCCTTTCTCTTGATCTTCACTTTCCGGGCAGCAGTCAAGTTTCTGATGCCAGCGCTTCTACTATGTGCGGCGTTCCCAGATGAGGAGTCCTTGCTGCAATGATCATTGGGAACAGAATTCCTTTTAGCTGGCGCATGAGCTGAGGAAGAACGACCCAGTCCCTCGGCAGCCTCGTCACGGGCAAAAGTGCTGCGTGGCCTCTTGGGTCCAGTAGGGCTGGAGATCCTTGGCGAGCTGCTCGTTGCACGGTGCAGATGATCTTGATCAGACTCCCCGCGCCTCCGAGGCTTGGGAGGAAAGTGCAGATCTTCCAGGAGGGCAGGTCCCTTGCTCCCTTCCGCTGACCTCCCGTTGGGTTTGTAGAGCAGCTTGACCTGGACATGCTTGTTCCTGGACCTGACCTTGAGGTGGAGGCCGTTCGTGGTCCTGGAGAAGGAATCGAGGAACTCCATAGCTGCCCGAGCGGCGGCCCTAGCCTTGGCAGCGACGGCAGCCTTCTCCGCGGCGATGGCGCGGGCAGCCGCGGCTGCATCGGCTGCGGCCGCCGCGGCCGCTCTGGCTGCCTCGATCGTCTGGAGATCGGCGGGCGGGGACGGGGGATCGAAGACGGAGGGGGGCGTCCTGAGGCCAGCGAGCAGGCGCTTCCGCGGCGGCAGGTGGGTGTGGAGATCCGACGGGTCCATCATTGTCCCGGAGAAGAGAAGGCAGACAGGTGCCCCACCGCCGCACTAGCCCTAGCCCTAGGAAGGAAGGAAGGAAGCAGATAAAGAGTAGGTTAAGATGGGAAATCAGCATGGAAATCCATTGGATCCGGAGGAGAGAAACCCTTACCCCACCTTGGTTGGGCGTGGAGGCTGGACAGAGATGGCCTTGGCCTCGTCCTCCCTCGTGGGGAGGAGGAGGAAGAAGAGGAGCAGGATCCCACTAGTTGTGTTTCCTTGAGACCTCTCTAATCTACTCTCTTTGTCTCTATAAACTTGTCACTTTGTAGTTCATTTTTAAACTACGAAGCGACAAATTCATGGGACGGAGATTTTTAAACTACGAAGCGACAAATTCATGGGACGGAGGGAGTACTACGCTACTTCAAATTTTGTTTATCTTCCTATTTTGAAAGAAATACTCTCTCTGTTCTAAAAAAAAAATTGTCGTTCTGTTTTTGAAATACAAAGCAACAGGTTTTTAGACCGCAGGAGTATTTGTTATCCTAAAAAAAAAGTAAAACTTATGCATTAATTTCCTTAAATAATGGCTAAGTAAGTCCTAGTAATTCACATTACGTAATGGAATTGCGACACTGATGAACTCGTTATAAAAAAAAAAAACATTCAGGCTTATATTAAGCGTTCCTTTACTATAGATCAGAATAATTCGTATGGCCTTCCTTAATCCTTATCATGCTCGGATGGAATGGAATGGATGGGTTTTAGTAGCAGTTGAAAACCTCCTCCAACAAAAGGTCTTGGATCAATTCATCAAATATGGCTCGTTCAATCTTCCTCCCAACCACATAAACATCCTCATACACCACCTCAGACTCAGACGACCAAACACATCTTCTGACTTCATCAAATGCAACCATGCCTTCTATTTCCTGCATTTGGGGGTACCTCAGAGCTTCTTGCACCTGAAATTCCAAACAAAAAAAAAAACTTTCTTTCACTCTCAAAAAAATATGAATATACGTAGTACGTACTTGGCATGCTTTCTTAATTAATTCGAGAAGAGAATCACGATGACTCACCCGCTGCCACACATGATCCAGCAGCTTCCTCCCTCGCTGCGACACGCCGGTGGTGCTGTCTTCGATGACCCACTGGCCCAGCGATTTTGCCGACGACGACGATCTCTGCAGCAGTGCTTCATTGGCAAGATCAAATAGCATCCTGTGATCCTCCGTTGCATTATTTCCTCCACGATTGTCGTTGTTGTTGTACAGCCTCATGTTGTCCTCTACCTCATCGAAGAAGATGTCGTAGTCGCAAATCGGCGAGGACTCCACCGCCCTACTGTCGTTGTTGTTATTGTCGTCATAGGAGGAGTAGTATAAACCAGCGGCGACAAGCACTTGTCTTAAGTAGGCCTTGTTGTCCTGCTGGTTGCACGCTGTTTCAATGCTAATGTCGTCTGTCCTGAATGATGATGCTGCTTCGCTATCTCTGGCATCCAATTCCCGAGGACTCATCATCAGTTCTCCGAAACATGAGGACGATTCAGAAGGTTCCAACTGCTCTTCCAAAGTCGGCTTCTTCCTCCTTCCGAACAGCTTGTTGCCGAAGCGGTGCCTTAGGCTGGATACAGTCTCCCTAAAACTGTAACTACTGGTCCTGCTCGTCATCGCGACGCTACCGTCAGAAGCTCCGTGGTCTCTGAAACTTTGATCCGAAAACAGGCTAATCCGGGAGGCTACCAACTCCGGCGCAGAGAAAGATCGCACTAGTTTCCGCTGTGGTAAAATGTCAACACTACTGTTCTTTATCAGGCACTCGCTACGACTTGTGCAAGTCTGCAGCTCATCAAAGCCCATGACCCTTCCTCTACTACTCGTGACAGGAAACGAATCCACCGATCCTCCCTCATCGTCTTCCTCCTTGGGTGACACTGTTTCATCAGTTGGTTTTTTTGGCCTGTGAAGTAGGATGATGTTCCTCCAGCTGACGTGCTCCGGAGATGCATGCTTTGCACCTGTAGTACTAGTAGCAGCAGCATGGTTACGCTTGAGGAAGGCCTCTGAGCGGGACAGTCTTTTATTACCGGGATGATCGGCCTGTTGTTTCATCGTCTGCGTTCGCCAGGTCGTTGTTGCCCTCCGGAGGTCACTTGTAGTACACTTCACTTTTAGCAGCAGCTCTTTCTGAAGAAGCCTCTCCTTCACCTCCCGAAGAAGCTCATCCATGCTGTCATCCCTCTTCACTTTTGGCAGACCAAACAACAGCTCTCCATCATCAGAACTACTAGGCTTCAGGAGCACTATCCGTGCAGCAGGTGACCACAACGTTTCAGATGTGCTTTGATCATTTCCGTCCTTGCCTACCTCTCTGAGATTTTCGGATGCTGCAGGCTGATTTACTGCTAGGCTCAGTATTTTCTCTTGGGGCTTTGCTTGATGAGCTACAACAACCCCGGAGTCACTTGATGTTTGCACAACGTTCTTCACAGAACACCCATTTTGTTTCTGTATGGGTATGGTCCCCATTTGATTGTTTCCGTTAAAGCCATATCTTGCCATCTTTTCCTTGCCCAAGTTTTCCTGCGCGATTACCTGAATGCACCTACCATCCAAATGCTTACTGATAGAATTATTGTCCAGTGGTAGTTCTTTGGATGATGCTTGCCAGGACGACTGAAACTCCTCCTTGATCTTCTGAAGTAGGTGTTCCTGTGGATGACGGTGACGTGATGAACGTGATCTTGCCGCCAGCACCCTCATCTTCTTCAGGCAACGCCTGGAATCTCCTCCTCCGGTCCTGCTACGGTGGTACGACAGCAAGCTGCATTTTGCTTGCTTCAACGACGGCACAGGGCAAGGTGACAAGCAGACCTTGATTTCAGAACTACTAGTGCTCGGAGTGCTGATGGTTTCTCTTTCTCCTGCAGCCTTGGCTTGCATCGGGGGGATCGCGTCGATGCCCATGAGCCGGGCAATGACACTGGGATGCTGGCCGGGCGCGCCCATCATCAGTTTGGATGGCTGATGATTCATAATCTGCCAACAAACACATTGGTGCAAAAAACACAAAAGGCGGTAATAAACATACCTTTAATTTGACTCGGAAACACAGCGAATGTAACAACCAGGAGAAATATGCACACCTTTGTCTTGGAAACACAGGATGGGTCGAGTAGAGAAGACGAACATGTATAGCCTGGAGGTATAGCAGAGATACTTGAATCGGGGGGTAAAAGGTTAGCGACCTGAAGAGGTGAAACGAGCAAGCACGGTTCATCTGTGTGTGGTCCAGAAAGAACATGAAACCTTTGGAAGAGGAGGAGAATTAAAACCTTGATGACAGGAAGCGAGAAGAACTCGTTGGCATGCAATGCAATGGTGAGGGAGAGTGGTTGTGGTTGGCATCACGTCTCACGGTTTGCCTCTGCTGTGCTGCTTGTTTGTTTGGAGTACTCGCGCGCACGAAGTCATCACCGGTTTGGTCGTGCCAGGCTGCCAGCAGAAATACATTCATCCAACAAGACATATTTAGAGAAACAAAAATCAGAAAAACTCGGAGAGCCCCCGGCGAGGATCGAACTCGCGACCTTTCGCTTACGAAGCGAACGCACTACCACTATGCTACGGAGGCATTTGGTGCCGGAAGTAATTCGTATGCAAATTACACGCACCATTCTACATCCGATGCGTTTAGGAAAACAGTAATACTACGCTCTACAAAGGAAAACACTCGTACCAAGTGTTTCTGCTCGTCTCAGGACAAGACGATGCTCCTTCACCCGGCTCACTCGCCCTACTTCCAACGGTCCTTTCCTCGACCGTCAGTGCTGCTGCTGCTGCAAAAACTTTGAACACAGCAGCAGAGGCAGCACAGTGCCCTGGTGTGGTCCCCGCCGACCGTTGCCTCCCTCCAAAACTTCAAATTTTCTACCCCCTTCTCCTTCTCATCTGAATCGAACATGCGCCACCGTATGGATCCAGCGCAGCGCATTCTCAGTTGGATGTCCCGCCCAAAAGGAAAACATTTTACTGGACCCACCCACAAAACATGATTTCCTTTGTGCTGCTATTTGCATACTTCATTGTTCAGAGGAAGCTAGCAGTACAAGTTGCAGATCAAGGTAACTAAACATATGAATCAGCAGCTGCACAATCCAATAACCCCTCTGTTTTTTTTTTTATTTATCACCAACTAATTCATTTTTTAACTGACCATCGACTAGTTACTTTTTAAATAATGAGTGATAAATAAAAAAACAAAGAGGGTACAAAAAATGAAATGGCAAAACAGATCCATTGAAGGATATTAAAACCACTGCGCGTCAACAGTCACGTGACAACTCCATCCAGACATTTAAGCCATAGCCAGCTAGTAGTACAGAAAAACTTTGAAGGAAACAATTTGACGTCGTGGAAGCAAACTCCTGCGGAAGGGAAGGGAACAAGGGCAGACAACCAAGAGCACGCAACAAACCACATCAATAAGCATTGAGATCAACAAAAACCAAATGGGGGTGAAGACGACAGAAATGGACATGCCTCTAACAAGGTAGGTACCCAGGCTGATATTATCACAATGTTAGCAGCAGATGAACAATGGAAACAGTAATCTAGGTACAAGCGGGTATTGCCAGACACGTTGTTCCACACCCACCAACAAGGAGCGCTATCCGTTTTAGGACAGCAAAAGTAAAAACATCACAATGTAAAGAGAAACTGAATAATTCTACTAGTAGTACACGGATAGGCAGCTCCTTATTAGTTTTTTTTTCCCGCCACATGGCCTCCTTGCCTTGCCTCTGCTCCATTCTTCATTGGAGCATCTTCAGCAAGCTCACTCGTCATCGTCTTCCTCCTGCAAAGCAAGCAATCCATTTTGAACAACTTGAAACAAGCATGTGCATTCTTATAACTTGTATAATCACGACCAACGAGTGTCCCTCATTTCAGAAATAATCCTGTTTACTGCAGCAACACCAAGGCATTTGCATGGGTACCATTATCTAGTTTCATTAGTAGGCCGCTAGCATGATTTAACAGATTCAGCAGGTGATCTACAAAAAAAAAAACGGAGCCATACACACCTCTTCACTACCCTCGTCATCATCCTCGTCATTTACCTCGGACTTTGACTTGTCAGATTCCTCCTCGTCTTCTTCATCTTCCTCCTTGGGGGCAGGAGCCTTCTTGGCAGCAGCAGCAGCAGTGCTCTGAAGAAACCAAATGCATGCTTAGTACGTACTGACCAATTCTTTGGATCAACTAGTAAAAGCGTAAATCACAACCTCGCCGTTGTTGTAGGCAGCAATAGCCTTGTTGTACTCTGCCTTGAGCTTGTTGGCCTTGGCTACATAGGGAGCCTTGTCCTGCAATCCACACACACGTTCAGTAAACAGCCACAGTAGGACAGTCGAATCTAACATAGTAAACTGCTCGCGAAGCTTACCGCATCGGTGAGGGATTTCCACCTGTCACCGGCTGCTTTTCCCACCTGAAAAGTTTGACCAGAAGAAAATAAAGGAATATGAGAATAAACTAATCACGGGATCCAAATAATTAGGTCAAAATAAAACGAACTTACAGCGGCGACGGACTTATTCTTGGGGTTCTTCTCCTTGAACTCCTTACGGAATCCCTCCCTAACATAATACTAGATGAGACCACCTCTTGCTAGGGAAGATGAGGGGGATTAAAAAATAAACGAAAAACATAGGTCTCACATGAACACGAAGAAGGCGCTAGGAGCTCTCTTGGGCTTGTTGGGGTCCTTGCCGGCGGCCTTCCCCTTCCTGCCCCTGGCAGCGGGCTTCTCGGCGCCCTTGCTCTTAACCGCCAACCTGCGACGTTCATTCACCACCCAAAGATCAAAATCGAATCTCTGGCGCACCACATGAACAGATCTGTCGCAACGGAAACGAATAAAAAAAACATGACAAGTTCTCACTTGGCATCGGCCTTGGCGGCGCCCTTGGATTTGGCTCCTTTCATGGCTGATTCCTGCGGAAACACCGACGGAGACGGTCAGATCCGCGAAAGGCGGTTCGAATTGGAGAGAGGAGGAAGCAGCGGCTCACCTGGACGACGCGAGGAGGAGTGGGGAAGCCTGGCGTAGGAACGAACGAAGGGGAAAGGCAGGAAACACGGAGAGAGATCGAGAGAGAGAGAGGGGATAAGAAGAAGGGCGTGGGAGGCGAGGGCATATCTGCGATTCCCCCTAATCTCCAAGGGCCCGCACCCTGTTACTAATTTGAATTTCCGGACCGATCCAACACTCTTCTCACCTCATGGTTGCTTTTCTTCCTGCAGTGACGTGTGGGTCCGGAAACGTCTAAGCCCCGCTTGTCATGCACCGATCCAGCCGGGTGATTAGGGCTAAGCGCCGCCCTTGTACGAGCGGCGGAGGCTGAGTTGGTGGTTGCGCGGAAACGCAGGGTGTGATCGCCAAACTGGCCGCAGCAGGGGCTTGGGCGGGATTTTGGAAAAATTTCGGCCGCGTCCACTCCACCAGGGGGGGAGGGCGGATACGTTGAGGCCCACAGGCCAGTGGCCCCCTCGTATAGATATTTTCGGCCCAGGCAGCGCCACGTCACTGATCCGCGAGACGGGGCGTGGTTGGCTGATGGCGCCGTTCACCGCCTTGTGCTTCCTGCCTGTGCTTTCTCTATCTGGAAAAGGGTTATTGTTTGCTCAACATGAGCAGGAAAAAAAGTCGAATTCTATTTGAAATGAAAAAACGCTTACAATCAAGGCATAACCCAATATGGAAAACAGGAGCACGGCTCAAAATTGATACCTAATCTGTTCAGAGAATAGAGGTTGTAACCATCAGAGTTATTAAGGCGGTAAGGCGACCTAAGGCGACCGCCCCTCTTTTTACCTTTTAAGCGATAAGGCGTAAGGCGAGGCGACGCCTTATTAATATAAAAAAATAGGAAATTATAGGAATGCAGTCCCAAATTCCAAATAGATGAGGATGAAACTACCAATTAGCAAATAGAAGTAGTTCAATATAAACCAACATAATAGACAAAGTCCACCATAACTAATAAATAGTATTAAATAACCACTCCCATCTCTTAAGTTTATCTCAATACCAGTTGTCGAACACATCAGACATTGCATGATCATGCAAAAAGTATGTGACACACTGCAACAGAGGGAGTAGAGGGGCAGCAACAACAAGCAGGGAGTAAGGCGTCCTCGCCTTATCGCCTTACGGACGCCTTAAGGCGCCTTAGAACGCCTTACGGACGCCTTAGGACGCCTTATGTATAAGATTAAGGCGACAAGGACGCCTTAACCTCAAAAACCGCCTTACCGCTTAAGCGTCGCTTAAGCGACGCTTAAGCGACGCCTTAATAACTATGGTAACCATGCGTGCTAGTATTACAGAAAAACAGACATGATTATAGATGTATCAAGTACTCCCTCCTGATTCTTTTATTTGACGTTTCAGACAAGATTTTAAACTAAAAATGAACTAGGATTTGTGTCTGAAGTCAATTAAAAAGATAATGAGGGAGTAATAATAACTGAGCTGTAGCCTGTTGATTAATGGTTTGTGTTATCACTCAGGTTTGGATCCTATTCGATTCTGGGTGCATTTTCTAAAAAAAATGTCACCTAAGATTTTCTAGACTGGTATATTTTTTATAGATGTCAAGTACGACAAAAATTGTTATCTCCAGTATCACTGTTACTGAAAAACAACCGCATAAGTTCTATAGAATAGTCATGCAAGATCCATCTACATTTTCTGTTATGGCTGTGTTCTTGCACGATTGCAGTTAGATAGGAGAACATTACTGTCATATTATACCATATCTAGAACGCAATTTGAGTTATTACCTTCAAGACTAAAAATAATATATCAGTGATATTTTTTAAGCCTCTGACTACATGATAAAGTGGTTTTAAGCAACTATCATACAGGTGCAATAATTGTACTCTCTCATCTCAAAATACTTATCACTCTTTTAATTTTTAAAATGAATCAGAGAGTGATAAATATTTTTGGGATGAAGAAGTAGTATCTATTATGTGAATCTAGTCTATTGATAAAAACACGCACAAGTGCTACGTACAAGTGTTACGTGTCAAATGCTAGCATTTATACAATTGGTTCGGAATCTCGAATTGTGCCACGGTCCAAGTCTGGTTGAAAGGTAATGAGACTAAAAAGAAAAAGAAATTGAAATTGGGCTCTAGCTATAGCCCACAAAGCTATGGCCCGCCGTATTCTTATGATGGCCCAACCTCTTCGTCTTCCTCCTCCCGTCGACTCCTCCGGCCTCCATCAACCCCGAACTTGCTGCCCCGCGCATCTGCCCAGGGATTCCACTTCTTATCTCGCCAGTAGAGCCGCGGTAGGAGGTCACTGTTATTTCCCACCGTTACGATACTTCTGGGTTGCCCGGCGGCGGCTCCAACGCACCGCTCCCCTAGTACGTATTGCCTAGTTCCAATCTCTTCTAGTATTTCTTCGTCGTGACCCAGGTGTCTTTTCGGCTTATGGATTTGCCCGGTCCGAGATGGAAGAAGGGCAAAGACGGCAAGCACTTCGGAGCTCTTGCAGCAGCTAACCCCATGTCCAGTATTGTCGCCGAGCTCCGGGCTTCACTGACTCAATCTCAACCCGTAGCAATTTTATCGGACCAGGGAGGGGACGCGGTTCTCAGAGTCACACCCGACCAAGCTGCGCTTCTGGGCCGTGCCGCCTTTGGCCGGTCTCTCGAGATTTCAGGAGAAGATAGACCCTGGTTCCAGTTGGGACCCGAGGAGGTGTTCTTCCTCTGCCGTGCGCTCAAGTGCATTACTGTTGAATCAGCTGCGGACAAGAAGCAGATGGATGAAGGGGAGCTGTGGGATCACCTGACCTCCGCATCAGAGTCATTCCCGGAGATGTACAGGGCGTACCAACACCTTCGATTGAAGAACTGGGTTGTAAGGTCTGGATTGCAGTACGGTGCTGATTTTGTAGCTTACCGTCATCACCCGGCACTTGTCCACTCAGAGTTTGCAGTGATTCTAGTTCCGGAGGGCGATGCGTTTCGTACTAGATGTGGCCGTATGAAGGTGTGGCCTGATCTACTCTGCGCTCTCCGGGCTTCTGGCAGTGTGGCCAAGACGTTGCTTCTTCTCACCATCAGCACCAGCAGAACCTCTGAGCTGACCTCCCCAGATTGTTTGCAACAGATGACTGTTCATGAGAAAACGATCACAAGATGGATACCACAACAGTGCCGTGAGCAACTACTACACAAACCGTGCAGAGAAGAAGCCAAACCGTGCAGAGAAGAAGCCGATATGGTGGAACAGGAGTACGCAAGAGAGAGTTTAGTATCTAACTACTGGGCTGTAATACTTGGCTTCACTGTCCTTTCTAGCTTACTTGTATACAAGCTCAAGTTTTGACTGAAAAGCTTAGCGTGATCATGTTCTGAGTTCTGAATTTTTCATTTTATATTACTGTAGTGTAACCCTGTGATGTCTACTTTTTGTCACTCTCAGTTTTGTTACCACATTTGTAATTGACTCTGCAGGAACATTTATTATTGTTTTTTTTTTGCTAAACCTTTTGTACTCCAAGGAGGCAAGGACTAGAAATTGGTATCTGGAAGCTGGATGGCCAACACCAGTTAAGCATACTGAAGCGAACAGGTACACTAGATGCAGTTCCTTAATATTACATAAGTGCAATTTTTTATCCCGTAGTTGATTAATTCTAGAGTTTCAGCACTCCCAATGTATTCACTGTCTTACACTTCAGTAATGTTGTGAGCAACCTACACTAGCAAGATTGATTGTATTTGCTCAGATCTCTGGAATAAGCATGACTAGGAAAATTGTTCTCACATGAAGTCTGTAGATTATTAATCTCGTCTGTATAATGTATTCAATGAAACGTTTGACATTTTGTTCTTGAATTGACAAGCCTGTTAGAGTAAATAGTTTAATCAGCATCATTTGTGGATCAAACATAATCTTGGAGGTGACTTGGGAAAGAATGACATCAACAATAGCAGCCGTTTCATCTCTCTGTTTAGTCCAGGCTCTCAGCTTTTCATGTACACTGCCTATTCTATCTGGTAATTCACTGTGTGATCCTTCCATATACCACTCTCCAGGTACTTCTCGTACAAACTAGCTTCACCATCATAGTTCACTGATAAAACAGATGTGCTTCGTGTCCCGTACAGACCCTTCATTAAGACAATCATGTGAAATAATTTAAAATAAGTTCCTTGAATAAAGTATTAATATATACTTATATACAAAACATTTATTCAGAGGCTAACAGATATAGTTTTTCAAGTAATTAAATTAAGCTTTGATTGTGCTGGCAACAGGAAATTGTGTGAAAGATCTTTTTCTCACTTGGTCTGTTTGCACCTCGATGAAGATGGAGCTCAGACCATGTTCCCAATCGGGATCACAACCAGTGTTTGGCAGTCTATCTTTATCAGCCTTTGTGGTGTCAGTCATTAGCCTCTCAACTATATCCTTTGCTTCAACCGCATCATCACCATGCTTTGTAAGAAGTTCCCTGAAGTTTTTACCAAGGCGAACCGCCTACAAGTACATATACAACAATAAAAAATGATGCCCCTTTGGGCACAAACACACTGTCTCCATGAATGAGGGTCTAACTACTTGGTAGGCTCAATGGTCCCTAATATGCAGAGTAGCTTGCAATAATGCATTATCATCTTATCTTACTTGTTGCACATGCAGTTCATTTAATTGAGTTAAATGCACCGTTTCTTATAACTAGAGAAGTATGTTGGAACGTTAAGCTGTTGCTTTCTTACGCTTTTTCCCAGCTCAATTTTTGCTCTGTGATGAAGAGTTTTAGCACCACTAGAATATGCATATTAAATGACATTTGGTGCATTTTTTATAGTTGTTTTGAGATTTTTTGTCTTCTGTTTTGCGACGTGTCCTACGGGCCATATTGAATAAGAGCATTCAGTGCATTTTTATTTGTGAGGCACCCTGAGAGTTGTCTTGTAAACTGAAAATGGAGTATCTCTGCTTACCTTCTGCCAAGGGCTGTCTAGCCTTGCATTGGATAACACATGGAGTCCTGGTGGGACAAGTTGAACTGTCGCAGGCTGCCCCTTTGGACGGTTTGACACGTAGACCATGACATTTCTGGTTAGATCGGCTAGTATAAGGTTGAAGCCATTGTACTCATCAGCTTCTTTTGCCACTTCAGTTGCAATTTCAAGTGGTGTCTTGTTGCTCTGCATGGTACAGACTCTGTTACATTATGCTTACTCTTCAGGAAGCACATTGCTTCGAAGATAAGTTCATATTGATTATCAGCGATTAAATTGCATGTTTTATCAAAAAATAAAAGTGATTAAACTGCATGCTCTGCTTTAGCCAGAAATCGTTGATTTCCATAGGAGGTATGCATATGTTCATATTTTCACTGTCCATACCAGTCATAGTCATTACCGGAAGAAAGGAATAGTAAGATAGTGGCTAGGTCAGCTGCTAAGTAATGATTATATGATAGAGAAATATAGTGGAAAACACCAGCTTGGTTGTACATGGAAAGAGTATGACATCTCCCAATTGACTGAATTATCTGAAAGAAAACTAATTTTTTTCTCCATACCTGCAGGAACCTGAGGGGCAGGTCTCCCCTAGTTCGTGCACCGGGCATGGCATCTGGCTCGAGCACATTGGTGAGGAAGGCAAGCCTACCATCTTTGGTGCATCCCATCCATGTTCCCCCGCCAATCGCATCCTTGCCCCCAAGAACCTTCTTTGAACCCTCTCCCCACCATCCTACTGCTTTTGTAGGCCTGCATTCATCAGATACCTTTACATATGAAGTGATGAACACTGAACCTCAGGAGGGGAAAAGGGTACCGAGCTTTTATAAACTGAACCTCATATATTATAGTAGAGCTACCACCACAGAGATGAATAAACCCAGCGAAAATGACTTTACCTGCTGTGGAACTCATCTCTGTTGAGCAGGAGGAGAAGCTGGTGCACAGGGTGAGCTTGCCAAATCCATGCAGCTATACACATGGTTTCAGGTGTTTTCTACTCCTTTGGTTGGTTGGTTGTAAATGATTCTTTTGTTTCGCAACAGCTGTCTTTCGTGTCTAGCTGATGAGTCTGATTGCGCATGGCCTTATATTTATAGGGAGAAGAGAAGGTTGGAAGGAGGGCGAGGGCTTAATAAGGCGCCCACAGTCTCCTGAGCCGCAACTAGTTCTTGTTCTGCCAGAATTTCATACAAAAGGCGCCCACAGTGTCCTGAGCTGCAATTTGGCCAGAATTTCATACTGCTCAGTTACCAGGTTAATACGTACGTACTTTGCTTCTGAGTTGCTGAGTGTCTCTCTTTCTTTGCCCCGGAGAAAGAAACCACCAAACGGCCTGGCTGGTATCGAATCACACACACCCTCTATCTCTCTTTCAATTCTAGGTTAATACGTACGTACAAAAAGCGGTAAACAACGACTTGGCCTTTGGAAGCATATGTGACCCCTGTCTGTCTGTGTCTCTTTCTATTCTAGTGATGGACCACAGATCTGTTTCTCTTTCTCGTGGGTTAAGTAGTTGGCGATGATGATGCCTACAACACGTGTCGCACCAGCACCAGGCAGCAAACACAGCATGCCACGCCTCTTGGGCTTTCTTTCAAGACATTCGTCATCTGCTCTATCCATTTTCCAGGTACCTTTGTCTGTGCAAAAGATACATTTCCTCAGCTCATGTTTATCCTGTCCTGCCGTTGGTTCCATACTTGTGCATTTTTTTTAGATTAAAACATAAAAAAAATGTCGAGTGAAGAAGGTTTTCCAGTGATAACGCGGTGGCCGTTGTTTAGGATTTAATAATTCGTTTGGTTGTACTGCGTCATATCAGTTCGTACTTAGACTGACCGCAGTGGTACCTCTAAAGACACCCCTATACACATTTAGAGGTGGAATGCAGCCGCAGTGGCTACTCTAAAGCCACCTCTATTTTCCAAATTTGAACAGTAACACGCTAAATGTAGGGGCACCTCTATATGGAGAGAGAAGAAATAGAGGAGAAATAAAAGAAGGGAAACAAAGAAATAAATGGGGGAGAAAGGAATAAAATAAGTGAAAAATTGTATAGAGGTACTCCCTCCTTATCTTTTTAATTGACGTTTCAGACAATGATTTGAACTAAAAATGAACTAGATTTTCTGTCTTAACGTCAATTAAAAGAATCTAGAGGGAGTATGATTTAGAGGTGAACGAGTGAGGGAAACAAAACTGTAAAGAGGGAATCTTTTTAGAGGTGAGATATAGAGATGAGATATAGAGCTGAACGAGTGCGAGTAGTCTTAACTGAATTCCCTCCTCGACGCTAGCTAGTGGCTAAACTTAACAACTGATGGAGACCACAAAGTCAAGATATTTGGTTCCTTGGATTTTTCTTTCTTTCAGGGGCGCTGGTCCTGCATTTGGCAATGACCATGCATCTCATCTATTCGTCAAAAAAAACAAAATGGAAGTAGTTAAACATTTATTGTGGGTCAGCAAAATTAGAAGGACAACAACACGGGTTGAGGTTGGGCTGGGGGTGTCACCACAAGCTACCTACCATGTCGGCACCAAATTATTCATTCAGTCTCCACATCTCGGGGCGCCAATGATCGATGCACCCGTCCCAGCCATATGAATGCGTAACGTTACGTGCGTGTGAATGATTCAAGTCCACGGATGATGATTTTAATACTAATATAGCGAGCGAGGAAAAAGTTGGTGGGCATCCGTACAACAACACCATTGGAGCTGGAGGAGCAGGACCTCCAAGACAGAAAATAAATTAGCAAATACAGTACTCCCTCTTTTCTCAAAAGATTGTCACTTTCTAGTTCATTTTTGTACTAGAAGGTGACAATCTTTTAAGAAAGGAGGGAGTAAAATAGAAAAGGGAAACCAAACGAGCTTATTAGGCTTGATGCCCTGTTGCAAATGATACAAGCCTGATGACTTGCACATATGAAAAAAATGTTCTACGTAGTAAGGTGTCGCACAACTGCCTGCCTAACAAGTTGATTGTATTATTGCACATGATTCAAATACGTGCTCTATCTTCATGCAACGCAGGACCAAAGGAGGAGAGGAGTTATTTGAGGCCGGGCAGGGTGATGTTGATGACCCAAGCAAAGCACCATTATACACCGGCCGGGTTGTCACTTGTCAGGGTGGTGGTGGTGCATCAATTAATGAACAAGAGCTGCAGCAGGCTGCAGCCCGGGCCTGGGCCCTTTCTGCGTTGATCATCCTGGCCCTGAAGTCGCTGAACTCGCGCCAAGCCCGGGCCCTGACCTTGCCGCCGTCTCCTAGCTCCGGGTTGCCCTGCCGCCCCAGCGTCGGCACCGCGCGATGCGCCACGTACTGCGCGTCAACCACGCCCATCTGCTCCTCCGGATCCTGGACGCACCTCCAGAAGTTATGGTCGAGTCCCCAGCCATGGACGAGGTCGTTCTGGATCATGAGCCACGCGCAGCTCCACGCCTGCCTGGAGAACACGGGCGCCATCACCTCCACGAAGCCGCTGCAGGGCCGCTGGTGCACGTCGGAGCAGTTGCCGCCGGGGCCCCCGACGGTGTTCCTGTGGATCTCGCCGCCGTCGTTCCTGCGGACGGTGACGTCGTACGTCTTCTTCCCGCGGGTGATGTCCAGCCCCGGCTGCGAGATCTCCAGCCCGTGCTTCCTCACGATCCGGACGTACTCCTCCGCGTCGAAGAAGCTCACCTCCAGGTCCTCGTCCCACAGGAACACGTACTCGTACGGGGCCACGATGCTGGGGTGCAGGAAACGCTTGGCGTACCACCATTTGGACTGCTTCCTGGCGCTGACGTGCAGGGCCTTCTTCGACCACTCGAACTCCTCGTCCCACGCCGTCGTCTGCCCGTCGTAGTGGAACAGCACCACGTCGAACTTGTCACCGCCAGAGAACTTGTGAACCGTCGCGTTCACGTTGGCTTTCTCGGTGAGCCCGACTGTCAGCGCCAAAAGGTATTTGCCTGGGGGCGTGTCCTGCATACGATGCACATCTCCATTCATTCATTCACTCACTCACAAATTAACGACATTTCATTCTTTTTTTTTCCTTTTGATTATGAAAGATTTTCCTTTTCATAAAAAGTAATATAGTTCATTTCTTTTTTGTTAAAAAAAGATAGAAAAGAAAGAAGATGACGGGGTCACCTCACGGGGGTTTCCCCAGAGCCGGCGCAGGTGAAGATCAGACTCTGCCGCCACGATGTTTGGTGGTAGCCTCTCAGCGCCAACAATCTAGAGTAGTAAAAAGGTTCAGAACTCAATCAAATTTACTGTACCGTCCACCAACCAAGTTCGGAAGAAGAAGAATGCGTAACTACTTACTTGTACCCCTGCGCCTGCGCATGCGGTGGAGGAAGTGGATGAATTTGGTCGTTGCTGCTGGACGATGGGAATCATGGGACTAGGAGTCACCTCCACAGTCGTACTAGTGCTGTTACTTATAAATGGTGTCCAGAATCTGCCAAATATGTTGTTGCTGCTGCTGCCACTGATGAAGCTGGAGTTTGCATCAGCACTACTCCAAGAGAATATGCCACATTGAAGCTACAGGGTCCAAATTAGCTAGTGAACATTTGTTAATTTGAAGCTCAGTAAATTTCATTTCATATATCAGCAGATCAACGACGACAGTATTGATGCCTAGCTAGTATGTATTCTTCTTACCTTTGGTGTTATCTGTACAGGAAAGGAAACGCCGATGAGAAATGCGATCGCTGCTGTAGATAAGACTGTGAGGATGGAGTTCCCTTTTCCTCCTTTCATTCTTCAACAAGCTAGAGATGGAGAAGGACGGGACTTACAACACGGTAGTAGCCACAGCATCTGTCTCGGTCTTTATAGTAGTACACTCTTAACTATACGTAGTACGTACTGTAGAATAGTAGTAGATGATTGTTCTGACCTTGACATGGTAATCAAGAGTAGAATCATGCTAACTTGCAAGAGAGGAAAAGCCAGCGCTGCCTTAGACTTGCATCCAAAGCAGTGTTCCATTCCATCGGGCATTCAGAACCAGACGACTATATACGTACTCGATCTCTCTGTAGCTAGCTAGCTAGGTCGTCGCTTCACTTGGTCGTGTGCTCCCGAAGCCATCCACACTACTACTAATTGTTTGCATAGGCAGAGAAGTCAGAAAACTGCCGATGATGCAGAAACTAGCCTGGGAACGGGCACCAATGTCAACACTTATCAATCAATCGTCGTCTGCTGGATGCATGCATGTATATGTATGCGGAGATAGAATGAAGGCTGGCTGTCGGATTTTCACCACACCGGTCACCAGGATCAGGCCCAAGAAGAAGAAGACAAGTGCAGCCCAGTACACAGACAGAACAGCACCTGTTGGGCACATCAGAGAGACGTGTTGAATGACGTGTGGGCCTTCAGGAGGACTCAGTCGTACACATCGCTGGGATAGTCGGCACTGATGAGACTGACCATCGACAGCCGTGCGTTTTGCGTTCGGCCAGAAATGGAAGCAGTCATCTCAATCTCATATGTGAATCAATCAACAGAGAAAAGAGGAGGAATATCACGACTCACGGGTGGTGGTTGGTACTAGGACACATACACACACTTCCTCCTCTTTGCTTTACTTCTCTGCAGTGCAGTGGTAGTAGCAGTTGTGTTCAATTCTTCGCTCTGCAGCGGTTGCTGCAAATCTCCCTCCCCTCTCCTCTCTCCTCTCCTCTCCGACTGCTGCTGTCCATCTCTCTTCTCCAATCCTCCGTTGGTGGAGGTTGGTGAGCAACAGAACAAGAATGGGGAACTGCGCGAGCGCCATAGATGCCTTCGTCACCAAGGGCAACAGCAACAGGGCCTCCTCTGCTCCGGGTAACCTCTTATTAAGGACGGACCATCATATGCATGCCTGTTTCTGTTTCTTCTCATCCAAACTTCCTGTTCCATCATCATACAGCAGGAATGTCGTCGTCCGCGTCCAGGACGACTTGTAGTTCCACCACCACCGCCGGGAAGCTCTCAACAACGATTAGCACCAGTACGACGACCTTCATGCCGTCGTCCGCGGTCAGCGGTGTAAGCACGGACGCCTCCGATTCTCCCGACGGCCAGATTCTCGACTCCCCAAACCTCAGGATCTTCACCTTCGTCGAGCTCAAGACCGCCACCAAAAACTTCAGGCCTGACACAGTGCTCGGGGAGGGCGGCTTCGGCAAGGTTTACAAGGGATGGGTCGACCACAACACCATCGTCACGATGAACCCTTCCTCCAAGACCAAGGGTAGCAGCAGCAGCACCGGCATGGTGGTTGCTGTCAAGAAGCTCAACCCGGAGAGCGTGCAGGGAATGGAACAATGGCAGGTACGCTCATCCATTAATTCCTCTAGTTTTTTCTTTCTTCTCAGTTTTTGCACTGTAATTTCTTCGTTCTCAGGGTGAAATCAAATTGATTATATATATAAATCTCCAGTACCTTCTTCAGTATAGATCAAGGATTTTTTTTTTATGGAAAACGTACGATCAATTAAAACCACCCTCAGAAGCATCTGTTTGTTTCCATCGCGCAGTCTGAAGTAAATTTCCTTGGGAGGATTTCCCATCCCAACCTCGTCAAACTCTTGGGATATTGCATGGATGACAGTGAGCTACTACTCGTCTACGAGTTCATGGCAAAGGGGAGCTTGGAGAACCACCTTTTCCGAAGTGAGTCCTTTTAGCATGCAGACGACCCTTTTACCTATCCATCTAGTGATAATACTTCAAGGAAGCAAACATTTTGTTTTTCCCACTTTATGCCAACTCCACTTGCAGTAGCACGCTTTGCAAATGTTGGTCCTTCTGCTACGAGAGCAACTTCATTTTCATCACGTATATATATATATATATTATATTGAGGCACCACAGTCCATAGTGCAACACAACTAACAATCACTTTTTGAGGATATCATCGGAATCAACCAAATTGTCGACACCTAGACGACAATATCCATGTTCTGCTGCCTTTGGACGATTATTCTTACCAAGCCTTTGGATCAGCATCATTTTTAACAATAGCTTTAAAGTAGTAACTATATATGAATTCTTACCACAGGAGGAGCGGTTTGCGAGTCACTGCCTTGGAGCCTCAGGCTGAAAATTCTCATCGGTGCAGCTCGTGGTCTCGCCTTTCTACATTCCTCAGAAAGACAAATCATCTACAGGGACTTCAAGGCGTCCAACATCTTATTAGACTCGGTATATCTATATTTGCTCCATTTTTTATTCAGAACCACCGTTACACACACCTGCTGACCGTTCTCCGAACAATAATACTCAGAACTTCAACGCGAAGCTGTCAGATTTTGGATTGGCCAAGCATGGTCCGGACGGTGAAGAGTCTCATGTGACAACAAGAGTCATGGGCACCTACGGCTATGCAGCTCCCGAGTATGTTTCTACCGGTATGTCTATAAAAAGTTTAATTATCCCCTGTGTGCCTGACATTTTCGTGGCAAAACTAAAGCAGGGTAACAAAAACATATTGGTTGCGTCTTTTTTTTCATGAATTAGGCCACCTGTATGTGAAGAGTGATGTGTATGGCTTCGGCGTGGTGCTGCTGGAGATGCTCTCTGGCCTGAGGGCGCTGGACACGAGCCGGCCCAGCGAGAAGGTGAACTTGGTGAACTGGGCAAAGCCATTGCTGGCTGATCGGAGGAAGCTTAGCCAAGTTATGGACAGCCGGCTTGAGGGGCAGTACCATTCCAAAGGAGCCCTCCAAGCAGCTCAGCTCACCATCAAGTGCCTGAATGGTGACCCCAAGAGCCGGCCGTCCATGAAGGAAGTCGTGGAGGATTTGGAGAAGATCGAGTCGATGAAGAGCAGGACGACGAGGGAGGACAGGAAGAACAGCTCGTCGCTGACACGCGGTCAGGTGAACTCACCTAGAAGAAGCGGAAGCTCCTCTAGGAAGAGCAGCTCCAGGGGCAGATAAGGTAGATCATCGTGAGTGTAGGATGAACTGATTCTGATTGTAAAGTTAGATCACGATTTTTGTCGTCATGGCGACATCATGATGACCAAATGTAACCGTCTAGGGATGTACCAGTACCACCACTTGGTAGTAGTTGTAATATTCATAGATTCAGTCATTATTTGTCACGGATAAGTGAGCTGAATTGCGTCAGGTATCATTCAGTCATCGTCAGGCTTTGTATTTTTGTTTGTTTGTCATGGTTCTGTAGATCTTCTATGGTCAGATCAAATCATTTACTAGTGGGATCTTTCTCCATAGAACAGTTTTATAAGGAATGTGGCACTCATTTCCATTCTTCTAAATTCGTTTCTAGTGGGATGTCCACTAACAAAGCTAATCTGAAACGCTTTACACTATGAAACAGTAACCTGTCGTGGTGATGGGGGAATTCAGAAATGGTTTCAAGGTCGATGGAGAACCATACACTGTTGCCTTCCGACCCTGCATTCCCCACTGGAATTGATATTTATTTGAGTCAAAAAGTGGTACTAGCTTGATTGGAACTAAGCCTACCTGTATGTGTCACCAAGGAGCTGTCTGTTTCAAGTCCATCATCTCTTATTGTACTCTGCACAAAATTTGAACGAATGCATTATCTCAATCCCATGTTTAACAACCGAAGGAAAGCAAGTAGGCATCATCGTGCCAAATTGATCTTTAATCGACTTTGGGATCTAGCTTATGATCAGATGAGCATGCCAGCACCAGAATACCCACAGGTTGGAAGAAGAAAGGGCATGCAGGAAACTGAAAACTGCGTGCTATCAATCTGAATCTCTAATAAAACAGGTCTGGCCCGTGTGTGCATAGCATTTCAGGTTAGAGCAGTTGTGGCTAAAAATAGAACTGAAAACAAGATTCGCCATTCTTCTGGCTATCTGCACCCGATACTCGTCCCCAGAAAAAAAAAAGACGAGAAGAAAAAAAAAGGAAAGTCACATCCCCACCACTTCACTTCCCTTTCCATTCCATGGCGTCGTCCAGCTCCTCCGCCTCCTCGTCGGCGGCCGCGGCCGCTTACCCCAGAAGCCTCCTCCCCTCGTGGCGCCGGCTTGGACTCCTGACTCTCCTCCTCCTCCTCTTCTGCTTCCTCTCCATCCAGGTTGGTCGCCGCCAGTCCCATTAACACTCGATGCTTTCCGTTCACCGCGATAGCGAAATGAACCGTCAGAATTAGGGATCCCTTACGTCTCATCGTTGGTGCGTCTTTGGCTCTGCAGGTCGTCATCCATGTGCCCTCCGCCAGATCGTCCGTGTCTCGGTGGCACTTCGCCCATCACCAGTCGTATGAACCGTCGCCATTGCTCTCGATACTACCTATTATACGATTATAAAGGCTCTAGCTTTGGTGTCATTTTATGATTTTCTGGATTTCCAGCAACCGCGAGGTCACTGGGAACTGCCCTAGCTGCGGCGATTTGCAGGTTACACTACACCTTCGTCAGTTCAAGGCACACAATTCAACTTCAACCATTTTGCTTGCCAAGTTACCAAATGTGCATTGTAATTTTGTTGGCAGGATATGAGTAATGCTGTTAAGACCATTGCCTACACCGACCAGCATGGTCGGATCAAGCTGTTCAAAGTTACTGCCAGAGAATTTTTGTCTTCATCTATCTGGAAGAACCCTTTGCTACCGAGAGAGGGCCAGAAGGTAGCCAGAACCTTATGCCCTGAACAGAAAATGGCTGTTTATGTCAACATGTTAGTATGTTTTTTTTCATCATTTATAGCTTTTACATGTGTTTCTTCTGCTGTTGCAATAGCCAGAGGCTGCTCAGGAGCTTCTATTGGCCGCCGGATCAGAAGCCACCAATCTTTCAAGTGCTGATAATTCCCTGAACATAAATGTTGATCCGATTAAACTAAAGCGACAGGTCAATTTTATGTATAGAGCGTTATGATAATATTGGCTCCTTGCTGCATTCTTTTTTGGTTTAACACGTGGTGTGTTAATGTGCACCATTTGAGTGGATTTGATGTCACACTACTGCTCCTGCAGGTATTTCGGTGTAAAAGAAAGGAGCAGCGGACTCAGGAGCTGCTTCATATGGACAAAGAGGTCGAACTCCAGATGCGGACTGCAGCGACAAACAGGTCAAGAAACTTTGATAATAAAGCAAGAGGGAGCTACAACATATGGAGGCAGGAGTTCCACCATATTAATACGGATTCAACCTTGAGGCTCATGATTGATCAGATAATAACAGCCAAGGTATATGCCACCATAGCACTCTCCCGGAAGGAATCTGACCTATATGCCTCGCTCATGAAGTGCATAAAAGAAAGCCAAACAGCTATAGGGGACGCTCATATGGATAACGAGCTTGATTTGAGGTACTCTATTTTTATGTCCAACTGTTCAGCAGTTCAGTTCCATGTCCACCTTGGTGTTAAAGGGTAACCTTTTTTTACCACCCCTCCTTTCTACAGTGCTTTAGAGAGAGCAAAAGCAATGGGCCATGTGCTATCTTCAGCTAGAAGTGCTCTGTACAACTCCGATGAGGTATCAAGAAAACTGCGTGCTATGCTGCAGTCTACAGAAACAAATATCGATGCAGTGAAGAAACAGAACACATTCCTGGTTCAGCATGCTGCAAAGACGGTCCCCATGCCTTTGCACTGCCTACATATGCAGCTGACAACTGATTATTATTTTCGTGATGGTGTGATCAAGAGGCACTTTCATGATGTTTCTTTGAAGGAACAAGAACAGAAAGCAAAGCTTGAGGACCGGTCACTCTATCATTATGCAATATTTTCTGATAATGTGCTTGCAGCCTCAGTAGTTGTCAGATCAACTGTGGCAAACGCAAATGAACCAGAGAAGCACGTCTTCCACATTGTCACTGATAAACTTAATTTTGCAGCAATGGAAATGTGGTTTATTAGTCACCCTCCTCGACTGGCTACTGTGCATGTGGAGAACATAGACAATTTCAAGTGGCTCAATTCGTCGTACTGTTCTGTTTGCCGCCAGCTTGAATCAGCTCGGCTGAAAGAATATTACTTCAAAGCACTTGACCCATCATCACTCTCAGATGGAAACGAGAATCTGAAGTACAGGAACCCAAAATATTTATCCATGCTCAACCATCTAAGGTTTTACATGCCAGAAATACACCCTAAGCTTGACAAGATATTGTTTCTTGATGATGACGTTGTTGTGCAGAAGGAATTGACACCACTTTGGAGTATCGATCTTAAAGGGATGGTAAATGGTGCGGTTGAAACATGCAAGGAGAGTTTCCATCGCTTTGACACTTACCTAAACTTTTCACACCCAAAGATCTCAGAGAACTTTGATCCACGTGCTTGTGGGTGGGCATTTGGAATGAACATGTTTGACCTGGAAGAGTGGAAGAAGCAAAACATCACTGGAATCTACCACTATTGGCAAGATTTGGTAAGTAGTAGAGAAAGAAAACTTATGTTAATTGTGGATGCGTTAACTAGTATTTATTTCTGTGACATAATAATCTTTCTAAAGCAGCAACTTGGAATTAGATTTTTTTTTGTTTCACTTAATAAGAGAAGACATGTTGCAGAATGAGGATCGCAAGCTGTGGAAGCTGGGTACCTTGCCGCCAGGACTAATTACTTTCTACAACCTGACGTACCCATTGAATCGTACTTGGCATGTCTTGGGTCTTGGCTATGATCCAGCTGTTGACCTTACTGGGATCGAGAATGCTGCGGTTGTCCACTACAATGGGAATTACAAGCCCTGGCTAGATCTTGCCGTTTCCAAGTACAAGCCATACTGGTCCAAGTATGTAGATCTTGATAGCTCACACGTCCAGCATTGCTACACGAGCAAACAATAGCGTGTAGCTCGCACGTATTTTGGTTTTTCTTTCTGGAGCACGAGTCATTCACTTAGGAGTTAGGCAGAGCAGTGTTATTTCTAACATAGTCCGGCCTTCATAATCTTGTCATTCCTCTGCTTAGTGATCCAGTTATTCCCATGCCAGTTGTGGCAACATAGTAAATACTCTTTGTTTGCTTCAGAATTCTCTGTTACTTGTAAAGATAAATCACATTAATAGAAAAGTTCAGCTACTTATATTCTGTGTTATGAATGGTGGTACAATATTGTGGATGAGTAAGAATGTTGAAAGAAACAGAAGTAGAGCAAAAGTTTTGATCCCAGAACCATGGCAAAAGCCTAGAACAAATGCCACCATGGACTTTGAATTAAACCGTGGATTAGCGACACATCTCATGGTTGAAAGCTGCTTTAGGGAGGAGCTGGCTGAAATACACTGAAGAGGAGTACTACATGCAACAGCACGTATAGTATTGATTGTACAGAAAATGTAAGTGAAGTGTGTAACATATACTCCATCCATCTCAAAAAGTTTGTCGCTTTGTAGTTCAAAAATGAACTACAAAGCGACAAACTTTTTGGGACGGAGGGAGTACAAGAAAGAATGAAACAACTGTTAGTTAACAAAGTTAATAACATGTACAGGAAAGAAGAAAATCTTCATCACTCATTGATAGTAAATAATATTTGACACACGGTGGTAGTTGTTCTTAGGTATCAGTTGCTCAGAGTACTACGATAGCCGTGCATCTCTGCGGTGGCTTCACTTGTTGGCAGTGGCAGCGTTCTCTGTTCATAGTTTGTGCATAGGATTTCAAGATTGGTGATGACAGTCAATAATTCATCTATATCTACTTGTTGTTCTTGTGTCATTGCCACTGTTTGGTTCATCATGTGTTGGAATCTGCTGTCACTGTGACTTTCTCAGCAAAGTAATGAAGGCTTAATCAATCTCTGAAGACACGGGTTTCTCCCTGTTTCTTTTTTTAATCTGCCATTGCCGTGCTATGGTACAATAATGATGAATTCTAATGTTCCTATCAAAAGAGCAAAAACTATAATGAATGTCTCTCTCAGCATGCTTGGGATAGAGTTTGTTGTTGTTGTCGGGTTCGTAGTGTTTTCGCCTTCAGCAGCAGCAGCAGCACCACCACCATAGGCGCTCGGAGTCTGCACTTATAATGATTGTGAAGCAAGGCGGTGGCCGTGAGTACTTCAAGCATGACCGAGCCATGCATCATCCAATCCAGTGAACTGCTCGCTCCTATGAATCACCAGACCTGGCCGCCGTCCTCAGTCCTCTCCGCTGCTGGACCTCCATTGTTCGCCAGTCACTGCTCGCTCCCTCCCATGAACTGAACTCAGACGGGGCGGAATCTGTTTGGAAGGGGAAGCAAGCACATCTCGACATCTCATGCTGCTGTCCGTCTTTTCGAAGAACCATTCACCACACCAAATCCGTTTCCTCCCGCTAACCACCCAAAACGTCCATCGTGCAGATAGAGAGAGGGAGGGGGAGAGAGGTGGTCGCTATCTGAAACGAACGCACCATTTAACGCAGAGCGGGAAACTAGTTTATGCATAGAGGATGAAGAAGCTGATTATGTTTATTGTTATTATTATGTATTGCAAACGACGACCAACCAAAGACGACATGTGCCACACGATCACAATTCACGGTTCCATCACCAGCATACATCAATATCATTTTTTTACTCCTTTGTCATTGCAACCAACGGAGGTGAAAAGTGAAATTTTGCTCCATCTTGTATCCACCTTAGCTTGATCGATATCCAGCACACGGACGACCTCTACATGTTCGGTTTCAGCTTCAGCCTGGATGCGAGCTTCTGGCCAAGGGAGGCGTCACACTGCATTACAAGATACAATGTAGTTAGACAGCGATGCGATCTAGACGGAAAACAATAAGCATTTGAAAAGAAAAAGAACCATATATATACCTGAGACCAGTAAGAGATCCAAATGTTCTGATGTTCATGGGTCACACGAGGATCTGTGAGTGCGTCAACCCACCGCTGGATGAACCTGTCTTGCCTGTGTTTCCATGCCACAACAGTTTAGTCAGGGAGGCTGCTTAAACAGCTAAAGTCCAGAACATCTCTAAACAAACCAATGAGCTGGGACAAACCTGGCAGGGTCAAAGGATCTGTATCTCTCACCAGCCTGCTTGAAATTGTTCTCCTTCTCGATAATACACTGCAAATCAACAGTGCCAGTATTTTGTGTCAAACACGCACATGATGGTAGTTCCGCTCAGAAAAGCATTTTTCAGACTACATATACAGGCGTTATACTAAGTATCCAAAAAACAATGGAAAAATAATATATAATGGAGAGGGTAGCTCAATGACAGGTTTTCTGATCCTGGTTCACAATCACCATGATACGGTTGAACTAAGCAACCCACGACTACAGTTTGGGAGAAAAAAAAAGTAAGTACCAACAGAACTCAATTATGTTACACACCTTATCACGGCAGCCTGTCAGGACGCGGGGAGGGATGGGGTACTTCTCAGAATGACGGGCAGGATCAAACCTTGAAGGGAAGTAATTGACCTGAGAAACAATGGATATTCCATTTTCTTTGAAGTCCATAGGAAGGAACAATGCATAATAAACCAACATAATATGTATCGAGTATCGTACAGACTTGCATGCTAAAGGATAGTAAGACTAAAAAACAAAAACAGTACCTCCTCATCCCTGTGCATGAAGTTCATCAAACCATCAAAGTGGTTGTTGCGGTAAGCACATTTTGGTGCATTCACAGGAAGCATCAAATAGTTGGGACCAAGACGGTGCCTTTGGGTATCAGCATAGGAGAAAATTCTTGTCTGGAGCAGCTTGTCATCAGAATAGTAGATTCCAGGGACAATAATTGCTGGGCAGAAAGCAATTTGTTCATTTTCTGCAAAGAAGTTATCAATGTTCTTGTTCAGGACCATTCGTCCAACAGGCTGCAGTGGAATGATATCCTCTGGCCAGGTCTTGGTGACATCAAGTGGGTCAAAATCAAATTTATTCTCATGGTCAGGATCGATGGTTTGGATGTAAAGCTTCCATTCTGGGTAATTCCCAGCTGCAATAGAATCATATAGATCCTTTGTGGCGTGGCTGTGGCAGCTACCTCCAACAGTCACGGCTTCATCATCCAACAAGCATTTCACACCACAGGTAGGCTTCCAGTGGAATTTCACAAGGTGGGCCTTTCCATCCCTGTTGATCAAGGTGTATGTGTTGACCCCAAAACCATCCATGTGCCTATAGTTGAGTGGGATACCAACATCATCGAAAAGGAAGGTGAACATGTGCAGGCTTTCTGGGTGGTGCGAGAAGAAATCTACAATTCTCCAGTTTTCCTGCAAATTGGTCTTTGGATTTGGCTTGAAAGCATGGACCATGTCAGGGAATTTCATTCCATCCCGAATGAAAAACACAGGCATGTTGTTGCCCACAAGGTCAAAGTTACCCTGAAAAATGCATGAAGAACATCATTAGATATCATCCCGCTCAATGTATGTATATGCAAAAGGTCATCGAACACTGGGAGAAAGTAAATGCATGCTCAGAGCCAGCATGACAAGATGCAGCATCAGTACCTCTCTAGTGTAGAACTTCACTGCAAAACCACGTGGATCCCTCAAGGTCTCAGGGCTTCCACGCTCATGCACAACTGTAGAGAAGCGAACAATGACTGGGGTCTGGACCCCAGGAGCCCGGAGGAAATCAGCACAGGTGAGGTGAGAAATATCATGAGTGACCTCAAAGAAACCCTTGGCGCTGGCTCCTCGTGCATGTACAACTCTCTCAGGGATACGCTCCCTGTCAAACTGGGCAAGCTTTTCAATCAGATGATAATCCTCAAGGAGGATGGGTCCTGCCAAGGAAGAATACAATCAGCCACAATACCATCAAATGTAAATCTAAGAAGTCTGTAACAGTTAATGATATTGGGATTGCCCATCACCTCAAAACATCACTATGACTCCATGATAGGATATTTATTCAGAAAGGTACAAGTTTTAATAGTGTGGCCGTGACTGACAAAATATCAGGAGAAAAGCTTAAAAAAAAAGGGATTTTTTTGTGACTTAAACGCTTGTCAAGGGGCAGAACAAGGAACAACGCAACATATCTGTCGTAGGTGAATCGATCGGATCATTTGTATGGGAACAGCAAAATTACTCATAGGGGCTAGCTGTAAAGATGCAAACTTTGAATCACAAACCTAAGAACCTCACGTCTGATGCTTCAAGTGACGATGCAACAAGTGCAGAGATCGCAACAACATATTACAACCAGAAAGTCCCCCAATTCCGCAGGGCTAGCAGAACCACAATAAACCGAGGAAGTATCTATCACATAGTTAAGCTGCCTAGTCTGTACGGGGTACAGGCAAAAAGTAGGGAATCGAGATCACAGATAAAGGCCAAAGCCATGAGCGAGAGGGGTGGTGGCGACTGGACTGACTGACCTCGCTGTCCGACGGTGAGAGCGGAGTTGTTGTTCCAGACGGGGGCGCCGGAGTTGGTGGTCCAGATGGGGGCGTTGTTGGTACTCGAGGGGCGATGCTGCATCGGAGGAGGAGGAGCAGGAGGGAGGGAGGGGCAAAAATCAAGTCAGATCCATAGATGCTGGTGAGGAGAAATCGATGGAAGTACGTACCTTGTAGGGATCCATGGCGGCTGGTCGGAATTGGGGCGGACGGCGTGCGTTCCTTAGATTGGGGGAAGAAGCAAAGCAATGTCGGGTCGGGGCGCGGCGATAAGGACGAGGAGTTGGAGGAAGCAATCAATTGGGGCAGGGGATGGGCTATTTGAGGAGAAGCAATGGGGGGTTTCGTACTCTGCTCGCGCTCGGTTCCCGCCGCACGTGGACTATCGGCCGGACGATGGGGCCCACTTGCAGAGACCGCGAGATCGGGCACGTCACCAACTGCTGATGATGAGATAGAGATAGAGATAGAGACATAATTTGTTACGTATCATGACAAGAACGGAACGGAACCGGCATCTACCTTGAGACGGCTCTGTTCACACGACGTACGTGCTGCCTGGATCCTCATCTTCATTTGTTCACGGAAATTATTAAAGGAAAAAATATAAAAAAAAAAGGCAAAGGAAGTTAATTAAGAAGCCCAATGATAACTTTGAGCCCAGCTGTCTGCAGCTGCACTATTAAGTGTGTCCAGGCCTGTTAGAAGAGGCCCAATGCTTTTCTGCAGCAAGCGCCCAACCAGGTGGCATGGATCACCACCTTCCTCCTCCGTTCCGTATCCCTGCTCTTCTGCTCTCTGCGCCTGGCTGCCATGAACGACTACCTTATTCAGCCGACCATAATAATACTCCCCATCTGAAATAAATAAATGAACAGCCAATATAGTTTATTTTTAGAATATACGTCTTTTATTTTCATAACTAAAGGAGTAATATATTATTCCTTTTTTCAGAATACTGAAGGAGTAATATATCACTCTTTTCTATAATAATAATAGTGTTAGTTTGACTATAAAGGATTAGTATCTCAACCGAGTTACACGCTAATAAAATATAGCTTCGTGTTGTTGTTAATGACCGCTAGCGTTACGGTTTTTATTGTGTTATGAATAAATGTTTTCGATAAGATAGATCCATTACGCTTTGTCGAATGTGCAATTATTATTGTTTACGCAGTGGTACCTAAACGGTTTTAGAATCAACAATTTTGTCGAGTCACTATTTAATTAATTTAGCTGTCATGTAGTTTACTTTGTCGTGACGTTTACCATCGTGCTCTCTAACTCTCTACTTAAATGTGGTATTTCCGTTATTACATTATATCGACGTCACATGTCGTACGGAAAATCGTACCGTCCAAAAGTAGGCAGATATGCAATAGAGTCTAGTAAAGTATATTTGTGTCGGATTCCTTATGCATAGATTTTGTCGGATGCAAACCGAGTTAGATGCAAATAAAATATAGTTTTGTCGTGCTGTTTATGACCGTTAGTGTTACGGTTTTTACGGTGTCACAAATAAATGTTTTCGATGAGATAGATTCATCGTGCTTTGTCGAATGTACAATTATTATCGTTACGCAGTGGTACCTGAACGGTTTTAGAATCAACAATTTTGTCGAGTCACTATTTAATTATTTTAGTTGTCATGTATGTAGTTTACTTTGTTGTGACGTGTTCACCGTCATGCTCTCTAACTCTCTAATTAAATGTGGTGTTTCCATTATTACGTTAGATCGACGCCACATGTCGTACGGAAAACGTACTATCCAAAAGCAGACAGATAAGCAGTGGGCTCTAGTAAAGTATATTTCTGTCAGATTCCTTATGCATAGATTTTATATGATGCAAACCGCGTTAGATGCAAATAAAATATAGCTCTGTTTATGACCGTTAGCATTACGGTTTTTATGGTGTCACGAATAAATGTTTTCGATAAGATAGATTCATTGTGCTTTGTCGAATGAACAATTATTATCATGTACGCATGCAGTGGTACTTGAACGGTTTTAGAATCAACAATTTTGTCAAGTCACTATCTAGCTAATTATTTTAGTTGTCATGTATGTAGTTTACTTTGTTGTGACGTATTCACTGTCATGCTCTCTAACTCTCTAATTAAATGTGGTGTTTCCGTTATTACGTTAGATCGACGCCACATGTCGTACGGAAAACGTACTATCCAAAAGCAGACAGATAAGTAGTGGGCTCTAGTAAAGTATATTTCTGTCGGATTCCTTATGCATAGATTTTATCGGATGCAAACCGCGTTAGATGCAAATAAATATAGCTCTGTTTATGACCGTTAGCATTACGGTTTTTATGGTGTCACGAATAAATGTTTCTGATAAGATAGATTCATTGTGCTTTGTCGAATGTACAATTATTATCGTTTACGCAGTGGTACCTGAACGGTTTTAGAATCAACAATTTTGTCAAGTCACTATTTAATTATTTTAGTTGTCATGTAGTTTACTTTGTCGTGACGTTCACCGTCGTGCTCTTTAACTCTCTAATTAAATATGGTGTTTCTGTTATAACGTTATAATGTCGTCACGTGTAATAGGGAAAATATACCTTTCCAAAAATGGGTAGTTGGTAGGCTCTAGTAAAGTAGATTTTTGTCGGGTTCCTTATGCATAGATTTTGAGGAATTTTTTCACGCATACTATTAAGGTTATACTTTCTCTGTTTATTTTTATTTGTTACAAAAATTAACTAGCCGGTGACAAATAAGAAGAAACCGAGGAGTATCACTAAGAATTTTTTTTTTTGTGATCCCAGCCTTTGTGTTTTAGTAAGCAGCTAGCTGTTTTTTCTGCATGGTTATCTACTCATGTCTTGATGCCGTGCGATGGAGTCCTGGTAATGTCGCTCGTCCCTCAGGTCCACAGAGCTCGGTCGCTGCTGCCTTTTACATACTCCGGCCCGGCGACGACGTGTAGTTGGGAGGCAGAGGTGCGTGTATGGCGTGCATGGATGGGGGATGACAACAAAAAACTGCAGGTAACGGCTGCGTAAATTACGATGGCTAGAGCTCGATCGGGCATGGACTACACGCTACCCTACCCCAGCCTGTGATCGATGATCTCAGATGCTGAGAATGTAGTAGTATCGTCTTGTTGTGACACCAACGAACACGCGCGGCACACACCAGCATCAAGGATAAAAAGGGGGCCGGGTAAAAGCTAGCCTCTTCCTTTCATTCCCCTCCAGTACTCCACCGGGTCGTCTCTCTCTCGCTCCGATCCTCAGGTTCGTCTCTTTCTCGCTCCGATCCTCAGGTTCGTCGTCGACCCTTCTTCCGTCGTCTTCTCCATCTCCCGATTCTGCTTCGTCTAGCTGCTTCTTATTATCTCCTACGTGATTAATTTCATCTAGCTTCGATTCTTTCTCTCTCATGATTTGATTATGATTACTTCTTACTTCATGCATATGTGCTGTTTCTTTAATTTTGTTACATTTATACCGTTTTGATTAGAGAAAATTTTGATACTACGTACTGAGATGATCTACAGTTTGAAGGCATATATAGCTTTTTATTTTAACGACACTCTAGGTACAGTACTGCTTTTGTTGTACAATAGTCGTCGTACGTCATGTGTACTGGTACTGCATAGTTTTATTTATTTGGATTATCCGATGTGGGATTGATTATCTGATGAGAGGTACTTACGTATCGATCGGATCCGTCCGACACACACTGCAGCTAGCTAGCTGTAACAGCCAGCACTGACGAGAGGAGAACGAAGCTAGACGATCGATCGAGATGAGCGTGGCCGGGCCTTTGGTTCCGCCGGCGGCGTTGTTGCCTCTGACCGCCGCCGGCGATGACGGCGAGGACCCGGCGTTCCCCACCCGGCGCAGCCTTCTGCCCACGCACGAGGCCGACGGGGAACCCATCAAGAACATTGGGGAGCTGAGGTACATATGCGAGGGCTGCAACCTGGCGTTTCGGTCCTTGTCGTCGGTGAAGGCTCACTATCATGGGTACGCCCCCGACGAAACTGTTACGAGGATGATGTTCACCCTGCTCAACCCCCGGGTGGTCGTCGAGTGCTCTGCCATGTCACAGGTTCGGGCCCTTGCTCGTGCACACTTGCGGAGCCAGCTGCGCGAGAGGCAGCGGCTGCGCCAGGAGGAGGAGCAGCAGCTGCAAGGTCGTCTCCACCACCGCCAGCAGAGCTAGACCCATCTATCTATCGGCATGTGCATTATACTCTATTTCCATCGATCGATCCCCCAATACCGAACCCAACGCCAGTGATTGTGTAGTATATTGTCGTCGTCAGAAAACTTGCATTGTGGGGAATTAATAATAAACAAGCTTGGATCGTCAGATTTACTATGTAATCGTTTGGTTTTCAAAACATCCGATAATAATAACAATAAACTTCCTACATATCGTCCTGGCGTGGTTCGTTTAATTCCCAGAGTTAGCTAGCTCTAGCTAGGAGAATTTCCTAATGATCGATCGGAGTATGGAATGGTGGTAGCAGAACAGAAGATCGATCATATCACTCTCGATCATAGCACCGCGCGGCTTGTTCAGGTCAGACAAAAAAATTAAAAAGATACAGTAGTATGTTTGATATTGCTTTGTTGACTGATGCTCAAAAGCAACAAGACAAGGTGCGAGATCATCACATCGCCTTGGCCTCATTCTATCCCTAACATTTAAATTAAAATCACTCGCCACCACATTTCAAATCCAAGACGATCGAGAGAGGATCGAGATAACTAGTGGAACCTGGGCCAGGTGCGAGAAACCTGGTTCCTTCGGAATTAGGGTTGTAATTCTTCATACGCGCGCGCACCAGTGGAATCAAAAGCCAAACGTGAAAATAATTAGTGAAGAGTATCTGATAGACGATCTTGAATCACTGAGCTCCAGATATATATACGAAAGGAACGAACCAAGAGGTATTTTTAATATACATCCTTTAATACCACAACATAAAAACAAAATAATTATTCATATACAACTTCCATTCTTGATTTATTTGAGATGTTACATACTACTCTCCCCGTTCTGAAATATGATGTAAAAATCTAGTTCATTTTGAATTAAATTAGTTGTCCTAAATATTATTTATTTTTGAACAGAGTGAGTAATAGTATATAATTAAAATTTCACACTAAAACTCAAAACTAAGTTTTCCATGACTGAAGCAAAAAATCAAAGTTCAAAGTGAGAAAAAAGACAGAAAATGAATCAACAATTTATGTTAAGACGCAAGCACATCATACCAACTGTCTGCCACTACAATAGTACTCCTTTTATCTCAAAATATTTATCACTTTTTAAGTTCAAAATAAACTAGAGAAAAACAAATATTTTAGGATGGAGGAAGTAACTGTTTCAGCCTGTGTTCAGGGCCTGGCCAAATGTTTTCTGCAGCAAGCGGTTAGGTGGCAATGTGGCATGGATGACTACCTTGGTTGCTCCCTTCACTGCTCCATGCTGGCATGGATGACTAACTTATTCAAGGAACAATAATAATAATAATATATTATTCTATCTGTTCTGAAATAAATGATAAACTTAATTAAATTAGCTGTACTAAATATTATTTATTTTAGAACAGAAGGTACATCTTTTCAAGAATACACTGCGTCAGTGCATAGATTATTCAAGTAGTAGTAGTATCTCAGCCGAGTTAGATGCAAATAAGATCTAACTCCATGTTGACCGTTAGCGTTAGGGTTTTTATGGCGTTACGAGTAAGATTTATCGATAATGAAGATTTACCATGCTTTGTTGAATGTACGATTATTATTATTTACGCAATGGTATCTGAACGGTTATAGATTCAACAATTTCTTCATGTCGCTATTGAATTTAGTTGTCATGTAGTTTACTAATTTGTTGTGTCGTTCAACGCCGTGCGCTCTAACTCTCTAACTGTGATGTTTCGTTAATATATTATATTTGTCATCACGTGTGGTACGGAAATGTGTACCTCCTAGAAGTAGGCAATTACCCCTACGTCATTAAGAACATGCATATGTCATATTTGTTTGATTATTTATATTACATCTTTTTTTTGATAATACCCTATGTCATGGACAGACATGTTTGTTTGATTATTTATGTTATAAGATCTAGCTCCGTGTTGTTGTTTATGACCGTTAGCGTTAGGATTTTTATGGCATTACGAATAAGTTTTATCGATAAGATAGATCTATCGTGCTTTATTGAATGTACAATTATTGTCATTTACGCAATGGTATGTGAACGGTTATAGAATCAACATTTTTGTCGTGTCGCTATTTAATTCAGTTGTCGTGTAGTTTACTTTGTCGTGACGTTCACCGTCGTGCTCTCTAACTCTCTAGATTTGGCATTTCCATCATTACGTTACATTGTCGTCACGTGTGGTATACCGTCTAAAAATAGGCAGTTGCCTCTACGTTATCAAGAACGTCACACAATAGGCTTTAGTAAAGTAGGTTTTTGTCGGGTTCTTGTAACCATAAGTTGAACTTTTTTTTTGAAGAAAAATGGACATTTTATTAAACTCGATCAACGATATCAAGTTGATAAACCTCTTTTTTGATATTAGGTTACTTATAACTGTTTTTCTTCCTCTCTCTCGGCCATTCCTTATTTGTGGAAATTTTGAAACTAGCCTGCGGGGGTTGTAAGCCAGTTTCATGATCGATCAGGTACGGAAATTTTGTTAAGATGTGCTTCTTATTTGCCAGATCATATCGTGTAGCCTTTGTGATATTCCCATGAGGTATGAGGAGGATACAGAAAATTAATAATGGAATAAATGCGATGCATTGTACCCTGGCCTAGGCCATTCCCCTGCAAGGTGGTGCAAGTTCACTGGACGATGGTTTCTCATCCTCCATTCTATTGTTGGTAGGATGAAAAATAAATGACCGTACATCCATGAACACTGGTTATCTCTCATGACAGTACTTGATTTTCCGTAGCTGTTTTTTATTCCTTTAATTAGACATATTGTACTAATAGTAATTAATCATAACAATTACGTACTGGTTGATATGCATGATACTGTATTTATTAGTGTACTCAGAGAGAGGGAGAGAGAGATTTGACCACTAAAAATAGTGATTACTTAAAGCTGACGCCTCAAGCATGTTAAAGGCTTGGCTGGCTCATCAGTATACTTGCTTGCGTTTTGAAAGCACATGTGGGGGGATCCTCCACGCCCCCGGGGTGCGCATAGCCGTTCAGGCCGACGCCCCACCACTCTCTCCGTCGTCCAGATCCCATCCGACGGCTCTGAACCAAGGACCGTTGCATTTAAACGGCCTTCTTCCCCCTCGCCTTCCCCCCCTATTTTATCGCCCCCCTGTCGCGTCTCTCTCCTCCGCTCCTCCTCCTGGTCCTTCTTCTTCCTCGCAGGCAGAAACAGCAGCCACCACACCGCCGAGAGGAAGACAAAGAAGTGAGGGGAGAGGGACAGAGGTGCTCGTCTCTCTCTCATCTTCCGAAGGACGAACAAGGTCCGTGAGAACACGGCGGCTTCTTTCGAATTGCATCTCAGTAGTGGGAAACCGTACTTCTTCTATCCGTTCGGGCTTTTGGGTTTTCCTTGTAGTACGACTGTTGGTGTTCCTTGTGTTGGATTTGGTTTCTCCCAGCTGGCTTTCCCTTGGATCTCCGCTTGGATGGAGTAATCCAGGGAAAATATTAGCTCAAAGCTAGTACACCCTCCCGTTGCTAGGAGATCGATTCCTAGCTTGGACTGCTACTTCTCTTGGATCTTATCCGCTAGCTCTTTTGAATTCCGGTAGCTGCCTGGTTCTTGGAAGGCATGCTTTCATAGTTTCCTCTTCTGACTGTTGCTTCGTGACGTTTCTTGTTTTTTTTTTTTCCAGGCCGGCTCGACGAGATAATTCCATCATACATGTACTAGCTTACTAGTAGGATATACAGTACTGTACTTCTTTATTTGGTTACCATTCTCAGCGTGTCAGTGCCCTGGCTACTTGCCAAGATTGTTTTTTTTCGTCGTCCGGCGGAACATCAGGCGAAATTCAAATCCAAAAGAAAGGCCATGCCTTTTTTTTAGATCCATGTGACTCTTGCCTTTCTTTTCCCCGTCACGATGTATCGCCATTATTGTTTCTTCGATCTCTGATGTCGATTTCGGTTTGACTTTCTTCCTGCAGGAGCTCCATCAGGAATGGAGAGCCGTATGCACGACGTGGGATCTGAGAACTCAGGTATCGACTGTCTCCTGTCCTCTGAAACGTATACTCCCTATGTTCTGAAATAAGTGACGTTTAATACGTACTGGCTTTCTAGATGGTGGTGCAATGGAGGGGGTTAAGTACGCTTCAGAGACGGCGAATACCAACCGGAGGGCTCTCGGTGACATCAAAAACATCATCGGTGGCCCTCGCCACCCCATGGCTGTGACCAAGAGGGGCTTATCAGAGTAAGATCACACCGATCTGTATCTTAAAATTTGATTTCCAGCTCTCATGTAAAATGTCTTTTTATCGAAACAAAATGTACTGAATGTCTAATTGCGTTACATTTCCTCCCTGCGCTCTTCTTCAGGAAACCTGCACCAGCTGTGGAACCCAAGAATCAAGCTGGATTTGGTGGATACCGTCCGGTTACAAGGTTCCCGAGCTGTTCCTAACTTCTATGTACCATTCGTAATCGATTTTTTAAAATTTTATTAAAGTATATCTTTCACTTTTGGTAGGAAATACGCTGCAACACTGGCAAACCAACCGGCAAGTGCCCATCTGGTAAGTCATTAAAGTGATTCAAATTATTGCTATTCTTTTTTTTTTCTTAATAATACCTGCTCCATGCACTGCACTTTCGTAAACTTTCAAATAAAATTATTGTAGTATACAGGTAACTTTGAGCTGTTTATTTGCTGCCAAATTGATAAGTATAAGATGCATCTTATCGTAAACGAAGTAATCCAAAATTCCAATCTGCTTAGTGGGAAAGGGTCCCGTATGAACTTCAAATCTCCACATTCAAACCCCATACCAAGTTCATATTCATGTGCTAGATTTCTGTTTTGTTGTGCATTCTTGAACGGGGTATGCAGAGTTTGAATTTGCTATGAACCTTAATCAATTGCTAGACCCTTTCGCGGGCATAGAGATGTGTGCAATTTCCTTTCAGTTAACATATGCCTAACTTTGAAGCACGTGGCCTTGTTTGGACAAAATATTGAATTCAATATCAGCTCAAAATATTCGGAATTATTTTGCAGGCCCCAGTTGGAAGTGAGAGGCATAAAAGAAACTCAAATACAGCATTTCAAACTCATAACACAGATATGGAAAGCACTAAGATGTCTGATGATGTACCCGTGCCTATGCTCCCCGAGATGGACGAAGTGGTACGTAAATCTGCCGTCACATGTTCTGAACACACGTCAGTTCTAGTTAAATGCACATTTGTTCATGGTCGATATGCTTTTTGTTTCAGATGAGTTCTGAGCTCAAAGAGATCGAGATGGAAGATGTTGCACCTGACATTGACAGCGGTGATACCGGCAACTCTCTCGCAGTGACAGAATATGTTGATGAAATTTACTGCTTTTACCGAAAAACCGAGGTACACTTTTGAGCCCTCTCCAGAAGTTATTCGCACTTACCATGTTGTTAAACTGTGTGATCTCACCGCAAAGTTCTATAAACACAGGGCTCGAGCTGTGTCTCTCCGAACTACATGTCAAGCCAAACTGATATAAACGAGAAGATGCGTGGTCTTCTAATTGACTGGCTGATTGAGGTGAGAATATTTACCAAATGTTCAACGTTCACTTTTAATCATTTAGTGTGGAAATCTTAGCATTCCTCTCCCCCTTTCTTTTTTCTTTTGCAATGCAGGTACACTATAAGTTAGAGCTACTGGAGGAGACCCTGTTCCTCACTGTCAATATCATAGACAGATTCTTGGCCTGCGAAACTGTTGTACGGAAGAAGCTTCAGCTAGTTGGTGTGACTGCTATGCTGCTCGCATGCAAGTATGAAGAAGTGACCGTTCCAATTGTTGAGGATTTGATCCTAATCTGTGATCGTGCCTACACAAGGGCTGATATTCTAGAAATGGTATCGTTGCTTTATCAGTTTATTTTAGCTGCATAAGGAAAAAAAAGGGGAACTGACATTTATATTTCTGCAGGAGAGAATGATAGTGAACACACTCAAGTTCAATATGTCTGTGCCGACTCCATACTGTTTCATGAGGAGATTTCTTAAAGCCGCACATTCTGACAAGAAGGTTAGATGCTTCATAGACACTACTTGGTGGTATAGCAGATAAATCTTTGCAGCCATAGTTTTCTAGCATAGTACATTGATCCTAACACAAATGTTTCGCTATCTGCTACTGTATCAGCTGGAGCTCCTCTCTTTCTTCCTGATCGAGCTGAGCCTTGTTGAATATGAGATGCTCAAGTTCACCCCATCTATGCTGGCAGCTGCCGCCATCTACACAGCTCAGTGCACGATGAATGGGTTCAAGTCTTGGAACAAATGCTGTGAGCTGCACACAAAATATTCTGAACTACAGCTAATGTAATTAATTTACCTCCCTAGTTTTTGCATTCCACTTTGTCATTACCAGTTCATATTGTGCTTTTGTGCTTAAAGTTGTTCATTTTTCATTGCAGGGAATGCTCGAGGATGATGGTTGAACTACATCAAAGAGCACCTGAAGGGAAACTTACTGGGGTTCATAGGAAGTACAGCACTCATAGGTATGGCTGTGCAGCAAAATCAGAACCGGCAACATTCCTGTTGGATGCAAGAGTCTAGCTATCTTGTTGGTTATACACACTCTGACTACTTCCATGGAGAGAGTGAAAGAGGAGTGTATATAGAGGCTACTTCGATTGAATTACAGAAGGGGCTTGTCTGCATATATGCAGCAGCTGTTGCAGCAATCATGGGGCTATGTGTTAGATTCAATAACATAACATCGGTGAAACATTGGTTTGTGTTGTTTAGGTTGCTTCCAATTATATCCATTGGAAATTAGTCATATTGGCCGATTCTTCATTTGTACTGTGTCAACTGCAATCTGAAAACAAACATTATTTGGATTTCCTGTTACTGATGCTTCAGTGATTTCTGATATGCTGAAATTACTCCTTTTCTGTAGCTCCATGTTCTTTACTTTTGGGTCTTATTAACATAACGTCTCTAGATTGTTGATGCGAGACATGAGGCATGTTTTCACTGTCCCATTCGCTCGCTCCTGTACCATGTTTTCAGGCATGTGCACGGTGTTGTTCTGTAACGGAATAGCAATATAATTTATTACTATTAAATTACTATTCTGTAACAGAATAGCTGTGATAATGATAATTGACAGAAACCATAAGGAGACATCTCAGAAGGTACTGTACCCCTAGAACACAGATTTATTATGATGCCATTACAAGTAATTATCCTAGCGGCACGCAGACATTTTTCATTAATAAAAAACATCCGTAGCTCCTAAGAAATCCTAATGAAAGCCTGAAACCACAGCATCTGGCGCGACAAATTTTGTTAAGATCATGTCGAATCCCGCGGAAAATATACTGTTAATTTTTGATAAATTCATGTCGAATTCATAGTTTGAATGCATCTGGCGAGTCAAAGAAGAGAGGCCGCATCTAAGCAGTTGGGCCCTGAGGGCGCGGCAAACATGACAGCGACTTCAACCAAAACAAAAACCAAAGCTTTGGAGGCATGTGATGTGAGAGAGAATACTGTACCAAATTCGACGCAGCGTTCTCATGTATGTCGTCACAAATCAAATCGACATCTCTGACAACTACGATTCCACCTAACCTAATCACCTTCAACGCCTATTCGTCTCCCGATCCCGGTCCTGACGCGACGCGACCGGTAGGCGGGAAGGCAACGCCCTCGCGTTAATCGACTCGATTCTCTCCGATTCCGGAGTATTGCTCTCGCAACCCTGCAATCACCTGGCGATTGGTATTCGTCGATTCCCCTTGCGTTGGCTCGCTCCTGGCCCAGATCTGGCCCTCCAGGTCTGTGTTGTTTGGTCCCGTTCGTATCATTGATCCGCGAATACAGCGCGGTTTTGTGGGATTAAATCGGTGTTTAACTGAAAGCTAACACCTTTTCTCGGAAATTCACATGATTCTGTTTATCTGCTTGGTTTCCTGGCTTATCTTCTGTTGAAACTGGGTTTGGGTGTAAAACAGTTCACTTCATTCATATGCTTAGGTTTTTCCAAGTTAAACTCTCTATCCCCTTTTCATTTTTGATGGAGGATTCTTGCTCGCTGGTCCTTTCTGGTCTTAACTTTTATTTTTAGTGTTCTTGCAGGTGAAGACCACCGAGTATTTATGGTGGACGAACATAAAGCTACCGCTTCCCCAAAAAAACATAAAGCTACTTTTTTTTGGCTGCTGGCTGCTCAATTTTTTTTTTTGGTTGCTGGCTGCTCAAAAACGGACTCCGGTATCGATTAGTTGGGGTTGTGAACTATGAATCTCTATGAACCTTACCCTGGAACGAGAGAAGGTTGTGTGTGTAGTCGCTCCAAAGGGAGCATAATTTGAGTAAAGCGGGTAAGTGGGACTGAGAGAAGAGGGTGCAATGGAATTGGCCAACCAAATGTTCGCAGTCCTCAGGAGCTATGCGCTGCCTCTTTGGGCTACAATCATCGCTGGAATTTTTGTCATCATCTCGTTCTCCCTGTCCCTGTATTTGCTGCTTAATCATCTGTCAGCCTACAAGAACCCAGAGGTAAATTGCAATAGGTATTTCTTTTAATTCAAACAATGTGGTAAATTTTTGGAGCTGTGCATGAATGATGTCTCACATTTTTTTCTGCATCGCCTTTTTTTTTTTATGTTCAGGAGCAGATGTTTCTTGTTGGTGTCATCCTTATGGTTCCATGCTATGCAGTCGAGTCGGTAAGGTGCTATGTTTCTGCCTTATTCAAGAGATCCATTCCGATGTTTGCAGCCACAATATTGGATGAGATCAATTTAGCAGTTCAATTTTTTTGCATTACTATGCTGCCTAACAAAGAGTATTCTTGCAGTACATTTCATTGGTAAATCCATCAATAAGTGTTGATATTGAGATCCTGCGCGACGGATATGAGGCCTTTGCTATGTACTGTTTTGGGCGGTATCTAGTTGCTTGCTTAGGTACAACTCTATACTCTGTCATCTAGTCCCTATTCCACTGTTATTACCTGTATCTTGGACCTTCTATTTAATCTTGTTTTTCTCATGCAAGGTGGGGAAGATAGGACTATTGAATTTCTGAAGGAGGGTGGTTCAGGTTCTGATGCACCACTTTTAAACCATGCATCTGAACAACGATGTGTGAACCATCCTTTTCCTATGAATTACCTGCTGAATCCATGGCCTTTAGGCGAATGGTTCTATTTAATCATCAAGTTTGGGCTTGTTCAGTATGTATGTCACTCTTTATCTCCCAACCTTTTGCAGCATGCGATAGCAATTCAAAACTAATGCCTTTACCTGGTCCTGGGACAGATGATAATAAAATCCATATGTGCTATTCTTGCCGTGATTCTTGAATCCTTTGGTGTTTACTGCGAAGGAGAGTTTAAGTGGAACTGTGGGTAAGACATATTCACACACAGCATGTTTATTACGTTCACTAAAAAAATCCTTGCACAGACTTGTCTCATTTATGCTACATTGTTACTGTCATGCTATTTTGTTGGCAATTCTTTAATCAAAATACATTAATGCTTATTTTACTTTATACCATCAGGGCATGTATATATCATAAGGCTATATCACTTAGTGATCATGGATTCTGTTGTCCTCCATCACTAATCCATTAACGATATGCAATCTTTCTAGTACCATATTGTCAAATTATTCACTACACTGTTTAAAAGGCGTCGCCTAGGCAGGCACCTTGGTGTCCAGGCGTCCAGACACCCTTTTAAAAAACACTGATTCACTAGATTTGACAACCTATTGCATCAGTGCCTTTTTTTAAAAGAAAATAAAGGATTAGATTCCGATTTCTGCATCAGGGATGCATACAGCCAGTTGCATGTATTATTACAGTTCCAGCACTAAGCTGATGTAATGAGGGAATGGAAATGACAGGTAACAGAACTAGGCCCTGCGATGTTTGACATCTCAAGCATATAATTAACAAATGATAAACTGTCACCCATTCTTGGCGAGGGAAACCATCTTTGCATTCCCCCTTTCGTCCTTGCAAGAACATCCAAAATATCAGCCAATATGTTCTGATGAATAAAGCCTGCATAAAAATTATAGTTAGTTTCTTGTCAAATGTGATAGCATTAAATCGTTGCCTTGAATAGCCTGATTTTTGATATCTTGCATTTTAGTCAATGACCTGATGGGCTGAATACTTTGAATTTAATTGTGCTGGATCCAGTTCCATTTTCTGTTTGCATTTACTTTTTGGTGGGTCTGAACCACTTTTACCACCTCATATATCGGAATATACACTCGGGTTTGTGTGGAAAATTGCTCACCTTTTGAGTTATAACTTTTTGTTGTTTCTTCCTTTCGTTTCTCTATTTGTGCATCATATTGGATTGGTGAACTTATTCATGATGTTGGAGCTAAACACATTTTCTTACTACTACTACTACTACTGAAGTATTGAGTTGTATACCAGGTACTCCTACACGGCTGTGGTTCTCAATTTCAGTCAGTCATGGGCCTTATACTGCCTGGTTCAGTTTTATGCTGCCATAAAGGATGAGTTAGCACATATAAAGCCTCTGGCAAAGTTTCTTACATTCAAGTCGATTGTCTTCCTAACATGGTGGCAAGGTATTGCAGTCGCGCTGCTCTACAATTGGGGCTTACTGAGAGGACCCATAGCTCAAGAGTTGCAGTTCAAGTCTAGTATTCAGGATTTCATTATCTGCATAGAGGTGGCCAATTCCTTCTTGTGTGACACTAAACCTTTGCTGTTTGGCCAATTCCTTCTTGTGTGACACTAAACCTTTGCTGTTCATTTAAAATTAAAATAAGCCCTGACAAGGTGGTGCATATTCAAATGCAGATGGGTATTGCTTCTGTTGTCCACCTGTACGTCTTCCCTGCGAAACCATATGAGCTAATGGGTGATCGCATCACTGGAGGGGTTTCAGTTCTTGGAGACTATGTTTCAGTTGACTGCCCTCTAGATCCAGATGAAGTTAAAGATAGTGAGCGCCCAACCAAGTTTAGGCTTCCTCAGCCAGATGATCGAGTCAGGTGTTCCACAGCCATAAAAGAAAGTGTTTGTGATGTTGTATTTGGGGGCGGTGAATATGTAAGTGGATAATTCCTTGTTCTTGCTGCTACTACCATGCATCATCAGTTTTGCTCAAATTATGCTTCTTCTTACGTACTGTGTGTTATTACTTGAACTGAAACATGATATCTGACTGGATGTTACAGATTGTGAATGACTTGAAGTTCACTGTGAACCATGCGGTGGAACCAATCAACGAGAAGCTGCACATGATATCCCAGAATATAAAGAACCATGAGAAGAAGAAGAAGAAGAAAATAAATGATGATAGCTGTATTAAGTCAGCAGCATCCTTGAACAGGGTAATAAGCGGGATCGATGATCCGCTCCTGAATGGGAGCTTGAGTGACAACAGTGGTCCTAAGAGAGCACGCAGGCAGCGCAGGAGATCAGGGTATGCGAGTGCAGAGAGTGGCGGGGAGAGCAGCGACCATGGCTTAGGTGGGTATGAGATCCGAGGAAACAGATGGGTCACCAGGGAGTAATAGTTGTTGAGCTCAATCTGTATGTAGCACAAAATTGTTACGAAAGTTGGCTCATTTTTTGGCTGCTAAATTAAAAGGCGCAGTCAGTTTGTAGATTCTTTCAGCTGTTGCTCTCTGGGTAATGTACATGCATCTCGTTATCTCGTGGAGTTTGCACAGCATCAGTCACTTGTAAAGTAGTACAGGTTAGATCTAGTGATTATAAAAGAATAAACAGATGTTTCAGAGTTGAGTTCTGAGATGTGCTCCCGTCTTTGCCAGTCTTTCCTGCCTTGCTTTGAGATCCCACCATTTCACCGCCTGTAATCTTACAACAGTAGTCTGCATCTGGAGACTAGAGGAGGGCTAGACCATGACATTCTTGTGAATGCTGAACTTTACTACAGATAGGGTTAGCTAATGCATGATGTGGCTCTTAAGCTTTCTGACGTGGAGTGGTACAAGCAATCGACGCTGCAATCTTCAGGTGATTGCTGGAACTAGCACGTTGCACCTTGCTTGTCCTTTGTGATCGCTGAAATCCAGTGCCAGAATGGAAAAGCAACTTTTGTGCAAGGGACAAGAACAGAACTAGTAATCTGGCTGAACAAGCACAGTGTCATCATGCAAATCTTACTTAGCACCAGACTGAAACGCCTCTTCTTCTCGCAAGGAAGGAAACACGAGCAGGCCCAAAAACAAAAGCCAGTCGGGCCGAAAGCGCCTCAGCTCGTCCTAACCGTCCACGTGTCATCCAGCGGCCCATCCGGGCACACAGATCTGGCTCACCGGTCACGCTCTCCTCGTCTCGTCTCGTCTCGTCTCGTCCTTGCGAGAGCGGGGCAGAGTGAGAGGGAGAAGAAAAAATCGCGGCTTGATTGCCGTAGACGCAGGCAGGCAGCACTGCACGAGGGAAACGCAGCACTGCACGAGGCAAGGCGTCCGCCTCTCGTCGGCGCCCGCTATAAAGCGCGACGGACTGACGAGATGGGACTCACACTCACTCGCCGCAATGCTGTGCCTGACGTCGTCGCCTTCCTCGCCGGCTCATCTCCTGCCGCCGCGCCCGCGCGGGCCTGCTGATGGCTCGTCGCGCCAGGTAAGCCGTGCCGCGGCGATCTCTTCGGTTGTTCCTCGATTTGCTCATTTCATTCTGCTTTCATCTTGGTTCATGGATGTGGCCATGGTTTCGCAGGGTGTCGTCGGTAATGCGCGCCTGAGTCTGGTGTCTGTTCCGTGCTCTGCTCGTGGCTCGGGCCTGGTAAAGGTAAATCCATTCCTCAGATTGCGACCCATGTCCGTGCAGGGGAAGTGGAATTCGACTAGTAGAACTGTAGGGACAGATGTTCTTGTGATTTATCTATTAGGATACTGTTTTGGGTTTGGATGAGATTTTTATGTGGTTTAGGTTGTACTTTGTTACTAATTACCTGTTTTGTGAAGTGAATCCGATTCAAATTTAATTTAAACATTATTTCTTGTTTACTCTTCGACTGATAACACCCTGCATATTAGTTACAACACGGACCTCAGAGGAACTGATAACACTCTGGTAGATGCAGCGACTGATTGCCTGTATTATCTCGAAACTGACCGTCATGCATAATTGCAAGGTCAAGAGCAAATTCGCTACTGCAGTGACTGCGCAAGAAAATAAAACTATGGCAACCGCTGAAGATGATGTCAATCATCTTCCTATATACGAGATAGACCCAAAGTTGGAGGAGTTCAAGGACCACTTCAGCTATCGAATGAAAAGGTACCTGGACCTGAAGCGTTCGATCGAGAAAAATGAAGGAAGCCTTGAGGAATTTTCCAAAGGTTAGGCTTAGCCCATGCATTCAGAATGCTAGTATTTTATTGCATTTCTGGTAGAAAGTATTTCTTTTGTTGCATCATCCATCATTCTGTATATTCCATATTCCACAGGCTACTTGAAGTTTGGGATCAATACCAATGATGATGCCACTGTATATCGTGAATGGGCACCTGCTGCACAGTGAGTTCTAATGTTGTCATGTGAACTCTCGTTCATATGCATTGATATATGATATGCTGACATTTCATGTGCTGTTGACGCTTGATAGCAATTTTACCAATTTTTTTATAAACTGGAGATTAATCATTTTTTGGCAAAAAATAGTTTATTTGACATTTTGCTAGACTGTGATGCCTTAGCCATTTAAGAAAGCACCAATGTTAGCTCATAACTTATTGAAGTGCATCAAAGACTGCTTTCTGTTTGCTGATTGTTTGGTTGTGATTACATAATTCATAATGTTTATATAAAAAATACCTATCGTTTTTACTCGATAGATGAACATGACATGGTAAATTTTTTATTTTTTTATTTTATTGATGTAGGGAAGCAGAGCTTGTTGGTGACTTCAATGATTGGAATGGTGTGAAGCATAGAATGAAGAAGGATGGGTTTGGTGTTTGGTCAATTACGATCCCCCATGTCAATGGGAAACCTGCCATCCCTCACAATTCCAGGGTTAAATTTCGCTTTAGACATGGGGATGGAGTATGGGTCGATCGTATTCCTGCATGGATTCATTATGCAACTTTTGATGCTTCTAAATTTGGAGCCCCCTATGATGGTGTTCATTGGGATCCTCCAGCTGATGAAAGGTAACCACCACCCACACACTCATATGGTCACATCCCCCCGGGAAGTAAAGTACAACAATAAAACATGTGACAAAATCATGATGCTTGTTACCTTCTTGTATTTCACAGGTATATGTTTAAGCATCCCCGGCCTCCGAAACCTCATGCTCCACGTATCTATGAGGCTCATGTGGGCATGAGTGGTGAAAAGCCAGCAGTAAGCACATATAGGGAATTTGCAGACAATGTGTTGCCCCGCATACGAGCAAATAACTACAACACAATTCAGTTGATGGCAATTATGGAACATTCTTACTATGCTTCTTTTGGGTACCATGTGACAAATTTCTTTGCAGTTAGCAGCAGATCAGGCACACCAGAGGACCTCAAATATCTTGTTGATAAGGCGCACAGTTTAGGATTGCGAGTTCTGATGGATGTTGTCCATAGCCATGCAAGTACCAATGTAACCGATGGTTTAAATGGCTATGACGTTGGACAAAGCACTCAAGAGTCCTATTTTCATACAGGAGATAGGGGCTATCATAAACTTTGGGATAGCCGTGTATTCAATTATGCTAACTGGGAGGTCTTGAGGTTTCTTCTTTCTAATCTGAGATATTGGCTGGATGAATTCATGTTTGATGGCTTCCGATTTGATGGAGTTACATCAATGTTGTATCATCACCATGGTATCAACGTGGGATTTACTGGAAACTACAATGAGTATTTCAGTTTGGACACTGATGTGGATGCAGTTGTTTACATGATGCTTGCAAACCATTTAATGCACCATCTCCTGCCAGAAGCAACTGTTGTGGCTGAAGATGTTTCAGGCATGCCTGTCCTTTGCCGGCCAGTTAATGAAGGTGGAGTTGGGTTTGACTATCGCCTAGCAATGGCTATTCCTGATAGATGGATTGACTACCTGAAGAACAAAGACGACTCCAAATGGTCAATGGGTGAAATATCGAATACTTTGACCAACAGGAGATATACTGAAAAATGCATTGCATATGCTGAGAGCCATGATCAGGTACAGTTGTTTTTTTCTTTTGGGTTACGTTACAAGTACTTAACTTAGGTACGTGTCATGAATCGAGTATTTTGTTTCCTTGTAGACTAGACAAGTAAACAGGTGGATTGATTGCCTTTTGAATACATTAACTTGGCAATAGTATAGGTCATCATATTTTCATTCTGATAGTAACCGCATTATTCAAATTTATGAGAGTCTCAGAAGTATTTAGTTTTTGCAGTCACATACTATTTGTGTATCACCTACTGATTAATTGTACAACTTTTTTCCAGTCTATCGTTGGTGACAAAACAATTGCATTTCTTCTTATGGACAAGGAAATGTACAGTGGCATGTCAGATTTGCAGCCAGCTTCACCTACAATTGATCGTGGGATTGCACTTCAAAAGGTTTTATTTGACTCTTGAATGTGTTTCATCACCTCTGATATATTTTACTTATTGCTTTCCAAACATTCCAGATGATTCACTTCATCACAATGGCCCTTGGTGGTGATGGCTACTTGAATTTTATGGGGAATGAGGTAGTGCTCTATTAAAAAAATCTTACTGAGATTTCATGGATCCTAGGTCTTTTTTTTTGGTTGGGTGACCATTTGTTTTCTCAATATAGCAACTGTTTTGTGGCTATTTGCTTGATTAACGTTAAGTTATTATTAGTGCTTGTTGTTGCACATAATATATGGTCTGTTTATTCGTGGTCATGCTCTTGTGACTTGCCCAATATATTTATACGATATGCCATATATGTGATTATTTGTTTATCAATGGATTTGTTTATACTGCTATTTTCTGAGGTCTCACCACCATCTTATAGAGATATTAATCTAGTCTTACATGTGAGGGTGTGACCGTCAGTAAGTTACTGGCATAAAAATTGTGATGGTGTCTTTGATTGATTGTACAATTTCCTTCTAGTTTGGTCACCCAGAATGGATTGACTTTCCAAGAGAAGGCAACAACTGGAGCTATGATAAGTGCAGGCGCCAATGGAGCCTTGTTGACACCGATCACCTGCGGTACAAGGTTATGTCTATGCATAGAACCCTTAATATCTTTCCGTCCTGGTACCATTTTGGGCTCCCTTCTATCTACTTTTTCATTTTACTTTGCTCCTCTGATTGTAGCTACTCTTTTTTGGTTCCATATTCCACCTTGGTTTTACATTGAGTTCGACTTCAAGTGTGCTGTTGCACATTTTGTTAAGCAGCTGTAAACTCCATGTATAGTAAAAGGACAGACCCAGTGCGGGAAAAACTCCATGTATAGTAAAGTGCATAAATCCAGTACTTGTTGCTTAATAGACCGATTTCAATGAACTGTGAAAACATATTATGTTTAATGATACGTATTACTTGTGTGAAACAAGGATGGGTGGAAAAGGTGTGGTGCAGGAAACGAGGAGGGATGAGGGAGGAGAGAGATAGATTATTTGGAAGCGAGTGACAATTAATTTGGGGGAAAATGTGGACGGGTAGAATGACAATTGAATTGGGATGGGGAGTCCATATTTTTGTGCATAGATTTGTATCACGTCTTGGCAAATTAATGTATTTCTTAATATTTTTTTGTGATATAAAATATTTATTGGCATATGATGAACAACATATCGGGAATACTCAAGTTATTTACAGTTCAGGTTTGAAATTGATCTCAGCTAACACATCAAATTCTCATTGCGCAAATGATGAACAGTACATGAATGCTTTTGATCAAGCAATGAACGCGCTCGACGAAAGATTTTCCTTCTTATCTTCACCAAAGCAGATTGTAAGTGAAATGAACGAAGAGGAAAAGGTAATTACTAGATAATATTTAGCAAAGGAGTTTGTTGCACCGTTTGTTTTTCTTCTTTCAGCGAATAATAGCTGACTTTCTTAAAACACGCTTTGGCATCTAATTTCTACTTCCTTTCAGGTTATTGTCTTCGAACGAGGGGATTTGGTTTTTGTTTTCAATTTTCACCCCAAGAAAACTTATGAGGGGTAACTGACTTATTGAATCATTTGAGAATCCCTTTTGCATGTTATCTGATGTCCATCTCACCTTCGCTTTGCAAATAATGTGCAGTTACAAAGTTGGATGCGATCTGCCTGGGAAATACAGAGTAGCACTGGACTCAGATGCTTTGGTGTTTGGTGGGCATGGAAGAGTAAGTAATATTTCCAGATGGCAGGTGCCGGAAAATGTTCATTTTATCCTGTAATGGGGGCCGTCAGATATGTATCAGGCTATCGTGTTTGCAAGATTAATCTCTGTCATGGCACAGGTTGGGCACGATGCGGATCACTTCACGTCTCCTGAAGGAGTTCCAGGAGTACCTGAAACCAACTTCAACAATCGCCCTAACTCGTTTAAAGTCCTTTCCCCACCTCGCACTTGTGTGGTAATGTCCATTTATCGACTACTTGTGGCAGATTAACAAAAGGCAGTGCTATAGCAGGAGTGCAGTAGTAACCTCAGAAAACATTTTGCTATCAGGCTTACTACCGCGTGGATGAAGAGGCTGAACGGCTTCAGAAGGAAGCAGCATCAAGTGGCGAGAAGACTTCCCCAGAGTTCATCGATGTTGAGGCTACTCACGTCAAAGCACCTACTACCAAAGAGTATGGAGAATCAACCAGCGGGGAGGCAACATCTGATGGTGGTAGGGGTTCAAACAACGATGATTTTGGCAAGAAGGGAAGGAAGTTTGTGTTTCGGTCGTCGGACGAAGACTCCAAGTATTAAGCAGGACTGGCTGTTGGTAGTGGACTAGCTAGTGGTTGTAATGGTCGTGCAACTTTGTGGCTTGCCTAGGACTCGGTCCTGGTTCGTTGGCGGTGGACCAGGGCACCTGCATGTAATAATTTTCCGGAAAGAAAGTATTAGGGGGACAAGGGAGCAATGGCCTTTATCTGGAGCTTGGCTATCGAATGGCTGAATGAACCGAATGTGTGAAATAACAGTTCCTGTCCAGAATAAAACTTTCATTTGGTTTTGCACCTCATACTGCTTGCCTGGATGAAGTGGTAAGTCTGATACTGAAACTGGCGAGGGGCGAGGAAGCTTGGCTCCCTGTTCCCTCCTTTCTTTGTTCACATTTCAGCAGATCAGGCTCCACTCAGGCTCGGGTGTCGAGGTGTTTTCTTTTTCTTTCTTCAGCTGCTAAAACGAAAACAAGGAGGTTCAGCAACGACCTGTTATTCCAGGTCTTCCTCCACGAGCTAAGCCAACTCGACCATCATCGTCACTCGCAGCCACAGCACTGACTGAGGTGAGGAGGTGACTGACCCACCAACAGCAACAGCAACAGAAAAGAGACTGGCAATCCATCCACCTCTCAAGACTTGGACCGTTTCAAATTAAGAGCAGCCTGCCTTTTTGTTGTGTGGTGATTGGTGAGGCTGAATAATGTCACCATGCATGGACTGGACTCGTATATCAATTAGCAGCAGCAAAGATCGACCTGCGACGACTTGTGCTGGAAGGAGGAGCTGAACCAGGGAAGAAGAACTGGTCCAATTGACGACGTGGACGGCTCCATCTCTTGATTTTCTCCATTTTATCTCCAGTCTCCTAGCACCAGGCAAGTCTACTCTAGAATGTACTAGCGCTCTTGTCTTGTGAGGAGAGTACGTATTAAATAAGGCAGCTTCATGGGAAAAGGGTGGCACAAGCACAGATTAAAGCTGCTAATTAAAGGCTATCGTTTCAGCTTCTCTCTAATCTCAACATGTATGCTTGATGAGTCCAAGCAGAGGTCCATAGTTGCTAATGGTGGTAAAGTACCTGAAAATTGAAACCACTTTAGGCAAACATTAGTCTCTTTCTGCGCAGTAGCCGGCAAAACCGTTTTTAATTTGTGCAATGATTATGTGCCTGGAAAGTAATTTCGTCAAAAAGGAGAATAGTAATTGCAAGACTTGGAACGTTTCAACACGGTTTTGGGGGAGAGTGCAGAGAAAATAGATGGGAGGGATGGACAAGGACAGTATTATTGGAGACGTCTCGAGAGATCAGAGCCGCCATCATCATCATGCATGTCCTCTACTTGGAATTTCTTGTGGAAGTCATGAACTGGAGCAACTAATTGGACTGTCAGCACGTCAAACCGTCTACGTACCATCTTGTTGAAAATACAGGCCAGTATTACCTGTTCATGAGGCTTCCTGAACTTAACTACTAGTACACGTAAAGCCATCGATCAACAGCGAAATCAAAGGAACCGAACGACGATGCGAGCAGTAAAAGTCATGAGATGTGACGCCGGTGAAGAGACAACAGCAAATTTTGATTCCACGGCACGGCCGGCGGCCTATATATACAAAGGGCCGAAACCACGTCTCCTCTCACACTCGATCATCAAACAATTAATCGTAATCAACATTCGACAATAGACACTATATATCTTTTGTACTGAAATTATTAATTAATCATCATTGAGATAGTGAAGAGAAGCAAGAGGGAGATGGAGGCGGAGCTGCCGGGGTTCCGGTTCCACCCGACGGAGGAGGAGCTGCTGGAGTTCTACCTGAAGCAGCAGGCGGTGCATGGCAAGAAGAAGCTCAAGTTCGACATCATCCCCACCGTCCAGCTCTACCGCCACGAGCCGTGGGAGCTCCCAGGGATGGCGCGGATCGTCGGGGACAGGGAGTGGTACTTCTTCGTGCCGCGCGACCGGCCGACGACGAAGCAGCTCCAGGCCGGCGGCGGGCGGCCGAGCCGGACGACGGAGCGCGGGTTCTGGAAGGCCACGGGGTCGGACCGCGCCGTGCGTTGCGCCGCCGACCCGAAGCGGCTCATCGGGCTGAAGAAGACGCTCGTCTACTACGAGGGACGCGCGCCTCGAGGCACCAAGACCGACTGGGTCATGAACGAGTACCGCCTCCCCGACGACACCACCATTATTGGTGGCTCGTCGTCGTCCATCGTTCTGTGCAAGATCTACCGGAAGGCTGTGTCGCTCAAGGAGCTGGAGCAGCGAGTGGCCATGGAGGAGCTTAATGCAAGCGCCACCGCCACTCCGTCGTCGGCCTCCCACGATAACAGTACCACCGCCGGCTCCATCTCCTCCTCGTCGTCGTCGGAGCCCCAGCACCAGCAGGTGATGACGACGACGGAGATGAAAACAGAGGAGGGGATGGTGGCGGTGGCGAGGCCGGCGACGCTGAGCCTGCCGCAGCTGGAGATAGCGGCGAGGCCATCGGAGCATCAGGTGGGATCCGAGGGGATGATGATGATGCAGGACCCCTTCCTGACGCAGCTGCGCAGCCCATGGATGGAGGCCTGCTGGTCGCCAGCATACTACTACGGCAGCAGCGTCCTCAACTTTTAATTAATTCATGATACTAGTAATAAGCTACGACATACTGGTATGTAGTCGGTCATTAGGCACGCCGCAATAATCGTCTTTAATTTGGATGAATATACAGTAGCAAAACACCCATGCATGGCTATGGGCAATTAATGGCATGGAGGTTGATCTCGGCCTAGTAGTGAACTTCACTCAGCTGTACAGCAGTCACGTACGTTTTGCCGCGATTTGATCAACACAAGACATGAAATGAAGCTACCAAGACAGTAGTTGACTGGACTAGTTGTAGTTGGGGAGTGATGAACTAGCAGTGAGATCGAGATCAGAGGAGTGGCTTGGCAGCCTATCGTTCACTTGTTGGTCGCTTGGCCCCGAAAGCCACACGCAAGATGCCACAAACCAACAACAACAAGAACCGGACCAAGATGGACGGTTCACGCATCTTCTCTTCTTCTCCAACCAAAGTGATTTCATATTTTCCTAAGTTGAAATCGTAGTACAGTAATATCTCAGGATGATTGTGAAGAAAGCATCCTGAATTTGCCTTGGTCCAGCAGCCTCACAAAGGAAATCCATGGCCACGGTCGCCTCCACGTCTCCCTGCCTTCCTTTCCCATTCCCACTATATCTACTGATCTCATCTGCTTCTGTCCCGGCCACTCTGTCGTCTCCAGCCAACAACAAGGCAAAAGCCAGCCATGGCGCCGCCCTGTCTATCCTCCTCCTCCCACCTTCTCATCACCGCCTCCCTCCCCAAGCCCAAACCTTCCTCCCTCAGCCCGCCCCGCGTCGCTCACTCCAACAAGCCCTTCCCGGCCGCTCTCCTCGCCCTCACCGCCGCTTCCGCGCTCCCCGCCCTCGCCGCCGACGCGCCAGCTCCTCCCCCTGCCCCGGCCCCGGCGCCTGAGATCATCCAGGCCGAGGCCCCCACCCCGGCCGCCAACCCTTTCTCCAACTCCCTCCTCACCGCCCCCAAGCCCTCCTCCGCCGCCGCCGACCTCCCCGACGGCGCCCAGTGGCGCTACAGCGAGTTCCTCAACGCCGTCAAGCGCGGCAAGGTCGAGCGCGTCCGCTTCTCCAAAGACGGCGGCGTCCTCCAGCTCACCGCCATCGACGGCCGCCGCGCCACCGTCGTCGTCCCCAATGACCCCGACCTCATCGACATCCTCGCCACCAACGGCGTCGACATCTCCGTCTCCGAGGGCGAGGCCGCCGGCCCCGGAGGATTCGTCGCCTTCGTCGCCAACCTCCTCTTCCCCTTCATCGCCTTCGCCGGCCTCTTCTTCCTCTTCCGCCGCGCGCAGGGTGGCCCCGGCGCCGGCCCTGGCGGCCTCGGCGGACCCATGGACTTCGGTCGCTCCAAGAGCAAGTTCCAGGAGGTGCCCGAGACCGGCGTGACCTTCCTTGACGTCGCGGGCGCCGACCAGGCCAAGCTCGAGCTGCAGGAGGTCGTCGATTTCCTCAAGAACCCCGACAAGTACACCGCCCTGGGAGCCAAGATCCCCAAGGGCTGTCTCCTCGTCGGCCCGCCTGGCACAGGTAAAACTCTCCTCGCGCGTGCCGTCGCCGGAGAGGCCGGGGTGCCCTTCTTCTCCTGCGCGGCCTCCGAATTCGTCGAGCTCTTCGTCGGTGTCGGTGCCTCCAGGGTCAGGGACCTCTTCGAGAAGGCCAAGGCCAAGGCGCCGTGCATCGTCTTCATCGATGAGATTGATGCCGTCGGGAGGCAGCGTGGTGCCGGCCTTGGTGGTGGAAACGACGAGAGGGAGCAGACCATTAACCAGCTGCTCACGGAGATGGACGGCTTTTCCGGCAACAGCGGTGTCATTGTGCTTGCTGCCACCAACAGGCCCGATGTCCTGGACTCGGCTCTTCTACGGCCTGGGAGGTTTGATCGCCAGGTCACCGTTGACAGGCCAGATGTTGCCGGCCGTGTCCGGATTCTTGAGGTGAGTGAGTTTGTCTGCTTAATGTGCTTCTGTTTAAATGTGTACTACATGACTTACCAGGCATCGTGTCATCTAATAATAGGTCCACTCCAGAGGAAAGGCATTGGCCAAAGATGTCGACTTTGACAAAGTTGCTAGAAGAACCCCTGGTTTCACCGGAGCTGATCTCCAAAACCTTATGAACGAGGCTGCCATTCTTGCCGCTCGCCGTGATCTTAAGGAAATAAGCAAGGATGAGATCTCTGATGCTCTGGAGAGGATCATTGCTGGCCCTGAGAAGAAAAATGCTGTTGTTTCTGAAGAGAAGAGAAGACTTGTGGCTTACCACGGTAAGTTTTATCACCACCATGCATCGTAACTTGAACTCATCCTGGGGGCCATGGATTGCTGATCCTTTGTTTCAATTTTTTGAACTTGCAGAGGCTGGTCATGCCCTCGTTGGTGCCCTAATGCCTGAATATGATCCGGTTGCTAAGATCTCCATCATTCCTCGTGGTCAAGCTGGTGGACTCACATTCTTTGCTCCAAGTGAAGAGAGGCTCGAGTCTGGATTGTACAGCAGGAGTTATCTAGAGAACCAAATGGCTGTAGCCCTTGGTGGCAGGTACGGTTTCCATGCAAAATTTGCTTATTTCTGCTTCCATCAGTCGCTGATTCTGTGCAGAATGATGGATTTTTTGAGCTATCATGGTTTGCAGGGTTGCTGAAGAGGTGATCTTTGGCCAAGAAAATGTGACAACAGGAGCCTCCAACGACTTTATGCAGGTGTCACGTGTCGCAAGACAAATGGTTGAACGATTTGGATTCAGTAAGAAGATTGGACAAATTGCAATCGGAGGACCCGGTGGAAACCCTTTCTTGGGACAGCAGGTATGCCATTATAGTTGAAAGGCTTGCTAGAAAGATCATTTTGCCTGGAATTCAGGTCTTTAAAAGTTAACTAAAGAACTAGAACTGCAAACTTGAACAAGTACAGCACATCTGGCCAACATTTGCTGTCCTTGATGTCCTCACTGTGAGCTTCTAGGGAAAGTCCTGTGCTCCGAATTGCCCACTTACCTTGATGACTGGTGACAACCGTGCATCTTTGTGCTCCCCTCATGCTGCCAACTGTGTCATCATAATTGGTGCTTATTTTGTGTGGCTGCTGCTAGACCTTGGTTTTTCTGCCTAACCTGGAAGTGTCTCACTTGATTTAATTATTGCTTACCGAACTTTTTCTCGCTAATTCTCAGCAGCTGTGTGACTCAGAGTTTGACAATGTTTCACATTGTGGTTGCAGATGTCAAGCCAGAAGGACTACTCGATGGCAACTGCAGACATTGTGGATGCTGAGGTGAGGGAGCTCGTTGAGAAGGCCTACTCGAGAGCAACGCAGATCATCACCACACACATTGACATCCTCCACAAGCTCGCGCATCTTCTGATGGAGAAGGAGACCGTGGATGGCGAGGAGTTCATGAGCCTTTTCATCGACGGCCAGGCCGAGTTGTTTGTTGCTTGAGGCAGCAAGGCATGCAGCTAGCTGGTTCGTTCGTAGTGTGCCTTGTGGTCACCAGAGGAAACGGTGAATACAACCTGTAGGAACTACATTGATGAAGTCAAAGATGTCCTTTTGCATCGCATACCTGTATAGTTCTTTGTAAAATGACGCTGTGTAATGACATTGAGCAAGTAATCTGCTAATGCTTATAGTAATCCAACTGACCTATCTTCTAAAGGAATCAAGGCCCCAGGATAACGGCTAAGCCAGCATCTACCAAAAAAGAGGGGAAACAAATTGAACTGCTGCTTTAGGCGAGATGGCCCATAAAACTGAATACCAAGAGCCAGTGTGATAATACTACTGTATTTCGTTATGGGTAACTCACACAACAAGGACTGGTTGCAAGAGCAGCAAAATACATAAATTGTTTCTCACAACATTTGCACTGAATCTCAAATACAGAAGCGCAATGATAAGAAAACCACTTTGTGCTAAACAAGTTGCAAACAACATGAAACCCATGCAGGGTGGCGTATTTTATTGACTGTGACTCCTGCTGGAGCATGCCACGCATCCTTAGGCCCTCAGCCGCACGGATCACTCAACTTAATGAGATGATGAGGATGATCCCTGCCCAAAAAATAATACGAAACCCGTCACGATTTGCCGGTGGGGCAAAAAACCTGTTCCAAACAGTACAATAGACCCACTTGGAAGTGAACTGACTCTTTCATGTGAACTGTTGGTTAAGTTATTTTAAGGAGAAGACGATGCATCAGGTTAGAGCTAGCAAATGCAGCGAAGGCAACTGAGAATATCTGGGTATTATCATGCTTTTGGTAGTTAAGAAAGGAACTTATTGCTATTTGGTTCCCAAACCCTGCAAATTAAATACAAAAAAGAATATGGAAGCAACTCGATGCCATGAGAAAAAAAAAACATGAAATTGAACATGCGAAAAGATTGTTGATATACACAGAATCAAACAGCTTCAAGCCATAAACAAAAGAGCTATAGCATATTTTTTTTTTTCCATTCCAAGTGAAGACAGCACTCAGATGCCAATACCTCAGGTTCATGTCCATGTCCATGAGAGTGATCATCATGCCCGTCCCAAGGATGACGCAAACCCTGAAAACAGTGCGAATAATCAACTTACAATTGGTTAAACCTAGTAAAGTGTAGAGCTTGCATTAGATAAAACAAAAGATAAATTACCAAAAGCACAGCTCCGTCCTGCTTAGCCCTGTAGAAAACCCAAAACCTGCAGGAAAGCACATCTGAGTTACTTATGCTTGTGAAAAAAATTATATGACCAAATCATGCTGCTAGAATACTTGGGGCCTGAAATATATGAAACAAATGATCAAGCCTGGGTGCCCTTAAAGTTGTAAGTTTTTTTTAACAACATCGTGTTCAAATGGAGATGCCCGTGTGTTGAATATGAATTCAAATCGAAAAATTCGCGATGCTGTTTGCGTCGGATTTGAGTGTACAAATATATAGGCAGAATCAGAGGTGTCCGACAATGAATGGATGTAAATCCATCGGGTTCGACGGAGACGGATGGATGAATCGGAGGGTCAACAACAAGAGGGGGAGGTGAGAGGAGAAGGGCGTACCACATGACGGCGCAGAGTCCCTTGCCTGCGACGGTGTGCCAGCGCTTGTTGTGGGGGATGGAGTAGCCCTTGTGGGTGGTGCCGCCGCCGGCCATCGCCGTGGTCTGCCTCCGGCGCTTGTGTGATGGTGGTGGTGGTCTGGATCTGGGTCATGAGTCTCTGGTGTGGCCGTGTGAGGAGGATCAAAGTCCAATGGGCTCTATAGGCCCAACAGTTGATTAGGCCCATAAAGTCTCCGGAGAAAGCCCAATCATATTTAAACTGGGCCTTCTTTCTTTCTGGCCCAATAAGAAATATGACATCAGCAGGTCTCCACTCCACTCCACTACATTTGGTTTCTGTTCGAAATTAAGGAGGGAAAAACTCCGGCGGCGAACTCTTCCGCTGCCGCTCCGGCGGCCGTCATCGCCGCCCATGGCCAGCCGCTTCGCCCTCATCAACGAGCTCCGCGACCTCATCGCCTCCTCCTCCTCCACCGCCTCCGCCTCCGCGCCCACCTCCGCCCACCTCGAGGTCAAGCTCCGCGAGGTCCTCCCCAATCTCCTCCGCAACTACGTCGTCCCCTCCCCTAACGGTCAGCGCCTCCACTCCCCTCGCACTCGCATTCGTTCATTTCTCGCGGATGCCGATCGGCCTATTGACCTGACCCCGTTTCCGACCGCGAGCTGCAGCCAGCGACAGGGAGGTTACCGCGGTGCTCAGGCTGGTCGCCTACACGGCGCTCAAGATTCCGGGGGTCTTCTACCAGGGGCGCGCCGCCTACGTCATCTGCGTCATAGGCCGCATCCTTCCCTTCCTCGCTGAACCTAATTTCCGGTACTGCCCTTCTTCCCTCTCCCTATCCCCCCTCTAAACCCTAGTCCATTCGCTCCTCGCACTCAAAACGGTTACGGTTTCACTGTGGTGCCATCTATTCCCACCCCAGTAGCAATTACTAATAAGTAGGGGACTGATTTACTTTCCCAAAACTCTAGACTACCGTATCTCATTTGTTATGCAGTGATTTTCCTTCTTGTCCATTTCATTTGATACGTGTCTCCCATCCACAAGTGGGACGGGTACCTGAGTTCCGTGCTACCTGCGTATTAATTTACAGACACAAAGTAATCTGGCTTAGATTTATTTTTCAGGTCAAGGCATGAGCTTATCTTCAATGCAGTTTGGAATCTTCTCTCGGTTCTGCGCACAGGTGACCGAGAAGCCTACCGACAGTTCTTTATGGATGCCATGGTTGCAGTGGAAGGTGTGCACACATTCCTCTTTTACTTTGTTACAGTCCATGCATTCGTCAGGTCCTTAGGTTAGGCAGAAAGGCTTCATACTTTACCTTGTAAAATGTAACAGATGTGCTAGATGTGGCATCAATGCATCATGAGAGTCCTAATGGTGTGCCTCCTGGAAGATTGTTAGTTAAATGCCTCTGCGGATCCTTCTCCGGTATTTGGGATTCACCTGGGATTTTTAGTGACCTCCCAGACAGTTGCCGGCCGAAGAATGGACCTGGTGTTCTGGTTGATCTCACAGGTCACACAAGATGGCGTCCATTTGCCACTTCGCTGATTAAATTAGTTAACAAGTGTCTTACAGATGGAACCTTGTATGTTCATGGGCTTGTGAACATGTCATTTGTTTATGCTGCTTGCTCTATGCTCTGCCATGTGGATGAATCTCTGCACAAGGTTGGTTTCTAACACTTATAATTAAGCTTTCATGAATACTTTAATTTTTGTTTTATACCTATGGACCTTGTACACACTGGTGATTAATCTGGTGGAGCAGGTTTGCTTTGATTTTGCTCGTATTGTTGCCACAGTGATGACTGTTGATATCCTTCCAGTAGAAAACATTATTCGTTCAATCACGTGCATTTTGAGCGAAGATGTTACTGGCCTTTCTGATTTCAGGTATACTTCTGTATATACCTTTTGCTTGGTTGTTTAAATGACTGCTTTTATTCAGATATAGATAGGTTGGATCCTGGATGAAATATTGGACACAAAATTCATGACGTTAAATCTTTGAATGTTTTCCTGTTCATGGATTTACATCTATTTCTCGTTAGGCACAAGAACGTTACCCTACATCCATTTTGGGATATGCTCTGTGTTTAGTAGTCTACTGCTGGAAACTTCCTTCTTTAACGCGTTAAACAAAAAAGTTAGTTGTAATCCAATCATTCATTTGTGGATTTTCGGGCCCACTGTGTCTGAGGTTAACGATGGGTTCGTATGAATGGAAATAGTTGGGGGCATCTTACCTTTTTCCCAGTTTCAAAACTTAATTCTGAACCAAGCTGTAACCATTCTATTCTGGATTAAAACTTGCCAACATCAGCAGCACTGGCATTGCTTTCGTGTAAGGCTAGCTGAAAACATTATGCATGTATAGCTAGTATATGTGCTTAGGAATATTGAAACTGGAAGAAGCTGTTTGCGTTTTCTCTTTTCCAACAATGTCACATGAGTGGCTGCGTACATTCGCTTACTCCATGGGTCCTGCTTGTTCAGTTACTTCCATTCCGTATGTGCTGCATATTCATCATTATCCTTTTGCTAGTACCAAACCAAATTTCTTGCAATATTCTCCATTCTTTGAGTTTCTTATCTGCAGACAACCTGGATGCATCTGTATTCTGTAATGCTAACCAGCTAACAACTGTGCTGATTCTAGGCAACGTTTAAATAAATTGAATCATAAAGCAAATAAGCGAAGTGACATTAGATGCTCAGATGCAAAGTTCGACAACGACAACAAAGCCTTTGTCCCAAGCACGTTGGGGTAGGCGCAGATGCAAAATTTGAATCTAAATTATATCCAAAGGTGGTGGTTCCTCAGTCCCTGTATCTACCAGGTTTTTAGATTAACGGAGAACAGAGCATGATGTAAATCCTTTCAATATACCTTATCTGAAAATCCTAAATACTCTACCCAATTCCAAAAATAATTACTTATATGTAGAATTGCAAGTTACTCCCTCCGCCCCCCAAAAGTTTGTCGCTTTGTGGCTCATTTTTCCCTTATAACTCAGGTTTTTTTCCCCTTATTATTTACAAGCGCATGTTGTTACATACCACTATACTTTATCTTTCTTTATGCAGAGATGCAGATTATGACTTTTCAGTAGGAGCATGTCTTCATGCACTGCATTGTTCATGTCCAAATTATATTGTTGAATCTACAGCGACTGATATTGTAAATGTTCTCGAAAGAGCAGTAAAGACCAGCAAGAGTGCAGAGCTTCAGGTTAGATGACCAACTTGACTTCCCAGATTCTGTGTGTACTGACACTTACTAACTTCTACACCTTTGCAGGTTGCAATGTACACTGCATATGAGAGGATAATCCAAATCTGCTCCCCACAAGTATGGAAACCAGAAATCCTTCTGAAGTTACTTTGCTTGCCAAAACCTTGCAACAGATTGATTGAATGCATTCGAGTGGTTGTTGACAAGTGCGGTCAAATTCTTTTTACTCTGGATGATGGTGATGGTCGAAGCATCCCTCAGGCTAAATCTGAAGAATTTGGCCTGACAAAAGTTGGCCAGAAAAGAACAACACAGAATGATGATGTTTTTTTTGCCAAACGCCAGAAGATTAATGAATTTGGATTTTCTGCTGGTATTGGATCAGAAATAGAAAAGGATTCCAGTTACGCTCTTCGACTATCTTTATATTCTCTTATTAAAGGCTTATCACCTGATAGTCATGAGGCTTGTCCATTGAACCCTGAGACTGCTATTGATGTTCTTAGTCTGATGTGCATCTCGTTGTGTGTTTATCCAAAGACAAGTCTATTTACTAGAATTTCCATGCAAGTTCTTTCCTGGGTTTCTTGGATTCACACACAGGTAGGCTAAAATCATGATAGGCTTGAATGTCATGCTATTAGGCTGTAATTATCATCTAACTGTATGAACCCTAAACATTGATGAATGATGCAGATGACCGAGAGAAATTTGCTCTCCTTTGACATATCACTATATCTTGAAGCTCTTCATACTGTAATGCTTCTCCAGTGTAAGCCTTCCTTCCACTTGTACATGTCACCAGTTTTGTAGAATTTTGCATTCCATGCATTTCCTTTTCTAGGAATGATTTTTTTTTCAGGAGTTCCTGCATGCCTTATGAGCCTTGCAAGCTGTGATTTGAATATGGAGTGTATATGAAACCTGAGGTTAATTTGGTTAGGAAGAGCTTTTAATACTTGCACGGTGCATATTGTTCAGTTTCGCTAATAAACTGTTACATTCCAACAAAACAATTTAAACAGGTAGGATACTAGGATGTGAATGAGAACCAATGAAACATAACTGAACCAACTCATCCTCTGCTGCCAAGCAGAATGTAAGGTTTCCCTGATCTGCTTTTCAACTACTTTTTTTTTTTTTTAAAAAAATAAGCATTTACAGCTCTGCAGCAACCACATATTTACCCTAAGCTGACCTGATAAGCTAAGCTTATTTTTCATGTCCACTGGCCTATTGTATTAATTTCATAAGACCATTTAAAGGGGTATGAATAGGGGAGCTTTTACCTCACTAGTATAACAAGTCCTTTAAGCTCAGGCTTTGCCTTCCTATGTACATGGTACTATTTCGAAATTGTAGCCATCTTTCTCATGATTTAGTAGCTTACCCTGTTTTATCTCAATATCTGTTCAGTCTATCTTCCTGGACACACTAGATTGCATGAAGATAAATTGGATGGCGACAGTACATATTTCCTTCACCCAATATATGCTGATCTCACCAGCTTGCTGAAATTGATGTGGGATGATGATCATGTTTTTATTCAAACTTGTTCAGACCACAATGTAAAATGCCTCTTGATGCAAGTCATCTCTAAGATTGGCAATAGACTGAATGCTGGATGTGGCCTTGAAATCCTTGATTTGGCCATCCATAATGGAACTGCTGAGATTCAAAACGAGGCTCTCATGTCACTACCCATCATTGTGCTGTACTCTGGTCCTAGGATGCTTGGAGCAATGTTCAAGAAACTTGAGTGAGTGGGCGACTGGGCATGCTTCTCTCTTCATGATACTAGATCTAGATTAGGTTGTATGTTTCCTGTTAATCTTTATAATAAATGGTAAATGCACCAGTGAATTGATGTTTGGGTTATAGTTACTAAATGTTATTGAAGACATATTGAGAAGTATTTTATTCATTCTCCAATACATGTCATTATAAGTTCAATTTTGCTTTAACGGATCGAGGTGTTTTTTTTTTCATTTCTTACTTATTTACCAATGTCATTTACTACTATGAAATAGTGTAATCCACCACATCACTGGATCAATAGGTAACCTATGGGGTTCTGAGTGAGCACATTACTATCATTTTATTTTTATTATTTGTGCCTTTTTTTGAGGAAATTGTTTGTGCCTTTCTTGCTATGCAGTATGCAGTATCCTAGAACACTGAACACGTATGTAGGAAGCGGGTAGAATGTTATTCGTATGTGCATATTACACCTTCAATTATTATTATTGTTGTTGTTGTTGTTGTTGTTGTTGTTATTTTCATTGGGCTTTTGCAAAATATCATAGTTTCACTTGTTTCAGATCTGTAGGTGCTTTAGGATTCGAAAAAGTTGGGAAAAGTATCGCCTTCTCACTTGGTTTTCTATCTTGTTTAAATGGAGCTACTGATTACACTGACAGCATGGGGAACCGCTGCAAGCTGCTTTTGGACAAACACTCTAAACAACCAGCCTCAACATTAGATCTTCTTTTGAGGGGTTTCTGGTGTCCACAATGTGATAGGAGTAGAAACGTCCATGGTGTAGAGCAAATTTGTATTGTGGACATTGCACCAGTACGAGATGAAAATGTTGACTTCAAAATTAACATCTCAAAGGCCCACTCTCTTTTCTTCGAGCTTCTATATGAAGGGATTTCAGAGAAATGTATAGTTTCCATGGTTGAAGTTCTGCCACGAATATTGAGACATTCTAATAGCCAGGTGTTGCTTGAGAGGAGAATTCAGTGGGTTCAGTGTGTTGATTTTCTGCTACTACATGAAATAAAAGCTGTCAGAGAAGCATTTTCTGGTGTTGTCAGCTGCTTCGTGGAAAATAATGTTAGTGATATTTTATTTTCTGATGGACTGGGAAATGGAGGGACTACTGAACTTAAATTCATGGACAAAATAAAGTTTGCTTTCACTGAAGCTGAAAACACTGATATTCTACTGACGCTTCTGGAATCAGTTGGTACAATTATGAAAGTTAGTGATGTCCATGGAGAAATTTTCTTTTCCTCATTTATATTACTTATTGATCAACTTGATAGTCACAATTCCATCATAAGGATGACCACATTGAGATTAATTCACAGATGCTGCATTTATTGTTTCAAAGGAGGACTGGATCTCTTCCTCTCCAAGTACTTGCATGTTAGAGATAACTTATATAACTATCTGTCATCTAGACTTGTGACTCAACCCATAATGATTAAAGAATTTGCTGAGGGTGTTGCTGGAATTAAGACTGAAGAACTGATTAAGAGAATGGTTCCATCAGTTATACCAAAGCTTATCGTGTCACACCAAAAAAATGACAAAGCTGTTATCACTCTCCGTGAGCTGGCAAGCCATCTAAACACTGAACTAGTATCACTGATCGTAAATCTGTTGCCTAAAGTACTCTGCTTTGCTCTTTTTTATGAAGACGGGCAGCATTTACCATCTGTTCTACAATTTTATAAGACTGAGACAGGAACTGATAGCAAAGAGATATTTACAGCTGCTTTGCCAACACTGCTTGATGAAATTGTATGTTTTCCTGAGGAATCTGATCAAAAAGAGACTAATGAAAGGTGATTGTTCTTTGTCCTAGAAATTGATTTCTTCATTAACATGCTTTCAGTGATTATGAATAATTTAATAATGAGTTCTTTTGAAATGTTAATATTCAGGACAGCGAGAATTTCACCAACGATTCAGAATATTGCTAGAATTTTGAAAGGCAATGATAATCTTCCTGAGTTTTTGAGGAATGATTTTGTTCGCCTTCTCAATAGCATTGACAAGAAGATGCTTCACTCCGATGATGTGAAGCTTCAAAAACAAGCTCTCCAGCGAATAAGGAAATCAGTTGAGATGATGGGCCCTTATCTGAGTGCACATGCGCCAAAGATTATGGTTCTATTGATTTTCGCCATTGATAAGGAAGCTCTTCAGATGGATGGTCTTGATGTGTTGCATTTTTTCATAAAGCAATTAGCTGAGGTATCGCCGAACAGTATCAAGTATGTCATGTCCCAAGTTGTAGCTGCTTTCATTCCATCTCTAGAGAGGTGCAGAGGATGCCCTTCTGTGCATTTGAGCAAAATTGTTGAAATCCTGGAAGAACTTGTTGTTAAGAACAGTAGCTTGCTGAAGCAACATATCCGGGAACTTCCAGTGTTGCCCAGCTTACCATGCTTATCAGAAGTAAATAAAGTGATACATGAAGCTAGAGGACTGATGACACTGCAAGATCATCTGAAGGATGCTGTGGGTGGTCTTAATCACGAGAGCTTAAATGTGAGGTACATGGTAGCTTGGGAGTTGAGTAAATTATTCAATACCAGAAGAGAGGATATTACTGCTCTCATTGTTGGTGAAGATACTGCTGATTTGGATGTAATAAGCTCTTTAATTATGGCTTTACTCAAAGGGTGCACAGAGCAATCAAGGACCGTTGTTGGCCAGAGACTGAAATTAGTTTGTGCGGACTGTCTTGGTGCATTGGGTGCAGTTGATCCTGCTAAGTTTAAGGTGGTATCTTCTGAGCGCTTTAAGATAGAATGTTCAGATGATGATCTTATATTTGAGTTGATCCACAAGCATCTTGCAAGGGCATTCAGAGCTGCTTCTGACACTACGGTGCAAGATTCTGCTGCCTTGGCTATTCAAGAGCTACTAAAATTAGCAGGTTGCAAATCCTTGGAAGACAATATGAAGGAATCGAGTTGTAATGTGATGAGCCACAGGGGCCAGAAGTTGTGGTGCCGCTTTTCAAACTATGTCAAAGAAATAATTGCCCCATGTTTAACATCAAGATTTCATCTTCCTAACACGACTGATGCTACTTTAGTTGGCCCAATATATTGCCCAGCAATGTCTTTTCGAAGGTGGATATATTACTGGATTAGAAAGCTCACATCACATGCTACTGGATCCCGTTCTGATATTTTTAGTGCATGCCGAGGAATTGTTCGGCATGACATGCCAACTGCAATCTATCTCTTACCTTATTTGGTCTTAAATGTTGTTTGCTATGGTATTCCAGAGGCTCGTCAAAGCATCACAGAGGAAATCTTGTGTGTTCTAAATGCAGCTGCTTCTGAAAGTAGTGGAGCCGCTGTTCATGGAATTACAGGGGGGCAGAGTGAGGTCTGTATTCAAGCCATCTTCACTTTACTTGATAATCTTGGACAATGGGTTGATGACCTCAAACAGCAAATTGCTCTATCGCAATCTAGTTATACCATGGCTGGAAAGCATGGATGTAAACTGAAAGATGAAACACATTCTGATTATGGCCTAGATCAAATGCTGGTGCAGTGCAGCAATGTTGCTGAGTTGCTAGCCGCTATACCCAAAGTCACTCTAGCTAGAGCCTCCCTTAGATGTCAAGCTCATGCTCGTGCTCTAATGTATTTTGAATCTCATGTCCGGGAAAAGTCTGGGTCTTCCAATCCAGCTGCAGAGTGTAGTAGCAACTTTTTGGATGGTGACATATCTTTTCTGATGGAAATATATGGAGGATTGGATGAGCCTGATGGCCTTCTAGGTTTAGCTAACCTCAGGAAATCATCATGCCTTCAAGATCAGCTGATCATCAATGAGAAAGCTGGAAACTGGGCCGAAGTTCTAACCTTATGTGAACAGGCATTGCAAATGGAACCTACTTCTGTCCATAGACATTCTGATGTTCTTAATTGTTTGCTTAACATGTGCCACCTTCAAGCTATGATTGCTCATGTGGATGGTTTGGTGTGTCGTATACCTCAGTACAAGAGAACTTGGTGCATGCAGGGAGTGCAAGCAGCTTGGCGATTAGGGAGATGGGATCTTATGGATGAGTATCTGACTGGTACAGAGAAGGGTCTGGTGTTCAGCGGTCCTGAGAACAGTGCCTCTTTTGACATGGATCTTGCTAAGATATTCAAAGCCATGATGATCAAAGATCAGTTTAGGGTTGCCGAGAAAATTGCACGGTCCAAGCAATCGTTACTTGTACCTTTGGCTGCAGCTGGCATGGACTCGTATATGCGTGCATATCCTTATGTTGTAAAGCTTCATATGTTGCGAGAGTTGGAAGATTTCAACTCCCTATTGGGAGATGATTCATTTCTTGACAAGTCATTCAGTGCAGACGATCCAATGTTTCTGAAGTTAATAAAGGATTGGGAGAACCGTCTAAGATGTACACAACCATCTCTTTGGACAAGGGAACCTTTACTTGCTCTCCGAAGGATGGTTTTTAATCAGAGCCATATGAATGCCCAGGTTGGAAACTGCTGGCTTCAGTATGCTAAGCTGTGTCGTTTGTCTGGTCACTACGAGACAGCCCACCTTGCTATACTGGAAGCAGATGCTTCCGGGGCTCCTAATGCTCACATGGAGAAGGCAAAGTATCTCTGGAATATACGAAAGTTTGATAGTGCCATAGCTGAACTTCAGCAAACACTTCTCAACATGCCTGCTGAAGTTTTGGGTGCTGATGTTCTTTCATCACTTTGTAGCCTCTCTCTTGCTTTGCCGAATCCACCTATCTCTGCTACACAAGCATCAAAAGGGAATCCAGATGTTTCAAAAACCCTTCTTCTCTATACGAGATGGATCCACTATACTGGGCAAAAGCAGAGCGCAGATATCAATTCTCTATATAAGAGAGTAACAGATTTGCAGCCAAAATGGGAAAAGGGTTTTTTCTGCTTGGCAAAGTTCCTTGATGATTTGCTTGTTGATGCTAGGAAACGACAAGAAGATGAAAAATTTGCTGGTGTAGTTGGACCTTCCCCGCCTAGCTCTTCTAGCTCTGTAAGCAGGACAGGTGAAGGGAAGGAGAAGCCTTGGTGGGAGTTGCTTCCTTTTGTTATAAAGTCGTATGCAAGAGCACTTCACAAAGGACACAAGAATCTTTTTCAAGCACTACCTCGAATGCTTACTCTTTGGTTCGAATTTGGAAGCATATATATCCGAGAAGGGTCTTCTGATAAATCCATGAAAGAGACTCATGCATCGGTAAATCTGATTGCACATCCTTTTCAAATTATTTTCAGTCTATCTATCATACTTAATCGGCACATTGCAGGTGTCAGGCCTCATGCGTGGGTGTTTGAAGGATCTACCAACATACCAGTGGCTTACTGTGCTGTCTCAGTTGATCTCCCGCATCTGTCACCGAAATGGTGATGTTGTCAGAATAGTCAAATACATCGTCACATCAATTTTACGGGAATACCCTCAACAAGCTCTCTGGATGATGGCTGCAGTGTCAAAGTCAACAGTTGCTGCGAGAAGAGATGCTGCTGCAGAAATACTACAAGCAGCAAAGAAAGGATGTCGGCGTGGGAGTGAAAATAGTGCACTGTTCACTCAGTTTCCTTCTCTGATAGAACACCTTATTAAGCTCTGCTTTCATCCAGGACAGCCAAAGGCGAGAACAATAAATATCTCAACTGAATTCAGTTCCTTGAAAAGGATGATGCCACTAGGAATTATCTTGCCTGTCCAGCAGGCTTTAACTGTATCTCTGCCTTCATACGATACAAATATGGTGGATCGCTCTGGTTTTCACCCTTTTTCAGTTTCTGAGCATCCTACTATAGCTGGAATAGCTGATGATGCCGAGATTCTTTCCTCCCTTCAGAAACCAAAGAAGGTATGTCTAATATGCCTTGATTAGTTCTTACATTTATTTGAGGAACAGAAGTGGTCTAGGGAAACTGAATTTCACATGCAAAAGAAAATTCTTTTGGAATACTAATATTTTTGAAATATGTGTACATCCTTGTTTAATTTGATATTTTTACTGTAATATACTAAGTTGATTTTGTCAATTCTAATGTAAGTATGTTATTGTAGTAAGATGCATTCATTGTTTCAGAAGCAGAGTTAAGTTTGCCATACTTTGGTGCATGGTTGTTAAGGCGTCGCTTATGCTTAAGCGATAAGGCGGTCTGGCAGGGTAAGGTGTCCCTGTCGCCTTGGTTTTATGGGTAAGACGGCGGCAGGAGCAGGGGAAGCTGGCGACGGCGGGAGCAGGGGAAGCTGGTGGCGATGGGAGCAGGGGAAGCCGACGGCGGCGGGAGCAAAGGGAATGCGGCGAAGGACTCTCGGGAGCCAGGCGCAGATCTGAGAAGGTGACGGTGGGCAGAGCATCAGAGGCGCGAGGTCGACGGTGGGCGCCGGAGGGCGGATCTGCCTGCAGGCTCAACGGCAGGCTGCGCAGGGCTGGGTAGTGGGGTTGATGGAGGGCGGCTTTGAGGTCGATGGCGACGAGGTTGAGCACAGAGCGCCTGTGCCGATGGGGTCGATGTTGAACCCTATATTCAGCTTGAGATGGGTTGAGCTATTTGTGGTAAGGAAGAAATGTTGGCCCAGAGAGGGAAAGAGAGAGGAGAGTGGAAGCTGGCTGGCCAAAATTAGTCCAGACAGCAAAATATTCCTATATTTTTTCTATTTGTACATATTAACTAAATGTCGCCTTGAGTCGCCTTACCGCCTTAATGACTATGCTTTGGTATGGCTTGCATCTGAAAAATGTGATCATTTTGATCTTCAGGTTGTTTTTCTCGGAAGCGATGGGGTTGCTCGCCCATTTCTATGCAAACCAAAGGATGACCTTAGGAAAGACTCACGCATGATGGAATTCAATGCAATGATCAACCGTCTCCTCTCCAAATTCCCAGAGAGTCGTCGGAGAAAGCTTTATATCAGAACATTTGCAGTTGTTCCACTGACAGAAGATTGTGGAATGGTTGAATGGGTGCCTAATACTCGTGCCCTTCGCCACATTCTTCAGGACATCTACATAACTTGTGGGAAGTTTGATAGGATGAAAACAAATCCACTAATCAAGAAGATATATGACACATATCATGGAAAAATGCCTGAGGATGAGATGTTGAAGACTAAAATCCTTCCAATGTTTCCTCCTGTTTTCCATAAATGGTTCTTGACAACGTTCTCTGAGCCAGCTGCATGGTTTCGTGCTAGAGTTGCATACGCGCATACCACCGCAGTGTGGTCAATGGTTGGGCACATTGTTGGGCTTGGTGACAGACATGGTGAAAACATCCTTTTTGATTCGGCGACTGGGGACTGTGTTCATGTGGATTTTAGCTGCTTATTTGATAGGGGCTTGCTACTTGACAAGCCTGAGGTGGTGCCATTTAGGCTTACCCAAGTGAGTAGTGAAACCTTTACCGTTAGTGTCTTCCTTGAGTTTTGTGGGTATTTTATTCCTACGGAAGTGCTTTTGATAAACTTGTAACTGCAGAACATGATTGATGGATTGGGAATCACCGGGTATGAAGGCGTTTTTCTCAAGGTCTGTGAGATTACTTTGTCGGTTCTCAGAACTCACAAAGAGACCCTCATGACAGTTCTTGAGACCTTCATCCATGATCCGCTAGTAGAGTGGACAAAATCTAACAAATCTAGTGGAGGGGAAGTCCAAAATCCACATGCACAGGTAAGAATCATCACCAAAAGCAGTGTTCGTGCCTTTGGAACGGCTAAACTTGCGACGTTGATATCTCATATGTCTGTTGTTACCAATCATGCAGAGGGCTATTACTAACATCGAAGCAAGGCTCCAAGGAGTTCTCGTAGGTGTCAAGGCCAGTCCTTCCCTGCCACTTTCCGTAGAAGGCCAAGCGCGCCGCCTGATCGCTGAAGCAGTCTCCCACAGCAACCTCGGCAAAATGTACATCTGGTGGATGCCTTGGTTCTAACAGGTCATTCCTCCCCTATCTATCTATGTAGTTGTATTTATGCATAATGACTCGTAAAAGGTATTTCTGCCTTATCGCTGATGTAGGCTATCCAAGTAATCCATCCGTTCCTTTTTATTTGACATTGGTTAATTAATTTTTAAAGCAACCAACGTCAAGTAAAGAGGAACTTTTTAATGAGTACAGTAGTATATAATATATATAACGTCATATATATTGACATAAAATTTGGTCCTTGATCCATACGGTGATACACCGAATCAAGATGACCCCATCAGCATACTATCCATGGTCTCCTTGATTGGTGACGAGGCGAGAGCATATGCGAATAGCTGACGTAGTAGCATTCAATAGTTCTGACTTAATTAGCTGGACTTAGCTAAGTACTGGCCGCCAACAAGGCAGTAAACATGGGCTAAGCACAAGCACGGGTGCAGTTTGATTGGGTTAAATCCTCTGCCTGCGCCTGTCGGTCATCCCTCGGCTGGGCTGCTGATGGAGGACGTTAACGCGGTCATGCCCCCGCTCTGGTGGTGACGTGACGGCTGATCGATCATGGCGTCGCGGCGTGGGGAAGCAGAAACCAGAGAGAGGGAGACCCGGCAGTGGCTGATGCAGCCAAGCAAGCTCATGATTGCACGAAACGAACGGGGCAGCCGCATCTCCAGCAGAGATGAGATGAGATGCACACGACGCAGTCTCCATCTCCATGGAACGCCCGCGTCGCGGGGGAACCCTACAGTGCTTGAGCAGCTTCGGCATCTCTGTGAACAGAACAGTTACGTTTATATCCATTTGATTCCTGAACCGCATCTCAGTTTTGTTGCAAACCAAACTACTGTAGACATTCTGTATCTCCTTGTCAACTGCATCCATTCGTCTTGATTGCGGACTGGCCTTACTATCTTATTAACTCCATTACGAAAAGCAAAGATGGTTTGGTTTCTTCCAGCCTGGGACTGGACAAGAAACGTACAAGCGTCAGAGTTTAGATTTTGACCACCTTCACAAGGTTGAGGTCATGAACGGTGAACCTGCGCCGGATGAGCGTGGTTGTTTGCCCGGTGTACTACTGTATTAGAAAACTGATCAAGATGCGTCTGGTGGTTGCTTTATTAGGATAGGGATAAGACCACTACAAATTCAGGAGTAGACGAATGGCTACAAGTGATCTGTGTCTGTCTGCCCCTGATTATATATTTATGACAGTATATAATAAAATTAGGGGTGAATCCGTCGAGGAATGAGTCTCCTGCTAACGTGGGGCGGGGACCCTACCCCCAGCCTGGCCTGTGGAGAGCTCAAGGCCAAGAGATAAGACAAGGGCCATTCATCTCGTCCGCTTAGGTGGTCAAAATATTTCCGACGAATTTCTGCACGCAGCAAGAAAGCGACGAAAAAAAATGGGCAGAGAAGAAACAAAGCTTGGGTGCTAGTCCCAATCCATGTCTTCTGCTGCTGATGACACTAGTTATTGCGTATCAGCAGAGATGCTGGAGAGCTGAGGTCAAATTGGACAGCCTCTTGTTCAGACATATGTGACAGCTCCCAAAAGAGGAGAGCAGACGCTTGTGGCCAGCCTCTAGTGAAGCGGGAGTGATTCTACTACGTGTTCCACCAGGGCAGTGTCGACCATTCTCTTTCTCGATGCAAACAGGGACTGAACTGAACATTGGAGCAAAACGCAACCCTTGAATGCACTGAGTACACGAACACATACAGGAACAGAGAAGCTTTGTTGTTGATCGGAGAAGAAGATTCATGACTACATGAGCAGAGGGTTGTTATGATGGGGAGATGGATCGGGAAAAGGCCTCCCAAATCTGCCTCTGCCTGCTCTACTCTACTCGATGCTGCTGCTACCTTAGTACTCGTAGTAATTTATTGTGCTGCATGCTCTAGTTGTTGGTCCTCTACAAGCAGCCTCCGCCGTAGCCGGCGTTCTTGAACAGCTCCTGCTTTATCATGTCCGCGCTGATCCTCTCCCTCTGCATCACCAACAGCAAGGCTTTCATCAATCAATCGAAGTTAGTTTAATTTGCTGCAGCTCAAGAAACGAGATTGATGAGGACGAAAGAAAGATGTACTTACATCGGAGCAGGAGGCGTGCATGCCGAAGTCGTTGAAGCAGCTGACGACGGCCTGCTGGATGTCCAGTCCCAGCGTGTCGAGCGTGCTCACCGTGGACAGCAGCAGCCCGGGCTTGGCCGCGCAGTAGATCTCCACCCTCGTCTCGCCGCTCTCCTTCCTCTCCACCTCGAACTGCATATGCACCACAACCAAGCCACCGCGTCTCAGATTCACATTCCTCCGTCCATTCTCTGTCGTCGACCATCTCGTTGCGTTGCGTTGCATTGCTAGGAGTAGGGGATACTACCTTGGGGGTGTTCCTGGCCACCATCTCGCTGGGGTTGAACACGCTGAGCATGCCCGGCGGCGCATCCTCCTGGTCCAGCTCCATCTCTTCCTGCAGCTGCTTGATCCTCTCCAGCAGCTCCTTCATGTAGTCGATCGTGTCGCCCAGAATCGATGTCCTGTCCATCTGCCAGTTCGTTGTTTGCATTTATTTAATTTCCCCTAGCTAGTTATTCCTTCCCCCCTCCTCCCAATAGATAGACCTATATGAAGAAGGCAAGGCTTGCATACCTTGCTGATCTTGGGCACGACGGAGCGGAGCATGGAGAGGCGGTCGTTGAGGCGCTTGCGGCGGCGGCGCTCGGCCATCAGGTTCTTGGACGGCATGCCCTCCACCCTCTTCTTCTTTGACACCGGGGCCGCCGGCGCGCTGAACGCCCCGCCGCTGTCCGCCAGGCCGGGCTCCACCTTGCAGACGCCCTCCACCAGAGGCGCCTTGGGCTCCATGACATCAAGAAACCCCATCTCGCCGCCGTAGTCGCCAGCATTGGGGCCGCCGAACGCCGCGGCGCTGTAGACCTCGCTGAGGCAGTCGAACCCGGGCGCCGCCGGCTGCTGCTGCTGGTGGTGGTGGTCGTAGGATGCCGTGAAGGTGGGGAGGACGCTCACACTGGGTGGCGGCTGGTGGCGTTCTTGGAAGGAGCAGTCCACGGCGGCCGCCGCCGGGGAGAAGAGGTCTCCCATAGCATTGCACTCCCACGCGTCCCTCCTCAGGGAGAGGATCTCCTCCAAGAAGGCCTGCTCGTCCAGCTCCATCCCCTCCTCCTCCTCTCCTCTCTTTGCTTCCCCCGCCGGCCTGCTCCCTCTTCCAACGAGATGAACAAGAGGCTATTGCTGTGTGTGTGTGTGTGGTTTCTCAGTGAGAGGAGAGGCCAAGGCCCTTGTGGGGAAGGGGGATTAATATATGGGAGATGGATGGGGACAATGATTCCTTGTGATAAAATGGTGAACAGTGGCATTAAGGTAGGTTCGGGGTTTGATTACGGACAGGAAGAGTAGGGACCTTCTCTTCACTTGCTGCTGCTTCTGCTTATCACGTTCATTTCTTTAATCCCTAGATTTTGCTCATAACTCATTAGCCGTAGACGGGCTCCTATTCTGATTTTGTAGTATTGTGACTTGTGAGCCCTAGGACAGGGGTAACAGTGATAGGCTCCAGTATTTCCCTTGTCCAGTACGGCTTCCCTCACTTCCAAATTATACGACACTTTGGTTCTAGGCACGTGTATGAAAAAAGAGGTGAACAGGAAGATGCATTGGAAGAAAAATATGGCCTCCTATTGGAATTGCAAATTCATCTTGTTCGTTCAAAAGAGAGAGGGAGGGAGAGAGAGAGAGAGTAAAACTAGGAGGACTAGCAAGGTTCCAAAACCGGCTTTCTGCTGGATGGGCACGAACTTTAAAAGGCTCAACTCCACAGAAAACCTTGGCTGTGGTGAAACTTTTGGTAAACTCTTCCTTCTCATTGTCAGCATAATCAAATTATCTGACACGATTGTTAGTTGTGACTGCTTCCTACGACAAGTACTTGTACAAGTGTAGTACGTATTACCATTGTAGGAGTGCATGAAATCGACGAGATAAGATTGTCTGTGCTAAAGTAAAAGCTACTCTCCCTCACCGATTACAGAAATGCCAAGTTCAAATACCAGGTAGGTAATGGTACGTAGGATGTTCGTATATCGGCGCAGAAGATCAGAGCTGGAGTGGGGTCCGGAGGGTGAGGCCAAGTTTGACCCACAAATGCGTCTGAATCGAAAACGGCTTTGGGGCGCAGCAGCGACTGTGTCAGCTTCCCTGCTCATCTATACACATCGGCGCGAAAGCCTGGAAGGGGTGGCCCACATGACACCGGGCGGTGCCCCACGTGTCCTCCCTCCTCATCTCTCACGTTCAATTGTTCATGGCCATGGTCCATGTATTTCTTTTTTTTTAATTGTCTGTGTGGTGGCATAAGCATGCATGGCCCTCCGGCTCAGGAAATGGGCTTCCTCCTGATGCAAGTACCAACAGGTTGTATAAACATTGATGGTCTATTTACCACTTAAAAATCGACTCTCTCTCTCCCTGCCTCTGTAAATAATAGATAGAATTCCTATAATTATCATGAACAATAGGGAAGAAGAAATCAGTAGAATAGACAGGCAAATGTACCATGCTAATGCTAGATTTTCTATTTTTGTTATTTCTCAAACATGATTGGAACATGTTAATCATGCTTACTACCATTTGTGGTCGAGCAAACTTGCCATTTCAGAAGATGATTTCAGGCTCGCGCGTCCAGTGCGTGCTCCATCCAACACAGAAATCAGGCTCAGAGCCAGGAATCATTAGTAATCATTGTTAATGGTTTTGTGTGAGCGTGACAAGGCAACGCAACGCATGGTATGGTATCCATTTTTTCCACACGACGACACGAAACAAAAATAGTACTATCAGATTATGCCAGTGCAGTGCGGCGTACGCATGCAGGTGTAACAGGGAACTGCGATGCATCTGTTCGGTTACAGTAAACAGAATATTGAAAGTTATTGATATAAGCCAAAAGAAAAGGCTCAATGTGCAACGCTGCTTAATAAGCATGTGAAATTAGCCGTGAATCTCCGGGCTTTCGCAAATGTCAAATCGAAAAGGACGTTGCATGGGCAGCTAGCTTGCCTGAGAAGTCAACCTGTTATTAGTTGCTTGCATTTGCATGGCATGGATCGATATCGATCACGGAGTAATTAGGAGCTTCTGGACGTACAAAATCCCTAGTAATGGACTTCAAAAAAAATCCCTAGTAATGAATCTGATTGACATGGTGATGATGCTGAAAGGAAGGAAGAGACGACGAAACCGCTAGCTAGGTTGCTGGTGGCAACCGTCCAAGGGCCTCAAAAGGCAGCCGGCACAAAACCGCCATGGTTTTGGATGTAGCGCCACACCGCCGGTTTTTGGCTTGTCTTATGTAATCTCCGGCTCGCCCACAATATTTTTCCTTCGTTCATCACAACCCCTCTCTCTCTCTCTCTTCATGTTCATTCTCTTTCTTCCAGACCACCCCAGAGCACAGCACTGTGGACTGTGGAGGCGCAAATGCAACGCGCACACACACACTAGGTGTAGAGAGGTGTTGTCGCTTTGGGGGCAGCGCCAGATCCCCGCAGGCTTTTTCTGTGCTTGTGTTGACGCAAACATAAAACATTCATACTGTATATATCTCTCTCTCTTCTCCAACACACGAACACGCACACAAACATTCATATGTCTCGCCTCGTCTAGCTAGATGGATGATCCTCGTATGGCATGTTGATGCCGTGTTCTTCTCGATCTCCCTTAATCCCTTGGTTATTGTTGGTGTTCTCAAGAACCAGTAATCCCGTGCAGCATATAAGTACTGTCGAGCAACTGCACGTCTGCACTGCACCATCGGAAACAACACAACTGTGCACTGCACTGCAGGCTCTCGAGATCCCGTGACGCTAGAACCAGCCACAGGCACAGGCGCAGCCGCTATATACTCATCAGCTGATTGCTGTGTGGTCTCCCACGCTCCATCCCATTTCCATAGTTATACTACAAGAAATGATCATTATTATTAAGATGAAAAAACTAGTGTTGGTTTTCTTTTGATATGGCGTGTGTAGACAGTGTGTACGCACTGTGTGGTCTCTCACTCTTGTATCGCACCGTTGGTGTACGCGTGTGTGAGATAGAGATGGAGAGCTCGAGAGAGAGGGAGAATGGGGCTGGATGAGTGGTCGCATGCAGACAGTGACGTCCCGTGACAAGGTACACTTTCCGCGACTGCTCCGATCCGACCTCACCAGAACAATAATGGAGCCAGGAGAGGTCTTGCCTGCCCTGCCCCGCCCTGCTCCGGCGCCATATCTCTCCCCGTCTTCTCGTGAACGCCGTGCATCTTCTCCGGGAACGGGGACCAAGCACAACCGTGACCACCTCTTCTAGATCGGGGAACGGAGACCAACCACAACCGCGACGTTCTCCTACGCCGTACGTGCATACATTAGTTTGGTTTCTCCTAAAGAAAGAGAGAGCACACCATGCGGCACACAGCCATTGCCAATTGGCCATGATACAACAGAGAATCTGCCTTTTGCACTTCAATCTGCTCCTACCTTTACATCAACAAAAGAATCCCTCTCCGTCCTTTGCATCAATCAAATCAGAATCACAGACAAAAAAGTCACGAGGTTATGTGCCGACTAATGATGAGGTTATGTACCCACGGCACAAAACATCCAACACGACGCGCAGAAAACCCTCCGCCCCGCAGACACCTGTGCCTGCCAAACCAAAACAGCCTCACCACAAAACCACATCAGAATCACACAGAGGTCACATGCACTCGCAAGGACGCGAGACTTATCATGCTCTCCTATCACCCATCAGTACCATCAGATACAACTAGCATCATCAAAGCCTTACCTTTTGTCTCTTCAAGACACCACATTGCACTAGCATCGACAGGTGAATATTCTCACCTTTCCAGGATTCGAATTATGGCCTTGTCAGATAATAGCCACTGTCTCGCCATGATTTCAAACAGTTCAAAGATGCCCCATGAAATAAGTACCAGTCACTCTTACAACCCTTAAGCTACGAGCAAGAAGGTGCTCATACAGTCTTTTTTAAAATCCCAAGAGCAGAATTAGTCCACAAATAAAAGCTACAACAATCTACCATCATGGCGACCAGTCTTCCAGGACTAAGAAACAATCCTCACCTGTCATAGCCACCGCCACCTGGTCTGCGGCCGCCGTAGCCTCTTTCTGCCATTCGATACGGTGAAAACGATCTCTCCCTTCTTGCCCTAACGCCGTAAGGGGGAGAGTATCCCCGCCCACCCCTGCCTTCATAGTAGTCCCGGGGGTCCCTGGGGGGAGGAGAGTAATCTCGGGTGTCTCTATAAGGATGGTAGCCCCGAGCATCCCTGTAGGAAGGGTAGTCCCGAGTCTCCCTGTAGAAAGAGTACATGGGAGGGGGCGACCTGCGGTAGCCATTGCCATAATGGTCATCACGACCACCGTAGCCTCCGCGGTATCTCCCGCGGTCTCTACGCTCGTACCGATGACCTGTCAGGGTATGAAGTGTAGCATACAATGTAAATAGCAAGGTATCTCCATCATAAAAGAAAAAAAGAAAAAGGTTTCTAGTGACCCATAAAAAACGAGACATTGTCATCATACAAGTACAAGAAAAACATCAAAAGGAATATAGTGTGAGGACGATGGCACCAACATGCTGCTTTACATACCAAGGTAGCTTCCAGGAGTTGGCGTCCTTGGACGAGCTCGGCGTGACTGAAGCAACAGAAATAACAGTTGTAGTTAGATTACAGACAACAGCAAGAAAAAAGTAATCATGAGTTTCTCTTACAATCCATGGATATAGGCTCTGCAATAATGGACCAATGGACGAAATAAGATATGAAGAGCTCAAACTCCAACTAGCAGTCATTCAGCGTTGCTATGCAAGTCACCGCACATGCTTGACTAAAGAGTTGGAATAGTCTGTTGACTAGTTGATGTGGAAGTTGAAGGTGAATGCTCAGGTTTAGTTGAAAACTTGAAAATTTGCTACATTTAGTTGTTGTGAATCTTGTGGTGCATAGTAACTCTTTGGACTGTCCATTGATCAAGCTGTACGAGCTAAAGCTGAAATGGATGACTGAGAATCTTGGTTGCTGAACATAGCTTGTACATTCTCTTCTGAATAATAAAAAAACTTCCATGTCAACATACATGGCATATGCGCTTGTAGTGTTAGTATCAACAAACTAAGTGCCGTGCAAACAGTTACCTTTTCAACCATGATGGTTCGGCCTTCCATTTCAGAATTGTTCAGATGTTTGATGCATCGGTCAGCATCTTCGAGAGTGTCCATGGTCACAAAGGCAAATCCGCGAGAAACACGTGTATGGGGTTCATAAACAACATGGCAACCAACCACCTAACCAACAAGATATGTTATATGATGTGATACTCGAGAAATTTAATTTGGATAAAAATTTGTGATAGGTCAACTAACCTTTCCTTCCTTGGAGAAAAATTCCTTAATGTCCCTTTCAGTCACCCTGGGCGAGAGTCCAGTAACATATAAAGTATTCCCATGGTTTGTAGCATCCTCGTCCCTGCAATCATCAGGATAGAAATAAGAAAGTGAACACTGCAGATGAAGAATCATTAGCTAGCAAATAAACAGTGGCATTAAGGTATAGGCACTTCATTGAGTACACAGATGCTTGCCATTATTTCCCCCCCCCCCCCCCCCCCATTGCATCTTTGTTACTAGTTCATCCATTAGTAATAAACCAGAGAATATATATGTCATCCGCTCATTATCACTGTTTTTCCTTGCCTTTTGTAACAACTGTAACCATAAAGCCTACTTTAAAACTGATTTCTTGATTCCCTTTTGCATCCGTCATTATCGCTTCGTGCACAGGGAGGACAAGTAGCATTAGCAAGCGCAGCACAATCAGCATTAGAAAACAAGAAGAATGATGTCCACCTCTCATGACTTCTAGATCTTGACATTGCCTGAGATCTAGGATCAGGCAAAGGGGACCTAGACCGGGATGGAGCTGGAGACCGTGATCTTGACCTTGCTTTCTGGTGGACTCTGTAAGGAGAAGGGGACATTGAGTACCTGGAAGTAATAGTTGAAAGTATAAATTAGAATGCCAAGCAATTGCATTGTTCAAACTTGTGACCAAAGCAGCAAAGGTAACAGGGTAAATTCACCAAAGGAAAAAAATAGTAACAAAGGACTGAAAGGATGAAGGTGCCGAAAAACCCTAAGCATGACAGTTAACACATCAACTATATAATCAAACAGAATACTTGAAGAGAACTTTCAAAAAGAAAAATACAGCAAGACCCTTAGTGTTGCAACAGGAAAAACAAAACAGTACCACAAGCACAAGAGATACTGTAACTTTTTAGATGGTCACAGTGCTATAGTAACAGCTCTAACAACACAATAATATCCGGATTTCATAAACAACTATACACTAGAAATCTAAGAAGAAAATCAACACAGAGTAGTGTAAAATAAGGTGTACAAGTATCTGACTACAGTAGCAGACATTGCCAAACAAACAGAAGAAACAAGATGAAATCAACCTCAGCATCTAATGTTTAAGTCGAACATAACAAACAAAGTATCAGGGATCAATAGTAAGGCATGCTCCTCCTGCCCATATTCTACAGATCAAATGTGTCGCCCCAGAGAACATGAAAACGGGAGCCACAAAGCTAGAATTACAAGCGGAGCCATTGTGGCACCAGAGCCAGATAAGCGGGTGACCAACAAGTGCAGATTGCATATCCATGTACGAGAAGATAAACCAGCATCGTTACCTCCTGCGCGGGGAATCAGCCTGCAGAGAAGAGGAAAAACACCGCGAGGATCAATGAAACCACCCTTGCGCAAAACAAAAGTAACTAAAGCGAACGGAAAGACGACGGGGCGATGGAGGAGGAGGGGATCACCATGCTGCAAAGCGGGGACGGCGGCAGAGGCGGACGCGGCGGCGTTCCCGGTGGTCGAGCGCGCGTCGCGTCTAGGGTTCCCTTCTCTTCTGCCCCTTCCCTTCCTTTGAGAGGAACGGTGCTGGGCTTTTTTAAGGTCTGCGAGGCCCAGCCCAACCCACTTTATACTGACGCGACCGTTCATTTGACGATGGACGGCGCCTATCGATGCGGACGAGCCACGAAGGGAAAACCCACCCTCGTGAGCCATTGCGGCGGCGGCGCAATGTCGCCGGAGAGGAAGACGATGGTGGGGCTGTGGGAGCGGGAGGTCGGCCGTCTCCAACCTAAGCATTTCACCAATGCCGTCATGTCCTCCCAGGTTGGAGCAGCTTCTGAGTTAACAGGGTGGGTGTTGGATCGGCTTGTCACAAGTTTGAGCGTGCTTGCGCAGGACTTCGTGCATTCTCTCAACATACAGAAGAGGCTGCGGAAGCACAGGGGCTGCGTCAACACCTTGAGCTTCAACGCCGACGGAAGCTTGCTCCTCTCCGGGTCGGACGACCGGACCGTTGCGCTGTGGAACTGGGAGGAGGCTGTGCCGACTTTCGCTTTCCATACGGGCCACAGCAATAACGTGCTCCACGCGCAGTTCATGCACCTTTCAGATGACCGTAGCATCGTCTCTTGCGCTGCTGATGGTGAGGTGTGCATTTAACAGTGGCATCCAATTCGACGGAGTCATGTATGTCTTGCTCGTCTCGGCCACTTGTTAACATTCTCTCTTTTTTTTTTTTTTTTTTTTTTTTGCGAACCAAAACAGGTGAGACATTCAAAGATACAAGAAGGGGGCCGCATCATCACAGATCAGCTTGTGGAGCTAGATTACGCGGTTCACAAGTTGGCCATCGAGCCGGGAAGCCCTCACACGTTCTATTGCTGCTGTGAAGATAGCTCTGTGTGGCTTGTATGTTGTTGAGTTCCTTCCTTGATCTCTACTTTATCCCCGCCGCATTCTTTTGTCGCTGACTTTGCTTCTCCTCTAGTTTGACCTTAGGGGGAAGGATGCTGTAGAACTCTTCAAATGTGGAGCAGCTGATCACTTCAGTGTTGAAAATGTTGAGCTCTTTGCTATTGCCATAGACCCAAGGAAGCCCTGTTCTGTCGCAGTTGCTGGATCTGATGAGTACGTAAGGATATATGATACCCGCAAGATTTGTCTGGATGGAAGTTCTAGATTAGGTCGTCCAACTGAGCACTTCTGCCCTCCCCATTTGATCGGTGAAAACAAAGATGGAATAACTGGTTTGGCTTTCTCTCAGACCAGCGAGCTGTTGGCATCCTACAGCTATGACAATATCTACCTTTTCTCAACGGAGCACGGGTTACACTTCAACAATATTGAACTAGGCAAACGACTTCAGTTGGATGGGACCGAGGGAGTCTGCAACATAAATACGGCACCATTACCGTTTCGTAGAGATAAGTTGCCTTTACCTAACAGTTTCAAGGGACACCGGAATGAACACACCGTTAAAGGGGTTAATTTTCTTGGCCCGAATTGCGATTATGTTACCTCTGGATCAGACTGTGGTCATATCTTTATTTGGAGAAAGAAGGATGGGGAGCTAATTAGAGTGATGAAAGGAGATAAAGTGATTGTAAATTGTGTTGAACAGCACCCTTCTGGGATTGTTGTTGCAAGCAGTGGCATTGAGAATGATATCAAGATTTGGGAACCCGGCAAATGTGAAAACCCCTCCATCACTCACATTGAGGAGGTATGTTGTTGTTGCCTGCCTCTCCCCCTTCTGTCTCCTGCTATGACCAATTTTTTCAGCATTGAAGAGGGTGAGTTCATTTGCGCTGTATATCTGACGGCTGCATATTTTCATTGGGCATAAGGGCCAAGGTGAACAAGTGTTATTATACTAGAAATGGATTGTGAAGTTTCGGTGTACCGTGGCTGGGGTAAACAATTCTCATTTCCCTGTACAACAGATAATATTTTCCGTGCAATTAAAAACATAGCGCTCAATTTTTTTTGGTTTTCAATGGGACAAGGACAATTTGTTTCAATGCAATATCACAATGAAAATGATATGCAATTTTATCTTGCTTCTCTTGGTTTATGCAAAATCCACAAATTTTGGCAGTTTATTAATCACATGTCCTGGATTTTAACAACTTTGCCTTTTCTTTAGGTCCATTATTTTAACACTGTTGGAGGTATTGTTTTCTGCTACCCTACTTTTGACAATGTTGCTGAAGTACTGTAGTTTCAGCCTATGTTTTGTTACTAATGTTCCAATGATGTTAAAATCCTGATGATGTGTAGTTTACTTTTTGAAGGTCAGGGATGAAATGTGGCTCTCCATTTGCACTGAATCTGATGGCTTTTTTTACTTTAGCGGTTATGACTATATGATGGGCTCGGATGATGACTGATATCATCTTGAAAGCGATGATTCTGTGGAAGGTATGGATACATCGGATGATTCATTGGGGGAAGATGAAGATAGTGATAACAGTGCCAAAGAAGACAGTGGTTGTGATAGCAGTGGTGAGGACACGAGTGATGGTTGACAAAGATGCCGTAGATGGCATTGGACCATTATTGGAAGAGTAGCAGATGCTGGCGTCTTTGTGGGTGAAATTAGGAGCGAGGCTTGCAAACAGATGCGTTGGTAGGATTCTCAATGTGTTCTTTGTGTATGATATTACTGTGTGGGGCTCCTGTTCAATCTTCACCCTTTCAGCTGTACATATTCTTCAGAACTGAGGAAGCCTGGCATTGTTGATATAAATGTCTCCAGAAAAGGGCGTTGATAGCTTGTGCTTTGTTGCGTTGTGGTGTCTGAATGTGGAATTTGAGGTTTGTTGCATCAATCAGAAGCGGTTGTCTGTCTACTTTTGTCTGTCTACGAATTCTTATAGGAAAGTCTGTTGATCTCGAAAGCGTTTCATTCTAGTGTTTTTAAATTCCAGTTAAAAATGAATTAAAGTTGACGACAACAATTTTGTCTGAAAGCGCAGGAACGTTCTTTTTTATATGAAATCTTTCAATTTCAAAAGAATTTTTCAAAAGCTTTAACGAGATGCACCAGCATTCCCCACTCCTGCGTCTCATTCATTCCACTCGGGTTGGTTTTGGTTTCATCTCCCTCGCCTCGCCTCGCCTCACACGGAAGTGGAGGAGCAATGGCGAGGCGAAGCAGAGGTAGCTAGCTGGCGATAGCCCCGACCCAACCCGACCCTGCTTTTCCTCCTGTTCGTCGGATCCGAGTGTTGGAGCTGCCTGCTCGCAGGCGCGGAGGCGGCGGCGATGCGGGTGGTGTGGCGCAAGGGCGCGCTGCGGCTGGTGCTCGTGTCGGCCATCGCGTGGGCGATGCTCGTGCTCCTCGCCCTCGCCTTCCACCTCTGGTCCTGCAGCTCCTCCGTCGGCTTCCTCTCAGGTGAGATTTTTCTTTTTACCTGGGCACTCATCGCAACTCTATATTCGTAGCGTCCCGCACTAGATCTCCTTGTTTGATACATACATCTCTCTCTTCCGTCCGTGCAGCTCTTTGTAGAAAGGACAGTAAAGTACTCCACGTATTGGACTCGATGGGACTCTCATCAAAACCGCTCCACCGTAAGGATCCTTTCTGTACATGATGACTCTGATCATTCTGTTGTCTAGCATTATTGATTCAAAAACATACAGGCTGCCCGATACCTGTTGAAGACGACCCGGATGCTGTTGTCATTCCAAAGAGGATTCCCAATACGATCGTAAAGAAGTTGTCATATGTAACTGTTGACAAACAGGATAAAGATCCTTCGCCGCTCTTTGGAGGACGTCAAAACTGGAAACAGAGGGACGAAAGCTTTAAACTGAATGCCACCATGAAGGTTAACAACCCTATAGTGGTTCAGTTCAAGTAGCAACATGAGAGATAAATACTTTACTTAATAGCAGAAAATAAGTTACTCAGGTTATCACGATTCATTTTTAAGCCGCTGAACTTGTTACATGTGTTTGGCTTCTGGAATATACTCAGGTGCACTGTGGATTTATCAAGAATAGTGGTGCAGATATGGATGGTGCTGATTTCAAGTACATACACAAATGCAAATTTGTGGTTGCATCTGGTATTTTTGATGGTTATGACATCCCGCATCAGCCATCCAATATTAGCCTTCGGTCTCAGAAGTTGTTCTGCTTTCTGATGGTGGTAGATGAAGTGTCTCTTGATTTCATTGAAAACAACACCACCGTCAAGGTTGACAGAGCTGGAGGAAAATGGGTTGGTATATGGCGACTCATAACGTTACATCGCCTCCCATTTGACGAGCCTAGAAGGAACGGGAAAGTACCAAAGATCTTGACACACAGACTGTTTCCTCAAGCTTGGTATAGCATTTGGATTGATGGGAAAATGGAGCTTATAGTTGATCCCCTGCTTATTCTTGAAAGGTTAGCTTCCTAGCTCATACATTACATGTGTTTGGCTGTGATCTGAAAATAAATTTTCTGCAGATATCTCTGGCATGGAAAATACACATTTGCAGTAGCTGCACATAAGCATCATAGGAGCATATATGAAGAGGGTGATGCAATCAAACGTCGGAAGCGGTATGCTCGGCCTTTGGTTGATCTTCAGATGAAGATGTACTATTACGAGGGGATGGAGCCTTGGAGCCCAAAGAAAAAAGTGCCTAGCGGTGAGTGAAATAACATGTCTTTTATGCTGCCAAAGCCTATCAATCCTAAGTGCTCATAAGTCCAATTGTAACTTGCAGATGTGCCAGAGGGAGCGGTGCTGATCCGGGAGCACACAACAATTACCGATCTATTCAGCTGCCTCTGGTTCAATGAGGTCAATCTTTTCACGCCTCGTGATCAGATCAGCTTTGGCTATGTGCTGCATAGGCTTGGAGACGCTCTCAAATTCTTCATGTTCCCCAACTGCGAGTACAATTCTCTGTTCATTTTGCACAGACACACAAGGGAGCACTCCTCAAAAGTTGAATGGGCCAAAACAATTGACGAGATTGTGAAAAAGGGTCTTAAGGAGAGTAGAGGAGGATTAGGGTTGTGGACGCCTTATCCTGTAGACCTCAGCTCTGTTGAGCTGCCCGCTGTAAAAAGAACTTATCCTGCAGGCTAGGCCGAAAAAGAAAATATCTTATCTCATTTCCTTTGTGATTACGCGAAGTAGAACACTGATTTTTCTCCCTCAAATGGAATTCCATATAGTCTTGCAGCCTAAAGTAGGGGGTCGCTAGTCAAGGGAAGAAAAATAGTTAGAAATTTTCTTCCAGTTCTGTACAAAATTATACGACAAAGTTGTATGCAAGAGAACCTTGGAATGTTATTCATTGGATCCAGATTGACTATGAAAGTGACTATTCATCATTTGTTACTCATTGGATTTAATCACATGGGAATCATATAAATATTCATTCTTTTTCTATGTAAAAGAATTCTTGTACATAAGAATTAGAACGTACTTCCCCCGTCCTCAAAACTTCATTGCTTCTTTGTTCAAAAATGAGAAGTTCATCGCTTCTTTGTTTAAAAATGAACTTTGAAACTAAAACGTGACAAATTTTTGAAGCCGAAGGGCATGAAGGTACAGTACATGAATGTCAAAATGGGAACCAAATCCCTGGCCCATCTGCCTTCAGTCCGTCAAAATGACAGTCAGATTATCAGGAGATAGATAAACACAATCGAGAAAGCATTCAATGCACTATGAATGAAATGCTTTTTATACTTTTGAGATTAGAGTACAAATAATTTCTACTACAATCTCTGATCTGCCAAAAGTTCGCTCAGTGCAGCAAACTGTAATGTGTAATCACAATGACCAACTTGAGCGGAACACAAGAGCAGGTATGCATCTGCCCCCATCCAAGTTGAACACGATACCAGGCTGCAGAGCAGCCTTCTTGCCCAGATGCAAATTCAGAAAACCCTCGACCTGAAGACGTTGTGGTTTCGCCTCAATGCCTCTCTGCAAGCTCACGCCCCATCCTAAGTCATCTTCTGGTGTATCTGAAAGGGTGAGGGCCCATCTCAACGACCGTGAATTTGACTTCTTGTTAACCTCAATCCAGGCACCAATTCTAGAGTCCTCATCGACCTTCAGTTCAAAGTCAACGCAACCTCCAGAAGTTGGTTTCTTTGTCTGAGGGATTAAACCCGGTCCATGCCAAGCAGCAGATACGGTCATCATAATATCATCAGGCATCTGATATGACATTTGCCCAAATCCTGTGAACACTTTGCTGGCTTCACCAGAATTTACTTGCCTCCCAGCTCCTGAAATAAGCTCCGCAAGTGAAGCAGCAAAGTCCTTAGATCTCAGTATCAGGCCAGCACCATATTTGTGACTTTTAATCAGTAAAGGTGGCCTCAATGAAGTCCGCAAGCTAGCCAGCCAATGTTCCTGTCAAACAAACTATTACCTTATACATTAGCAGGTAAAAGGATGCACCGAAGAACCAGTGCTGGTCGGAAGAAATTACCTCTCGGAGACTCGGATCAGTTGAAAAATCATAACATCTTGCTCCCACTGGTACAGCAGCAACAGAAAATGAGTCGCTGATATTCGATAGATACATCACCTTTGACAACACAAGAGGGCTCCCAATATGCTCATCGTCTTGAAATGCGTATCTATGATCAGCAACGAGCTCTGCAAACAGTGAATCCTTTTTTCGGATGGCGGTCTGAAACACAAACCCTGAACTAATACCAGAATCTGCTTCTGCGCTATCTCTTGCGAGCGTTCCAGCAACATTGATAACACCCTTGACCCGAGTGCTTTCTTCTGCAAATGGACCACGCTTGGTAGTTTTGAACAGTGAAAGCACCTTTTCAACTTTCTCTTGTCTCTCCCTCAACTGCATTATGTCATGAAATGTTTCTCGCTGCAACCGCTTCAAGATATCTATCTGAAGTAACGGGGATGAAACAAAAAGCACATATATTAGAGAGGCGGGAACGATTTGATCTATATTCACACAGACCGGCCCTACACCAAGGATTGCTAAGATTTTTTCATGACTGCCGTTGCCCTCCAAAATCCTCTCTAAAGATGGAAACGATTTGAGCGAAACGAGGGTCCGCAGATAACCAACAATAATTGAAATTTGACACTGATTCAAAAATAGCATTTTCAATGTATATTCGAAATCCTCATGCGCCGCAGCGAGTCGACTGACTCCCATCCCATCGCAGGTTCACGGGAGTTGGCGATTTGTTTGGAGCAGAGAGACTGAGAGAAGGGGGTGGGCGAGTGCGCTTACAGGGTTGGGGCCCGTATGCGGCGGCGGAGGGCGGTGGAAGGAGAGGAAGAAGCGCTTGGCCCGGTCCACCGCGCACGCCCACGGCGACTCCATACGACTAATGGATTCCTCGCTTGGCTTCTCCGCAGCAGCAACAAAGGGGAAGAAGAGATTGGTGGATGCTTCGAGGAGGTTCTTCCTCCTAGTCTAGCCTTTTGTAGAGGGAGAGAGGCGAGGCAAAGTTACCCGTCACCCGTGTGTTCCTTGGCCGTTGGATTTTACTTCCTACTCCCTCTATCCCAAAAGGTTGTCGCTTTGTAGTTCAAAAATGAACTACAAAACGATAAACTTTTGGGAATAGATGGAGTACTTCTCATATTAATTGTCGTTTAGGACAAAGATTTTAGTTTATTTTAAACTAAAATTCTTGTCCTAAACGACAAATAATATAAAAAGGAGAGAGTACTTATTAGTTATTAGGCATTCGTGTTGGTTTCAATGGGCAGAGAAGAAAAAACGATCGAACAAGTACAGTACGAGTTCCATCCTTCATCTCAAAATAATTGTCATTTTAAAAAAGATTTTATGAACTAAAAATCTTTTCTAAAATGACATTTATTTTGTGATGGGGGGAATAAATGATTTGCAACCTCGTTGCACAAGTCACTAATAAACATGTGAATGCATGCGTGAATAGTAGTACCAAAAGAAGCTAAGTACACAATTGAATAACCAGCCAGGAATCTAGAGTGCGACATGAAAGTCATGTTTGGCCAAAAATCCACTTGAACGTAACGATCATCTGATGGTGGCCCAGTTCATGAGCTCGAGGAGAGCGAAACCCATCGTGAAGAACCAACCTCCGGCCAGCGACTCCGCCGCACTGGCGCTCGGCGGCGGGGGCTCAGCAACAGCATTGGGGAACAGGGCGCCGGCTGCGTCCGAGACGTTGACGGTGACCTTCATGCCCCCGGGGCAGTGGCCGGGGAACTCGCAGATGAACCAGTAGCTCCTGGGCTCGGCGAGCACCACCTTGTCGTAGCCGCTGGTGTACTTTGCGAGCACGCCGTTGTCGCCGGCGGCGTCGCAGGAGCGGTAGGTGCTCTCCGTCACCTCGTAAACGTTGTGCTGGCTCTTCACGTACTGGAACACTGCGGCAAACCAAAGTTTTTTTTTTCTTCACAAAGATTTCTATTACTGAAATAATTTCTGAAGCACACGAGGTAGTTCCATCACATGCATGTGTGACGAGCAGCGAAAACAGGCGATCGGCTGACCTAGGACATCGCCGGCGGCGAAGGTGTGCTTCCGCGTCCAGGCGGCGTAGTTGATGCCGGAGTCCCAGCCGAAGTCGCCGTCGCCGACCACATACTCGACCGCGTCGGCGCGACACAGGAGCAGCACGCAAGCGCATGCGGCCAGCAGCAGCCGGGACGAGGCGTGGCGAGGTGGCGCCATGCCGGCTGATTGAAAGTACGATGCAAGCTGGAGAATTGAATTGGGGATCGATGCTCCTGGACTGAATTGGGGGAAATGATGAGCTGCTGGGTAGGTGTAGGCCACGACGAGGCAGAGCAGAGGTGACGGGGACTTCTACTTGGTCGTCGACTGGTTCGCAGCCTACGAATGATGGCCTGCTGCCGTGCCGAGAGAAGGTCAGCGGTCAGTGGCTGCACGACAATTGGATCGACGACGCGGACCTGGGATACTCGGCCGGCATGATCGAGGGTTTGACAAAACTATAAAGAACCGTGGCCATATATCATTCAATTCAATCACGGAATTACTCCAATGAATTGTCATTTGCACTCCAACATGAGCATAATCTCCTACTCGCATCCATTCCCACCACTTGAGATTATCGTATCCTATTCCCACTCCACCGTTGCAGGCGGTTTGGAAGTAATGTCCTGGCAAACACGATTGATGCCTCGCACATTATTGCAGATCTTGTTGACCACGTCCACCAGGAATTCACGTTCAAAATAATACCTGGAAAATTACGAAGAGAATGGCACCGAATGAGAACACGTATACAGAATACTACAGTGAAACTGGACCCAAAGCTTTTGTGCTACATACCAATCTGCAGTCATGCCATCCTCACTTGTGATTGCCCTTAAAGCAACTGCGTTGGAGTGAGTTCTCTGGTCACCCTGAACCCCAACTGTTTGCACAGGCAAGAACACAGCAAAAGCTTGCCAGATTATATCATAGAGGCCCGCATCCTTGATAGCTTGAACAAATATCTCGTCCACCTGGATAAAAATGAGATATTGTCAAACATGGTCAAGCAAAATTTACAAATTTCAACATGTCAGAAAGCCTGTACCTGGCGAAGAATTTCCAATGCGTTGCCCTCTGTAACATCACCTAGGACACGAACAGCAAGACCAGGTCCAGGAAACGGGTGTCTCTTTAAGAATGAATCCGGGACATTCAAAATACTCCCCAACTTGCGCACCTTTCAAAAAAAAACATATTTGTGAATAAAATTTATGTTCCTTGAGGAAAATAAAGGCAAGATATCATTAATAGCCTGTATAGCCTGTAGGTTGGTACCTCATCCTTGAATAGGAGCTTCAGTGGTTCGATGAGTTTTAGCTTCATATCTTTGGGAAGGCCGCCAACATTATGATGGCTTTTGATGGTGTGGGAATGCGTCCTACCACTCCCAGGAGGTGGGCATGATTCAATTACATCGGGGTACAGTGTTCCCTGAACTAAATATTCAGGCCTTTTCCCTATGTTTTGGTCTAGCTTGTGAGCAAAGTCATCGAAGACAGCTATGAATTCCCTGCCGATAATCTTTCTTTTCTGCTCGGGGTCTTTGATACCCTTCAGCTTACTGAGGAATCGCTCCGAGGCATCAACGCAAGTGACAGGCAAGTGCAGGTCAGTTTCAAAGGTTGACATCACCCGTTCTCTCTCCTTATATCTGCAGATGTTGTGGTTTTATGTTACTAGTTGCGTTGCAAATCTGAATGCAGAAGCTCTGTAGTAAAGAAGCTTTATTAGAGAAAAAAAAATAGCACTCCGACCTCAACAGTCCATTGTCAACGAAAACGCAGTGAAGCCTATCTCCAATTGCCTTGTGAACAAGAGTGGCCGCAACTGTTGAATCAACTCCACCAGACAAGGCGCAGATAACATGTTGGTCAGGGCCAACCATGTTCTGGATGGTTTTGATTTCTTCATCCAGCACATCTTGCATCTTCCAGTCAGCTTTAATCCCACAGACATCAAAAAGGAAGCGGCGCAGAGTTTCCATTCCTTGGGGTGAATGTGTAACCTTGTGTATTGTTGATGAGAGATCGAACAATCAACTTATGGAACGACCAGACGAGGGAGGCAAATGTGATGAAAAAAAACAACAGTGACCTACCTCGGGGTGGTACTGGAGGCCGTAAAAGCGCTTCTCCCGGTTCTCGATGGCGGCCACGGCGCCCTGCACGCTGCGGGCAACCACCTGGAAGCCCTCCGGCAGCTTGACCACCTCGTCGCCGTGGCTCATCCAGACCGTCTGGCGGTTTCCGACATGGACGCCCTCCCCACCGTACAGCGCGGAGGAGGCCGCCGTGACCTGGACGTCCATCTTGCCGTACTCGTGCCTGTCCCCGGCGGGCTGGACTGCGCCGCCGAGGGACTGCACCAACAGCTGCATCCCGTAGCAGACGCCGAGGACGTGGGCGCCAGCGCGGGCTGCGAAGTCGAGGAATCCGTCGGGGAAGGAGGGAGCACCGGGGGCGTGGACGGAGTGGGGCCCGCCGGAGAGGACAATGGCGCGCGGGCGGAGGCCGTCGAGGGAGGCGAGCGGTGCCGTGCCGGAGACGCAGAGGGAGAGGACGCCCAGCTGGCGGACGCGGCGGGTGATGAGGTGGGTGTACTGCGAGCCGAAGTCGAGGATGAGGACCAAGTTCTCGCCGGAGCCGGCGGAGGCTGGGAGGGCGGAAGCCATTGCGGTTGCGGGCAGCGGAGTGGCGGCGGGTAGGATGGGTTAGGGTTTTGGGAGGGTTTAGGCTGGCAGCGGTGTATGGTAAACGGCCCAATTTATTAGAGGCCTGGCCTGCCTGCCTGGACCTGGACACGGTGAGCCGCATGGTGCGGCGCGCGCACGACGAGAAAATGGAGATGGTAAAAAAAAAGGGATATAAAATGGAGATGCGGGGTACCGATCCCCGTACCTCTCGCATGCTAAGCGAGCGCTCTACCATCTGAGCTACATCCCCTTTGCTTGTTAAAATAACTCTTAATGGTTTTTTATATAATCTGTTCCAAAATTCTGATGAACAAACGAATTCAAAATTAGTGATACGCAGCAGTAGAGACGCAGGAACAAGAAAGAATCAACAATACTCATTTGTCTTGTATAAAAATCAAAACGAGTCAGACAATAATGCTTTATACAAGAATGAAATCACGGCATACATGTTGGCTGCTTTTGTGACGAAATCATTGAAGTGATGAATGAGGTGTGTACAAACAAACATGTAGTAGGAGTAAAATCGACAGAATCAGCAGGAATGTAGTGCTGCGGCCACCAACAGAGGAATGAGCAGCAGCAGCAGGGATGGTAGGCCACGGCGGAGGTTGGCTGAGGAGGAGGTGGACCGCGGCGGCACGGGCACCGCGCCGGGGTATCTGTTGTTTCCGTCGTTCTCGCGCGGCTTGATCGTCGTTGTTGGCGCCGGGGCAGCGTCCGGGGCGTCTCCCGCTCTCGCCTCGCTCTTGTAACCTGCAACAGGTCCACTCCAGTTCAGTGTCTATCTGCCTGCTTGGAGTACAGTATTTGTTAATTTGTCTGACAAGCATTAATTTCTTTTTCGTTAAAAGTTTGTCACGTTTTACTTCATTTTTGACACTAAAAGTGCTTACAGTCAAATTCTTGCCATCCCAGGACGTTTCTCTGCCTGTCGAACACTACCTTCAGCCCCGTCATGAAGTTCTCTGCATCGCATCGTCAGAGTCAGAGATACAAGAACGAACGAACGAACAGGAAAATGATTGGAGAGAGAGAGAGCGTACGGCCGATGATGTTGACGCTGATGTCGTTCTTGAGGATGGCCAGGCAGTAACCGACGGCACGGTTGCTGCTCTGGCCGAATATCGGGATGATGGGCCGGAGCACCGGGAACACGGCGCGTCCGCTGTCGCTGGTCAGGCTCACCGTGGGGAGCGACACCTCCGTCTGCCCGCGGCTCAATGCGTAGCAGTACTCGAAGGGAAGAGGACCTGAAGAAGCGCTGAAATTGGCCCTCCTCTCGCGAATCTGGGAGTTGAAATTGGCGCCCAGCGCTGTGTACTCCGGTTCGTTCAGGTACGTGAAGGACGTGCCGGAGTCCATCACCGCCGTGAACTCCACCGGCGTCGACTCGCTCCCCACGTTCACCGACGTGAAGCTCACGTTGTATGTCGGGCTGCACAGCACAATTAATAAGATTGCAAAAAAATCAGGGATCCATGATCGTTCAATCACACCTTCTCTCTCTCTCTCTCTCTCTCTCAGGGTTGTAAGTCAGGGATTATGGAGCAGCCTAACTGGATGCTTCGGACAATGAAGGGCGTCTCGGCCTGCTTCCCGGGGCTGCCGGCATCGCCGAAGTTGATCCGGCCGACGCCGTCCGCGCTGAAGCACATGGAGAAGCTGTCGGTCGCCACGAGGCCGCTGCTGGCGAGCACGCTGGGCACGGAGACCTTGTCCATGCCCAGGCCGAACAGGCCGTCCGGGGAGCCGCCCTCCAGCAACGCGCCCGTCTGCACCTGCCCGCACCCGAACACGACGGGGGCCCGCAAGGCCTGGCCGGCGGCGCCGCCTGGTCCCTCTCTGGTGAGGTGAAGCACGTCCTCGACGAGCGCGCCGGAGGACGAGGTGTTGGCGGACACGTAGCGCACGGTGTAGGGGCAGCTGCCGTTGTTGGCGGCGGCGGCGCAGGCGTTGGGCCGATCGCAGAGCGCGTTGTCGCACGTCACCTGCTTGCTCGTCGTCGACTCCCTCGGGCTGTACGGTCGGAGGTCCGTGGAGTTGCCGTCGAGCGGCGCGCACTGCTTGCAGTCGCAGGGCACCCAGAAGAGGTCGCTGCCGGTGTCCAGCGCCACCAGGAACGTCTTGCTCGGCGTGCCCAGGGACACCTCCGCGTAGTACAAGCTGCAACAACAGAATCGATCGATGACGACGCACGTCAGGGCCCGCGCGCCCGCCCTTGATTCTGCTGTAGTAAGTCAATACGTAATCGAGTTTACAGATTCTGCTCACAATCCGAGGCTGTTGATGCGGTACGTGGCGTTGCCGGCGGCAAAGGAGAGGAGGCCACCATCGGCGCCGGCGAGGCCGCGTCTGCTGAAGAGTGCGCGGTCGTGGCGAGAGAGCTCGGAGTAGTACTCCGGCGAGCCTTGAGCCGGCCACTGCACGCCGAGCAGGGGGTGTCCCCGCGCCTCGGCCCACCGCCGGACAACCGAGGAGGACCTGTGGTGGAGTTTGAACCCGAGCCCAGACGCCTCTCCGGCAGCTAGAAACGCCGCCACGGCGACGGCGACAGCAACGAGGTGGTAGTGGTTGGAGTGAGCCATGACCATGACTGAGGAGGAGGAGGAGGAGCCGTGCAGGGGCCGCAAGGCAAGGTAAGTTTGGTGGGTTGAAGCCTGGAGTAGTACGTAACATCTTAAGAGAGGAGCCAGGAGGAGGTGGACGACGACGGATGGAGGAGGAGGCCACCAAGTCAAAGTCTCCTCCTCTGCTATGTTGCTTTCGTCAACGAACGACTCAACGGTGAGATAGAGCAGAGCCGGGACGCGACAGTGGCTTGGCTTGGCCGGCGTGCCGAGGACGAAACGAAGACGGGGGGAGGTCGTGCCGTGTCCGGCCGCGTAGAAGAGGACTCCGTCAGTCGGTCGTCGTCTCTTTATTTCATCCTACAAAAACATTTTAAAGACCATTCGAAAAGTTTTGATTGATTTTTGAACTCTCTGTTAGTAGTAGTTGATTATACTCTGTAGTTGGTAGTCGCACAGCATCATCAGCTCAAGGCGTCCCGGTCAAGCTGCAACCTTGAAACCGGCAGATTTCAACGAACAGGATCGTGGCCCCTAGATTGTCCGTTCCATGAACAATCAGGGCTTATACAATCGAACAAACAATATTTTTAAAGTTAATCATACAGAACATAACAGAACAGAACGGCTAATCCGAAGACAGTTGACATTTGGCAGTTGATGTACAAAAACAAATTGTCCGTGGCTGCCAGCGCCAGGGCCAGTTGAAGTGGTTTTAATAAAAGAACCTGTAAAAGAATCCCCGTTGACAAAGACAACAGGCAGCTGCAGTACAGCCACTGTTGTATGTGCTTGTTCCATCTCCAGCTGTGTAAAGAACTTTTTATTTTTACTACTCTATCTGGATCTTTATATTTATCATCGGCTAATTTATTTTTAAACTAACTGATAAATAAAAAGATCTGAAAGCAGTTATTAATAATTTCGGAATTTTAATAGTAGTAGTAATTCACTGCCGAAATTCCGCTGTTCTCTAATCTCTATAGCAAAGGAGCAGGAGCAGGATCCGCAAGTACCTGGAGCAGCGTTCCTATAGATGGCCAATGGCCCGGCCCAAACACGACGGTGGGCGGGCCAAATTTGATGGGCTCGGCACGACAAGCCTCAGCATCTCGTTGGCTGTTCCAGAAATCAATCCTGATTGTGGGCCAAATTTAGAGCGAATACGTTTGTTTGTGCAGCGTCGCCGGCTGACGCAAACGCTGCTGATCCTTGCTTCCATTCCATGGCTCTGTTCCCTGCCCGCTCATCCATCCTCATCCTCTGTTGCTCGTGTGCACCTTGTACTAGTTAGCATCAGCAGCAGCATAATGCAAATGGGACTCATCAAGACAGTCAGACAGAGAGCAGTGTATCTGATCCTGATGGTACCGAGAAAGATTTTGATGCCATCACGAATCTATCTAATCCAATCTATCTGTACTTCTGCTAGTACCTCCGTAGGCGTAATAGATGCTGCTCCGATTCTGTGCTGAGAAGAGAAGGAACTTGATACGAAGCTGCAGGGAATAGATGCTGCTTCAATTCTTCTCGGTGGATGCTATAATATACAGTACTCTCTCTATTTTTAAAAATATCTCGTTTTTTTTACTAAATTTAGTTTAAAAACGACATCCTTTCAAAGATGAAGGAGAAATACTTCCTCCGTTTGTTTTTATTTATTACCAGCTTGTTCATTTTTGAACTAATCGATAACAAATAAAAACAAACGAGTGAGTAATAAGTACTGGTTCAATGCATGCCATCACAATCCTTCATCTAGTTGTTGTTTAGTTCTAACAGTAACACGAAAAGATTGACCTCGAAAAGTTCGTTTGATAAATTCTCAGTATTTTACTGTATTACCGGTCCTCATCTTGGAGGCTACTTGTGCAGGATTCATCAGATGCGGAGACCCAGATTTCAGGTCAGCTGAGAATTGAATTAGTTTCAGGTAAACATGATTTTCTGCACTGTGTTTGAATGAAACTGTGACCAGGATTTATTAAGAGGTGGTGTAAGTGTGGTCAAAGTAGTGCTAGAACAGAAATTAATTAATTAATCGGGCAGGTGGGTTGAGGTGAAACCCTTGGAAAGGTAGGTGAGGCTGACTGGCTAAGTCATCACCGTCAAAGTATGACCAACTGCATGTGAAAACATTCACAGATCAGAGAATCAGATAGCACATCTTTTTGAAATCTGATTTTTACAAGCTTATCGTGTAACTCAAATTTCTTACGAATTTTTACAAGCTGATTGAACTGTCAGATATTTTTCACCAGGAATGATAGGGGACAAGTCTGTAATTACAGTCTTTCCCGGGGCTGCTCGACATAAATCCCCTCTACGTCGACGTCATCTAAAGTGTCTGTTGCAACAGGCCATACCTTCGCGCCACTCCCACCGCTATCCACCACCACCACTCGTTCCATCCATCGCCGCCGCGGAGCCTCACCGCCGCCAAGGCCCCACGCCTTCACTCACCGGTCACTCCTCGCTGCCCGGCGTCCCCTACCCCGCCGGGACTGGAGCGTAGGAGACCTTCTCTCTCACCGAGTCGTGTCCGTGGCCGGGTCGGGCGCGAAAAAACACCCGACCCGTTCGCAGCAGGTCCAATTTCTTTACCCCTTTTCTTAGCCGCGGCTGCTATTCTGTCTCTCCCTTTCGTCCAGGCCGAGGGAGGGAGGGGAGCAGCAAATCGCGCGATTTAATCAAGGCCCCTCGCTGCTATTCGCCGAATCCCGATCCGAGCCCGCCAATTTGGGGCGCCACCGCCCACGCAAAGGTCTGACCTTTTTTTTTTTCCGTTCGCCCTGTTTATTTCTCCTTCCCCCTCTTGGAGTCGTAGCCCAGGATTGGGGCCTTTCTTGATCCCAATCAATCGGTACGTCCTTGATTTTGTTGTGGTCCACTGTTGGGTATTGTTTTGTTTTTTGGATTCGGGGTTGGATTTGTTTGTTCCGGCTAAAGAAATTGGTTGATTTATCAGTTAGACAGCCTGTATAAACGGAGGGTTTTGGGATGAAATTAATGCGCGAATAATGGTGTATACTCGTGCATGTTACCTCCCTGTTTGATCATATTGTAATATTGTTCATCTGGAATGCGTTGGGCCGAGAAAGATTTACAAATTACTGAAGAGATGAAGGTTTGCATAATTGAACTTTTGGGGATTAGTTTTAACGCCAAGACGTCATTGCTTTTGGACTTTCCGATAGAATAAGTACAAAATGATATTGTCCATTCGTCATTCGATTTTCAGAATTAGTAAGTAAAACTCTTGCTTTGAGCAGTTGTTCCAAGTACATATCCAGTTCTATAGTATTAAAAAGAGATTTCTAAGGCCTAGAGGGGTAGCTGTTCTGACATTCATATGACAGTGCAGTGGTATTGCTGAATGATATGAAAGAAAAGAAATAATGATCAAAGCCGTTCTTAGCGACATGTGCTTTCAAAATGAATCCCGCAAAGAAAAGACTTATCAACATCATGTAATATGCAATAGCTGTTTTCACTCACTTGTAGCTGCTTTTGTTCTAGGATACGGAAAAGAAAAATATTGATGCGTTGAGAAGTCCAACAGCAATCTTTCTAGAGCACAGATGAAGCAAGCTCGAAGGCGTTTGTTGAAGCTATGACTGATGAGGGATGCTACTGAAATTGATGAACTTATTGCGGGCATGCTGGCGACCGTCATCAAACCAGCATGCCCGAACAGGCTCTGATGTTGCCGGTAGGCAGGATGGACTTTTATGGTACAAGGATATTGGGCAGCATGTAAATGGGGAGTTCTCCATGGCCGTAATCCAGGCCAATAACTTGCTTGAGGACCAATGTCAGATCGAATCAGGCCCATTGGGCTTTCTAGACTCTGGCCCATGTGGCACTTTCGTCGGGGTGTATGATGGACATGGTGGTCCAGAGACAGCTTGCTACATCAACGACCATCTATTCCAGAATCTGAAAAGTAATCTACTAACCTTGGAGATATCATACACTAGCAGTAGTTTAATTTGTCAGTTCTTTATCTCCACTGTGCTTTTCAGTTGACAAATAAAGGGAGTGATTCACTGATGGATCCATTCTTTCACTGTCCATGTTGCAGGGTTTGCGTCTGAGCAGAATTCATTGTCTGCTGATGTACTAAAAAAAGCATATGAAGCTACAGAAGATGGATTTTTCTCTGTCGTTACCAAGCAATGGCCTGTGAAACCTCAAATAGCGGCTGTTGGCTCATGCTGCCTGGTGGGTGTAATATGTGGTGGCGTGCTTTATGTTGCCAATGTTGGGGATTCCCGTGTTGTTTTGGGAAGACATGTTAAGGCTACCGGGGAAGTTTTGGCTGTCCAACTGTCAGCAGAGCATAATGTGAGCATTGAGCCAGTGAGAAAGGAGCTGCAGTCTATGCACCCGGAAGACAGGAATATTGTTGTTCTCAAGCACAACGTTTGGCGTGTAAAAGGCCTAATTCAGGTGCAACCTCTGAAATTGGTAACTATTTGTTGCTTTCAGAATATTTGTGGCAATCATCTTAAATTGTACATCTTGGAGGATAAAACCTAGTTCGTACTTTTTAGTTGTAGTAAAATTGCAACAGAAACATCCTTATGCTCATCTATGTATGATACGTTGTTTCTGCGAGTAATGATTGTGGCATCATTCCATTTCTGTTGAGCATGGAACTTAAGAGATGAATGTTTTGTACATTATTGCCTGGAGCATGTAATAGCATTAAGCTCTTTGTCATTATTATTTTACTAACTTACTGTTATTACTAAAGTGCTATTCAGTGAACATTATGTTCATTCAGCTTTATCGACACTCGACAGCTCGTCTTAACTGTTCATTACTGAAAAAAGGTTATCCTCAGGCTGAATAGACCCGATACCTTCAGATAAGTATGGGTTCGGTTAATTGTCTACCAGTCTGAAGAAGTGAAGTGGTTTAGTGCACCCGGGGTAGCTTGCTGTGCTAATATCTTGGATATTTGAATTTTCTTGTATGTGTAAGAATGCATTTTATGATGTCAGTCTTGTCGATACTTAAGTTTTCTCTATTGTACATTGCAGGTGTGCAGATCAATTGGGGATGCTTATCTTAAAAAACAAGAGTTCAACAGGGAACCTCTGTTCTCAAAATTTCGCCTCCGTGAACCATTCAACAAGCCCATACTAAGTTCGGAACCATCAATTACTGTGCAACCACTACAGCCACATGATCAATTTCTTATATTTGCATCTGATGGACTTTGGGAGCACTTAAGCAACCAAGAGGCTGTTGACATTGTTAGCAGTAGCGCTCGCAGTGTAAGTTACTCTTTCTTGTCTGTATGAGCTGACTTCATAACCATATAAACTAAATATAGTGCAGGATTGCCTGACATTATTCTTTTTTATAAAAAAAGCAGATGGAATAACTTGCAAATATTACCACCCTAATAACAAAGCAATGGTCCTTGGGCATTTCGCAAATGTGCTATTGCATTTATTTAGAAACACATATGAACAAAATACAAAAATCATATTATTTTTCGCGAAATAATGATACAGCTCAGTTGCAAAAACTGTAGAAAATAGGTTTGTTGGCAAATTGCCACAGAGTTGGATGATGGGTCCAAATTCATGCTCCTATATGGAAAGCTGCCATCGCAAATTTTTTACGTCGTTCTTAAGCCAAATGGAAGATGATCTGTGCATATCACATAAACATGTCACGAGGTAACCCACTGCTAGCCGATTCACATCTATATTTGATCTTGCAGGGATGTGCCAGGAAGCTCATAAGAGCAGCTTTGCAAGAAGCAGCCAACAAAAGAGAGATGAGGTACTCCGATCTCAAGAAGATTGATCGTGGCGTTCGTCGGCACTTCCATGATGACATAACAGTCATTGTAGTATTCCTTGACGCCAACCTCATAAGTAGGGCGGGCACGCACCAAGGTCGTGCTCTTTCACTGAGAGGTGGCGGTGTCAGCCTTCGCAGCAATACTCTTGCACCTTATTCGTCGCAGTCATGATCCTAAATGCGTGGCAGAGATGGACGACGACGAACCTGACGGAGGAGTCTTTCCTTGTTTAAGTGTGTTATATGCCAGCCAAGATAACCCCCTTAGTGATGTAAAGAAGTAGGAGAGGCACTGGTGATCTTCTCCAGCATTTTTTAATCACGTCACAGTCACGTACTCCCTCCGTTTGCAAAAGTTTATCACTTAAAAAATGAACTAAAAGGTGTTAAACTTTTGGGGACGGAGGTAGTAGGTGTCTAGGTCGACTCGTGTTAATAGCCGTTCTGTGCAGGCGTGTAAATCACAAAATATTTCCACCTGGAGGGCAAATATGCCTCCCTCTGCAGAAATTAACACCAGTAGATATGAAATAAGAAGGCAAAAGGATTTTAACTTATCAACTGATGTGGATTGTGTATGTAAAATGTCCTGGACTTGCAGACGTACTGTTATTTATTGACCGCTGATACGTAAGAACTGCTGCTGCTGCTCCAAATACCAAATCTCATTCCCTATTTGTTGTGCCTCTTGTGATGGCGATGCTTAAATGGTGCAGGTAAATAGTTGGGCGTGACGAAAATAAAAAGAGGTTAAAGTGGGTGTTTTCCATTCGAGGAATATTTCCTCTGAATGGTGTATCTGTTCCAAATTTGGTACCACGACACGATGCAATCCTGCGAACCAAATCTGAAGCGGAATCTAACAATTTTCTACGTATGAAGATAAGATCCAATCCAATGAACCACATCTGAAATGATGACTCGAAACCTCCGCACCTAATACTCACCTACCTTCCATCCAAGTCTCATTGTTGCATAATTGCAGTGAGAGTCGTATGGCACGGCTCAGAGAAGCAGCTGTCCGCCCACTCCGGGGCAGCGGCTTCAGATGAGATCCGTATTTATGCATGCTGCTCCCTGGCACACTGGATCATTATTCCCATATCTTAACACTGTATTATCATCCTCAGTTGATGAATTATCAGACCCCAGCAGCTCCAAGTTGCAAACCAGCCGAATGTACTACTTGGTGAACCCGCAACCATGCAGCGTACGTAGTCTGTTAAAACCGCTTTGTCCGGTTCCGACAGCTTTCTACTAGATTTCTGAAATCTTCAAAATGTAACTAACTTTGTGCCGGGAGTTCAAATTAGACTACACATTGATAGTTTCTAATTTGCAATTGGCATCTTTTACGAAACAAATCTAATCGGTCAGTGCAAACCACTCTAATCGAGTTTTTCTGCATCTTGACAGATTTCGTTCTTCGTATGGAAGAAAAGTTTGTGGTAGCCCGACGACACTAGGTAGGATGCAAAGGCAAGAAAGTGCGATCGATATACATACTAGTATATATTACACCAGCTGATCAGTCCGAAGAGAGACCAGATCGATGAAAGCACAAGCCAGCCAGTCGTGGTAGCAGCAGCAGAGGAGTAAGACAGAGAGGAGGAGGATATTACATATAGATCAAAAATATGCAAAACCAAGTACAAACAAAACAAAACAAAGTAAGACGCTCTCTATAAATCAAGGGTTCTATAGATGTCAGTCTCTACTCTTCCTCCTCCTTCCTCCATCTAGCACTAGCTAGCAGCAACACGACAGTGCAGGGCAACAGCTCTCGCATTCATCTCAGCAGGCACCAAAGCAGCAGAGAGTGATGGATCCATGCGTGCATGTCTAGAGCTTCCTCCTGCAGAGAGGGCAGGACCCGTGCTTGATCAGCCAGCCGTCGATGCACGGCACGTGGAACACGTGCCAGCAGTCCGGCAGGCTCCGAACCTTCTCCCCGACCTGGAAGTCCTGCAGTGATCCAAGAGAGAGACGAAATTCAGAGCCATTTACGTGAACGCAGCAGTATAATCCTACGCGTTGTCACTGAAATAATCACAGACCTGCAGGCAGACTGAGCAGCCGGAGAGGTCGCCCACGGCGTCCCGCCTGTACTCCTCAGTGATGCTGATCTCGGGGAGCTTGTCGATGGACGCCCGCGGCATGCCGTTGGTGCCCTCGATCTCGAACAGGTCCGGCGACTCCCTGAACGGCGACGAGTCAACCGCGTTCATCTGAGACGATCACAGCAACAGGCACGGTAGAGGTGTCAGCCGCGACTCGAAGTGTAAGCACTTCACTGATTCAGGGGGTAAAAGTAAAACCGCAATTGCATGGATCGAGAGGGCATGACTCACCTGGCTCCGGACCACCCGCTGCACTGCCGGGTCAACCTTCTCGCGGACAAGCCTTCCCGAGAGGAGGCTGTAGATCACGTTCAGCTGCATCCATCGCCAGGTTCAAGTTTGTCGTAGGCGTCAGGCAGGCACAATCAGGGCAGAGGGTTTCAAAAGTAAAACTAATTAAGGCTGGAAACTAGTATGAAAATTAAACAGCAGAATGCATGTCTCATGAGCTCCAAGTAACGCTGTTATTAAGATGAAACTGACCAGGTTATTATAGATTTGTCATTAATCTCACTAAGAATGCAAATACCACTTACAGCGAGCTAAGAATGCTAAGAATGACTAGTAGGTTTTTAGGCAGAGCAACTTTGCAGGACTTGATTTGTTGTGTGAATGATGCAGGAGACAGCTTTTAAGTCCGGAAGGGAGCAAGAGCAACGCATGTAAAGACATATATACACACAGAAACAAGTAAGCAGCAGGTGTGCTGCGGTTGCGAGTTGCTGTCCTACTGAAGCTACCACCACTTGTCTGGTAAGTTACTACTCGATCGTAGGCTAGGAATATACAATTACTGTACTATGCAGGATTGCAGCAGGTGCAGAGTCGTCAAGTGGCGGTGTGCTTACCACATACAAGATGCTCCAGATCCCTGACCTGCGTGACTGCCACACCCGGATGGAGGAGTCGACGACCTCGATGGAGACGAGCGCGCCGGTGATGGCGCCGATCCCCGTGCCGCGGAAGAGCCCGCTCTCGGTGGCCAGGCCGATCAGCCCGCCGGTGACCGCTCCCAGGAACAGACCAGCTGCACAAGAGAAGACGAATCAATTGATCTGATTTCTTCTTCGATCGTAGCTAGCGAATTTGCTGCAGTACGTGTGGAATTTGTTGCAACGTAAGAGAAATTGCAGGCAAAGACAGACTACACATCTGTGTATTATTTTCCCCAAAATTAAATCATCAGAGATTCTCCATCATTGTGATGAATCAAAAGGAAAGCAGTGGGGCAAGCAAGATCCATCTCGATTGGAAGCAAATCAGCCTCCAAAAGAAAGGAGACGAGACGAGAAAGGCAGGAAATAAAAGAAAAGAAAGGTGGATGAGCTGGAGCGTACCGATGGCGAAGATGAAGGTGATGACGCCGAGGCAGACCCTGCGCATCATCCTCCTGCCCCTGCTACGGCCGCTCACTGCACTCCTTGCCTGCGGCGACGACAGGTTGCTCGAGCTCCGCGGCATGGCGCTCGGCAGGACGAACGCGCCCGACGGATCCATGCTGACCTGACCTACTCCGACTCCGAGCCGAGGTGTGATGATGTGAGGGAGAGAGAGGAACACGGGGTGGGTTTACTTTGCAGCAGCAATTGCAAAAGTGAGCGAGGAACAGGACAACGGGAGGGGAGAGGACGGGCCGGGGGTGGTCTTTATGGCGCCAACTAACCCCCCGCCGCTGCATTCAATTCCATCCGCGACAGCGGCTCGGCTTGGTTGGGCTAATCTGCTAGCTAATCATCGGCTTCGTCCTCCTCCTCGAGTCGTCCTCACCTCCATCTCCATGCAGCAATAGCATCGTCGGACTCGAGTCGACGACCCCGCTGCACCAGCTGCCTGCCTGATGGAGCCGTGGTTTGCCGGCCAGGTCAGGGGTGCACATGCATGCATGCATACCACTACTGCTCCGTATGTTTCCCAGGTTTACCTATACTCAGCGTCTCCCCGGCCGTGTCCCTGACCTTCAGACAGTTAGTTGCTCGAGATCTGCGTGCACCAGTAGCAACTGTACATGATTTATTTAATTTTGTAAAAGAAAAACAGTTTTCTTTCATAACGAAAACATAAGATTTAAAAAGAAATTCTGCATTCCAAAATCCACGGGCACCTTCATTCGTCTGACCGATGCATGGTACGCATCAAAAATATCTGGATCGGCTGCAGGCTGCTGCAGCTGGTTTAAATTTAATAAATGGCTATTTCGTATAAATACGTCCAGAACATCTCTATTACCACAAGTAGTAATCCGTGAGTATACGCATACTGGCAGTCAGCAGAGAAGGAGAGAGAAAAAAGAGAGCGGGAGAGGGTTGTTGATCGCTGCCCATAACTAAAACGCAGACGCGAATTGAATTCGATCTTGATGTATGAAGAAAAGCGCGCGCATCAACTCCCTGTGTTTGATTAATCCTCCGGTCTATCTTTTCTTTTCTTTTCTTTTCTTTATGACCAGCAGCGCACGCATATTGCTGTCGCTGTCATCAAAACTAATTAAAGTTGCATTGTTCCTTCTCATCCGGTTTTATTTTTTCCAGGAAAAGAGGGAGAGAGAGAGTCGTATTCTCTGAAGGTGACAGAAAAATAAATGGGTCATCAAGGCTCTTTAGACTAGTTTTGCAGCAGTCATATACTCCCTCCGTCCCCATAAACTTGTCGCTTTGTAGTTCATATTTGAACTACAAAGCGATAAGTTTATGGGGACGGAGGGAGTACTTACGACGTACTAGTCCCAAGCATGGGAAAAGGGAGGTTTTGCCATGTCAAGCAATCTGTGAAAACGATTGGGTAATCACGTGAAGCAGAGAAAATTCAATCCAATCATCTAGGCAAAAGCAACTCTTGAAGATTAGATTACTCCCTCCTTCCCACAATAGTTGTCGTTAGGACAACAAACTTAGTTCAATTTTGAACTAGATTTGTTGTCCTAACGACAACTATTGTGGGAAGGAGGGAGTATATTGAAGACCGAAAAGAAAAGAGATCGCAGTTCGATCTTAATGACTTGAACAGATGAACAGGCTCCACCACCCGTGAGCGTGAGTGAGCAGAACACGTATCACGTGGAATCATTCATTCCGAGAGGAGAGAGAGAGAGAAGAAGCAGTAAGAATAAGAAGAAATGGAAGATGTTTGGTTTCAGAGACAGACAGTTATTAATGGTCATGGGGCCGTGATCTCGGGCCCACCATATTCATTTCGGTCCACAACCGCCGCGTCATGGTTACGTCATCGTCGACCGCAGGCTGTACTTGAAGGCCCATATAGAAACAATATCGGTGGCCCAGCCCAACTACTGAAACGTTATCCCACTCTCTCTCTCTTCAGTGCTCACAACCCCCCCCCCCCCCCCCCAATGGCAGCTGCGACGGCGCCGGCGATCGCCACAGCTCTCTCTCCCCTCCTACGCCGCCGAACCAACCCCATACACAGACTTCGACCGGTCCGATTCTCCTCCGGCACGGGCGCCGAGGCGGCCGACCCGGACAGTCGGAGGGGCGCCCACGGAGGGACTCGACTGGAGGAGGCCGTGCCCGCAGGGGAGGGGCGCTCGCGGATCGACGCCTGGATCTCAGCGCGACTGGCCACCGGGGGCGTCAGCCGCGCGCGCGTGCAGGCCAGTATCCGCGCTGGACTCGTCGCCGTCAATGGCCGTCCGGTCTCCAAGGTGTCACGCTTCTCCCAAACCCCACTTAATTTGCTTCCCCTCAGACGTTTCATCTTCCTGCTTCCTGAGACCTGCTACACCTTCATTGATAGCTTACTAGAACTTCTTATGGTGTAGAGACTGACAACCGAGTAATACACGGCACACATTTGATCACACACTATACCACGTGGCCGCACTAGTATTTGTGGTTTACTAGTAGTACATGACCCTCATTGTGAATTTGTAATAACACTTCGACTCTTCATGGTTATCTGAGTGCTAGGCTGCTGTCCTCTGCTCTGTGCATAGCAGGTTTCCCATACGGTGAAGGGCGGGGATCTGGTCAGCTGCACCGTGTCAGAGCTACAGCCGCTGAGAGCAGAGGCAGAGGACATCCAGCTCGACATTGTCTACGAGGATGACCATCTTCTCGTTGTTAACAAGCCACCGCATATGGTTGTTCACCCGGCACCAGGAAATGCAAATGGTACCCTGGTCAATGCTATACTTCACCATTGTAGGATCTCAACATTTACTTGTTTATCACGCAATTCGACTGCCGATGAGTGCCCGGATTCTTCAGATGACGATATAGATGTTTTTGATGTCCATCAATTTAAATTTACTACTGATGAAGTAAGTCCAGAGGTCCAGGAAGCTCTTGTGCGCCCTGGTATTGTACATAGGCTCGATAAGGGGACGAGTGGACTTCTTGTTGTAGCTAAGGTATGAGCCTCGCTTGGTCATCAGCCAGAATGAATACTACTAATAATAATAATCTGGACATGATGATCCATTCTTATGATGAGCTTTCTCCCTTTTTGACAGGATGAGCATTCCCATGCTCAATTAGCAGAACAGTTCAAGCTCCATACGATTCGTAGGGTATACATCAGTCTTACTTGTGGTGTGCCTAATCCATCTTCTGGCAGAATTGAAGCGTCTATTGGTCGTGATCCTAACAACCGGATTCGTATGGTTGCTATTCCTGGATCAGGTCACAGATATGCACGGCATGCTGCTAGTAGGTGATTCAAACTTTGTCACCTGTACCTTTTTATTGCTTTCTGGCATATAATGTTCCCTCTCCAAGGCTGTTTTAGCATTCCTGACTAAATCCAAATTAGTTGAGAGAAAAGCATCATGGAAGGTTGCACTTTATATAGGACCAGCTACTATCCTTGTAGTCAGGATATTCATAACTACAGGAACCGCTCTGATTCAACTTATTAAATTAGTACCGCTCATTGAGTTAAACTAGCACACAAGAGTGATTAGCTGGAACTGCCCAGGTCAAAAGGTTAGCCAGATGATGCATTGAATCCACATATGACAATTGAGTTCATATTTACTCTACTTAGTAGATTTTCACAAGTTTCTGAACCATACCAGTAGGTCTTCACGGCTGTGTGACAACTCATGTCAAACTGTCCGTCTAGAAATTTGGATTTCAGCACAAAACCATGAAACTGTAGTAATGTTTCGGGATCTAAACTTAATTTATACATACTTTCACCTGTCATTTGGTTCACTGTTATTATTCAAACAATTCTGCAGGTATAAAGTAAGAGAGGTCTTTGCTGGTGGTGGATCCGCACTGGTAGAGTGGAGATTGGAGACAGGGCGCACACACCAGGTAACTGTGATTGCATCCCAATACACTCCCATTCTACTGTGAAAGCAATAATGATCATCGGTTCATTAATAATGTGCATATCTTGTTTGGATTGCATTTGCCATTGTATTCAACAGTAAACTCAACGACCAAGCGCATGTTTGCTTTGTGCCCTCACAAATCTTCCTGGCTCAGGCAGCAATTCGGACGCCTGCGGCTGGCATTGCTGCCTGGGAGAGCGTGAACCAAATGGCCCCAATACACTGATTAACTCCTGGTCTTGCCTCTGTTGACTTTCAGATTCGAGCGCATGCGAAACATCTAGGAATCCCTCTTATTGGTGATGAAACATATGGGGGCACCAAAAGCTTGTCATTGTCACTTCTGAGAGCGAGAATTCCTTCAAGATATCATAGTGATGTTTCGAATCTCATATCAAAAGTAGATAGGCCATGCCTCCATGCTGCATTACTTGGGTAGGTATTCTAGCGAATGTATCTTCTTGTATTTTTTTTGCATGATGTAGTGTGATTATTTTTTTTGTTCCAGGTTCGTGCATCCACATTCAGGGAAGATCCTTGAATTCACGTGCCCCCCGCCAGATGATTTTGCTGAGGTAGTCGATGAACTTCGACGTGTTACACCATCAACTGATGGTCAAAATGGTGATGGCGTAGGTCGCTGACAATTCCGAGATTAATGCAATGTGAGCCAGGAAACGATGCTGAGCATATGGTATGCGGGATGTGAGGTCTCTCTTACCAGAGATGTGACCCTGAGGCCCGATCCAGAGAGTAAAACAGCTGAAGGAGTCCTTAATGTTTTCAAAATGTCCAGCGTGGGGCAAGAAAACGCTGGGACTGAGAGTAGGATTATGGTGGTCTCTGACGAATAGCAATGCAACGTTGAAAGTATTTGCTCGAGCAGTCCTGGAGGTGCAAAGTCATGCCTTCACAGGGATGTCATGACACTGATTCTTCATCATGCTGGCAAAAATTTTGTTTACCAAGCATGCCATGTGAAAATTCTTTCGGCCTTGCATGTTCTTTTTTTTTAGCTTGCAACCAGTTGGTAACTCTATCGTGTATTTGTGTCGCTTTAACAATAATGCTCGTGTTGTTTTCTGGAGTGAGATTGTGCATTATGGAAATGCTTCGCAGCTCAGGGATGAAAATAAGCTACACACTGTGACGTTATGGTGTAATGCTGGTACGGGTAACAAAAGTTTCTAGGATATATAAGAGAAACAAAGAGGTGCAGAATTATTTGTGAATTTGAACATGAACATATCCAACCAGCCGGTTGTGCATAACAGTATTTCTGGGTTGCGCAAAAAAGGATGTGCCTAACACTACTAATCAGGTCTTCCTTTCTTGGATATAGCTAAAAGAAATTACAACATGCTTCGTCTTTGGCAGCGCAAGTGCAAATGATAAGCTACAGAAGTCGCAGTGAATGTTATAAAACAATGGTAATCACTTGTGCTTTTTAGATTTCTTTGGTGGGTTCTTGACAGGTGTGTCACCCTCGTCATCTGATTCTCCCTCAACAGATTCATCCGGGACATCGTTGGGAGCATTGTGCCTGGTGATGTATTCCTTGAGGATCACCATGCTCTTCTCCTTCATCACAGCCAGCTGGTCCGACAGGATACCGGACTCAGAACTGATAGCAAATGATTCCGCTCCAAGAACCAGCTTTGCTTTGACTAGAGGATCAAGATTCGGCGTCGCTGCATCTGCTTGGCCTTCCATCACTGTTGGCCTGCAGACAATGTTTTGACCAAAATACAGTATGGGATAAGCATGGTAGGTCAAATGTGAATAATATGTTGATATGGAGCGGTGAGCAGAGCATTAGGAGGAGCGTCCATCATCATTCCGTGGAAAGTACTAGTAGATGATTACAAAAGAAAAATAGACTATGAGGTGAAATTAAGCCATCAGTTGATAGGAATGACTAGTATGCAATCTCATCTATGGTGCAAGCATGCAATCATCCACTCCTAACCATTGGATGTCCATCCTAGGGTGGTTGAGTTTTTTCACTTAACTCCCTTCATGTGGTGGAGGGGGTTAAGTGAAAAAACGTACCCACCTTAGGATGAACATCCAATGGTTCATGATAGATGATTGCATGCTTGCACCATAGATGAGATTGCATACTAGTCATTCCCTCAGTTGATGCAGACTAGAGTGGTGTGCACAGTTGAAAATGAACCGATGGTTGCTTATGAAACGAAAGAGTATAGTTCATCTAGTTGCTGAACGAGCGGCAAATACGCGCTGTTACAGCCAAGTGATCTCACAAATCGCGTCTAGATTTTGCTGAAATTTGAAACAAGACGAGTCCAGGCAGCAGACACTAGACAGTGCAGCCTCTCCAGCAAGACTCGTTGTAGTAACTTGTAAACCCTACAGGAACGCGGTGAGGACCGCATCGGCACCGGCACTGTACAGAGAAGGGGAGTGCCGAGAGAGAGAGAGAGAGAGAGAGATTCATCGGACCTTGAGGTCGTCGCAGCCGGCAGGGAATCGGTGGAGCTGGGTGCGGCGAGACGACGGCCGCCGGCGCGCGGTCGACAAGGTAGGAGGGCAGTTTGCTGCTGCTCCAGGGCAGGCTGTATCTGCGGTTGGGTTGTGTTGTGGGCTCTGACTGAAATGTTGCGGCGCTGGGCTGGGCTGGGCTGAGCTGCTACTGCCGTTGTGGGCTGACCATTCTTCTTCTTCTTCCTGTAACGATGGGCTGAAGCTGAAAGTCGGAAAAGATTAAAGAATAACAAACTGAAAAGAAAAAAATAGAGAAGTACGTAGTTGACATCTACTACTACCTGATGAGACGAGGGGAAGGGAATGCTTGCTTGCTTTTGCATCTGCTTTGCGAAGAGAAGAACATATTCCTGCTGCCACTACATGAACATCTTGTTCTGATGCGTCCGTCCATCGAGTGAGTGTTTCCCAGCTCAATCAGTAGATTCCTCCTCGATGGACTGCCTTGCCTAACAAAGTGACACCCACCTTCTTCTTCAGTTCTTCTTATTGGGTTTTTCACTTTTCACTGCATCATCTTTCTACCACGACACCAGCTCCAATCTTATCTTTCTTCGCTGCAATGAATAATGGGCGCAGTTTTAGCTTTCCCCCCAAAAAAAAAACAATTGAACTTTTATGATTATTACCTGGCTGGGCAACTTGAGGGTCAAGCACCAAAGCAAGACGAGCACCTTGCCTTTCCCCAACAAGAACAGGTCACTAGGTCAGGCGTCTCTGGATCGTTCGTCCAGATGCCGCCTTGTTGATTCCACCAACAATGCAAGAACAACCTTTTGCGAGTTTTTATGACCGACGAATAAATGTTGCGTGGTTAAATAAATAAATCAGTGGTAGTATTTCCTTTGTGCGCGCGTAATGATTGAACCAACTTGTGAAGCTGGCACATTCTTGAGCAACCAAATCTTTGACACAAGGGGAATCTGCATACGCCATATATTGCCGTATGTGTTATACTGCTAGAAGTTCATTCTTGAGCTTTTTTTTTAATACGGAATATATTCCACTTCCATTTCAAAAGAAACGGAGATCAAGAGTTCGATCGTTACATACATCCAGAAATAGCATCAACCACCTTCTAGGCTATCGCGATGCTACAATCTACCATATTACTACGCATAGTCTAAGCAACCCAAACAGAACAGTTAGTTGCTCCCTCCAAAGACGCAAACTGGGGTCGAGAGGTCACAAAAGGATGAATTATCTAATACATACTTATAGACTACATATCTTCCACCACAAAGCTTCGCACCTCTTTGTCTTCCTCATTTCTGTCAGGTGGGCTTGTTCCGTTCAGACTCCAGTCCATTCTCTTCTTCCCCCATAACATACTCAGGTTCATCTTTGCTCTTTCCAGGACCTGCAATAGGCAGTAAAATGTATTTTCTCTGTCTTTTGATCACGTTCATCGCTGCTTTTAGCAGGTTATCAGCACCTTCTAGTATACCTTGCATCATCTTTTCAGGATATAAACCTGCCCAACATTTCATTAGAGAAACTGCATAGAATATAATATCACAAGGATGCGTAATATTTTTATCCTCAAAAGTCTCCCTATTCCTTAAATTCCATACCGCCCAACAGATGGCTGCTAAACCAAAAGTATGAACATATTCTCCATCAGGGAGGGCCTGTATAACCCAAATCCAAAAATGATGAATATTTAAAGGCCTAGTTCCTTTTCCGAAGCATTGTGCTACAATACCCCATACCACTTTCATCACCTCGCATTCAAAAAATAGATGATTGGCCGATTCAATTTGATCACAAAAGCTACAGGACGGATCACCTACCCACCGTCTCTTAATCTTGTTTTCTCTAGTTACAATAGCATCATGTTCAATCATCCAAAGAAAAACCTTAATTTTAGGTGGTATCTTACCTTTCCAAATTTTTTCATAGCCATTGCCTGAGGTATCATTTGACATCCTATCATATACTGACCTAACTTGAAAAACTTTCGACTTAGACCATTTCCATAAAGGAACATCTTCCTCTAATGTGAGTACCACCCCCTGTAAAGCCTGCAACAGTTCATTATACTGCCCAAACAGAATAGAGGGAAGGTTCGGTCTAAAGTCTATATGCCAGTTTCTCTGGGCATAATCAAAAACAGACCAACTTTTTTCAGAACAGAAGTAGTAAAGTAAACTATATTTACTAGCTATAGGTACAGAAAACAACCAAGGGTGTAGGGATCGAATGCCCAAGAGGGGGGGGGGGGGGGTGAATTGGGCTACTTCAAATTTTAAGTCAATTTAAAGCTTAAGTGAAATCTAATTCTCTAAGCAAGCCAACAGTGCAATTAAGAGAATTAAGTGCGGAATTGAGAATTGCGTAATCGTAAAGGAGTAGGGAGGAGGAATGCAAACGCTCGAAGACACGGGGACACGTCGATTTTTCCTGTGGTTCGGTGAGATCACTAGGATCCACCTACGTCCACGTTGTGGCACCCACCTAAGGGTATCGCCACTCCCAAGTCACCGAGACGAGGGAATCCACTAACTTCCTCCGTTCGCCATCCTTGGCAAGGTGGAGCTCAAGCCTTGTACAACTTCGATCCTCCGGGCTTCCACAATGGTCTCGGCAAGCTCCGGAGCGATCTCTTCACTCTCCTCTTGATACACGGTGAGTGCAATCACCAAGAATGCACTTCCTCACGGCTCTCCCTACTCTAGAGTCTCCACTCACCCAGAGAGGACGCACACAAGCTTAACTCTAAGAGGAACTAACCTATATCTTGAGGTGTGAAAGGGTTACAAGAGTGTGAAAATGAGTATTCTAAGTCTTGGACACTTGGGGAATGTGTAGTGGTGCTCTTGTTGTCCAGCCTCATCGAAATGACTGGTGGGAGGGGGTTAAATACTCAGCCCAACCGAATTAGCCGTTGGAAAAGTGGGCTGATTACTTTTTCTGTGTACATCGGATGATCCGATGACCCCCTTTTATGAGCATCGGTCTAATTAGATTAGCTGACGTCATTCTGTCAGAAATGACCGTTATTAGACCGATGCTTCACCTCCTTCATCATCGGAGGATCCGATGAATAGATCTTCAGTCTGGTTGAGCTGATAATTTGCTTCTGTTGTAATCGACCGATGTGCATCTGCCTTCAACATCGGATGATCCGGTGTTCAGTCCTTCAGAACACTTCAGAAAATTTGCTTACTGTTGTATTCATCCGATGTTCACTTGATACACATCGGATGATCCGGTGTGTACTTCATTCTGAGGTCTTCTTCTTCTGTTGAGTCCAAATCGACCGATGCAGTCATTCTTCAGATCACCGGATGATCCGGTGTGTACAATTTGTTTCCTTCGAGTTGAGTTGGACTGATCTTTTGGATTTTGGACTTGTGACCTCTTGAACACTTGTTTGTATGGCTCTTCTGATGGATATGAAGCTTCTTGTGTTGCCAATTTTGATAAGGTTGCGTCGTTGTACGAGTTCCTCATTTGTTTCCGATTAACCCCTTAGGTTAGTTCGTTGAGGGGTCTCCTTTTGCATCCAATGAGCAGTAGATGACATTTATGAGTGATTGATCGACGTTTGATTCATTGTACATGAAACCTCGCATCCACAAACTCATTAGTGGTAATTAACGGTTGTCATTAATCACCGAAACCGTACCTCGTGGGGGCCTAGATGCTTTCAATCTCCCCCTTTTTGGTGATTGATGACAACACAACGAGTAGAGCATAAAAGTAATGGAATTTGAAACGCAAACGCAATGCTCATAAAGAAATGTAATCGGAACAACATGCAACACAAGGAGCTCGAAGGCTCAAACAGTGATCAAATATAAATCATAAGAGTGAAGTAGCATACTGAATTACAAATAGTAGCAAATGATAACAATCAAGTCTCAAATAGAAGCAAATAGTAGCACTCCCCCTAAGCCCAAGACGCTCCCCCTAACTCTAACTCTTCTCCCCCTTTGGCATCAAGACACCAAAAAGGGAAGAGGAGTACCTAGGACTCCGGAGCTCTCGGGGCGACGGTGAAGCGGTCGACGTCGGCGGTGTCGGAGCTGCTCGAGGTAGACGTCGCCGGAGCTGGTGCTGGAGCGGGAGGAGCCGGAGGTGCTGACGTGGCTGGAGCTGGAGCTGCTGGAGGGTCCGCTGGAGCTGGAGCTGCTGGAGGAGAAGGCACGGCCGGGAGAGGCGAGAACTGGAACGGCACCGACGAAGCCAGCAGTGGAGACATGCTGTAGCTCGGGATCGGCGACGCCGGTGCTGGAACTGAAGCTGGAGCCAGAGGAGGTGCTGCTGGAGGCTGACTGAGACCGGTGTGCTGTGGCGAAAGGGCTATCCCGGTCTGCTGGTAGAGGTTGGTGATCAACCCCAGGATACCCATCATCGCCTGCTGGGTCTGCTGCTGCTGGTCCAGTGTCCTCCGGTGCATCTGGTCCACCAGACTCGTGAACCGGTCCGTGTCCTCGCGCCTCTGGCGGGCCATCTCTAGCTGCATCTCTGTCTGCTGCCTCTGAAGCTCTGCGAGCCGCGCAGCCTGCTCTGCCCTGGCCTGCTCGGCTGCAAGCCGGTCCTGCCGCTGCTGCTCGACCATCTGCTGGAGCAGTGTGGTGAGCTCGGACGGCTGGGACACCTGAGCCTCTGACACTGGTGGAGGCGTCGGTGGTGCAGCAGTGGAAGCTCCCGCCTCCGCGTCGTGCTGCCTCGGTGAAGGAGGCGGAGGAGGGAAGTACTCCTCAACAATGTCGCTGGTGTCACTGTCTGACCACACGTGCTCAAGTCCACCTCCCTGAGCCTCAGCCTGAGCGAGCGCCTCATCCTCCTGAGCTAACTCGGTCCAGTCCTCCTCGGAGAGGCGAGCTCTGACCTGTCGCTCGACTGGACGACCAAGACGGCGGTCTCCAGGAGCCGGCACCCGGTAGTAGCCGAACCTAGTGGCGTGCATCTCTGTCATGGGTGCGGTGACTGGCGAGTCCTCTGGCGCTAGCAGGAACAACAGACGGCTGATCCAGTGACCGTAGACCAACTGTCTCAGCATGCCGACTCCGTCAGTGATCACGTCCTCCATCTCGCAGATCAGCACATCTACGATGTCGAACTCCATCCCGTTCATGACGTAGAACAGGATGGTCTGCTGGAGGCTGGTGAACCCCTCTAAGTAGCCGGACCTCGGTAGAAGTGTACGCCTGAGAATGTGGTGAACGGTCCTGGCTGCAGGTGTGAGGAGAGCTGGCACCCTCGGCTGATCTGGCGTGAAAGGGTGGGTGAACAAGCCTCTGATCTCCTCAAACGGGGGTGACACTCCCCCTGTTAGCGGCCTCCTCGGCGGGTCTGCTCCTTCGTACACAACCTCGTGCAGGCACGTGAGGTGTGTGTCCACTCCCAGCAGCTGAGCCAGTCTCTCTCTGGATACGTCGTGCTGCTGCCCCATGAACATGAAGTGAATGGACCGACGTCCCTCAGCGACGTAGAGTGTCGCGTAGAACACACGGACCCACTCCTCCACGTAGACACTCCTCTGGCGCGACAGCAGATCCACCAGTCCTCTGTACCTCTCAAAGAACGGCCTGATGTCGTGACCCACTGCCGCTGCAAGCTGATTCCAATCGATGTACGTGTGCTGGAACAGCTTGTGCCCCCGACGTCTGTACGTCTCGTACAAAGACGCCTGCGTCACCGTCCAGAACCGGGGGTCCACACGAGTGTCCCTGGGCTGCGGGAACCACTCCTCAGGCAGTGCAGTCCATCTGAGCTTCTTCAACTGCTTGGCCTTGTACTTGCGGTAATCTGTCAGTCTGACGTCTTCGGCGACCCTGGCAGCAGTATCCATCTCGTAGATGGCCCTCTGGGCCTCTCTGTCCTCAGCGAGGTCGGCCGCAGTGGGGCGGCGACTCGCGGTGGGGGTCTGACCTCCCCCTCGAGTCCTGACGGTGCGCCGGTGAACCAGTGGCGTCACCGCAGTCTCGTCCTCGTCCTCAGAGTCGTCCGGCGGCACTGGCTGCACCGGCGGCTGCTGCTGCGACTGCCTCTCACGTGCCTCGCGAATCCGGAGGGATCCTCGATGGCCGCGCTTGCGCTCCTCGGCGGCGCGAGCGGCCAACTCTGCGCGTCGTGCATCCTTCGACAGCTTTGGCTTCTTTGCGGCGGGCTCCTCGATAGCCTTGCCTTTGCCTTTGCGATCACGAGCCATCTTCAAGAAATTCGAGAGCAAGGGTTAGCGAAAAGATGACGGGAAACAATGAAGGACGTCGCGCTGCACGGAACAAACCTCGTCGACGAAAAGACACGAGATCGATGAAAGGCGACGAACGGCGACGATCGATGGCTCGGGCGAGAAACCCTAGCAGGGAGAACTGCCGGCGGTGACCAGAGGAGAAGCGGCGGCGGCGCCCTGGAGGGGCGGCGGCGGCGCCCTGGAGAGGCGGCGGCGGCAGCCGACAGAGGCGACGGCGACGGCGCGGCCTGGGGAGGCGCGGCGGCGGCGGTCGGGAGAGAGGCGGCGGCGCCCTTGGGGACGGCGGCGGCGCGGCCTGGGGAGGCGCGGCGGCGGCGCGGCCTAGGGTGGCGGCGCGAGGGGCGGTGATGGAGGCGCGGCGGCGGGAGGAGGCGAGGCGCGGCGGCGCGGGAGGTGAGGAGGCGCGGCGGCGGGAGGAGGCGAGGCGCGGCGGCGCGGGAGGTGAGGAGGCGCGGCGGCGGGAGGAGGCGAGGCGCGGCGGCGCGGGAGGTGAGGAGGCGCGGCGGCGGGAGGAGGCGAGGCGCGGCGGCGCGGGAGGTGAGGAGGCGGGGAGTGAAGAAGCGCCGGCCGTACGATTTTTAATAGGAACCCGATGACCTAGCCGTTACGCGAACACCGGATCGACCGATGCGCATTGGGGGGATCATCGGTCGAGTTCAACAGAGAGTTGGTCCAAAAACTCTCTTTGCACACCGGATTATCCGACGTTGCTACGTCGAGCATCGGTCGAATTCTGCAGGGTAACAGAGGATTGAACATCGGATGCTCCGATGTTTCCTGAAATGAACTCATCGGTCGATTTCTTGGTTCTGACTGATCTGCTCGTTGAACTGAAGCACCAATTGATCCGATGTAGCTGCTGACCCTAGCATCGGATAATCCGATGACTACAGAAAACCTAAAACTGCCCATATATGTCCTTGGACTTTAAACACACAAAGAGAAAACGAGTCTTAGGACTTTTTGGGCACCTCCTAATCCTAATAAGGCTTTTCGATATAGTGCCACATATCGGCTAAGCCCTTAAGCAAATAGAGCACACAAAGAGAATTAGGAGGGAAAAACCACGAAAATGTAGGCCCATGCTTTGTGAGCTAGAGTATGGAAACTTCTATCTCATTAAAGCATGTTCCTTTAGAATTTTGCTCTTTCCACATCATATGAGTTGAGATATTGCATTTCAAACAAGTCTCCTTCTCATGATGTGGGTTCCCCTTTGTGACAATCTACCGTATGCAATGTCAAACAAGATAATGCAAAATATTAGATGAATGCAAGTCTATATGACAGGAATCATGCAAGGCATAAAATAAATCTATCTTGCCAAGTTTAAACCTGCCAAAGGCTTACTCAGGGAAAACTATTTCTAGCTTGCCCCTATCCTTTGGGAGTTAGGCAAGACCTATATGACATGCAACCTTACATGAACATGGCAATTTACATGACGTTAGATGCATCTAGCACATTTAACTCACTTCTAAGCCTAGAAAAAGTTTTCTCATCAAGTGGTTTGGTGAAGATATCCGCCAATTGTTCTTCGGACCTAACACCTTGCAAAGAGATTTCTCCCTTAGCCTCATGGTCCCGCAAGAAGTGATGGCGAATATCAATGTGCTTAGTGCGGGAGTGTTGAACGGGGTTTCTAGCTATCTTAACCGCACTTTCATTGTCACAAAGGAGAGGCACACAACCAAACTTAATTCCAAAGTCCAAGAGGGTTTGCTTCATATATAGGATTTGGGCACAACATGCACCGGCCGCTATATACTCCGCCTCCGCGGTGGACAAAGCCACGGAATTTTGCTTCTTGCTTGACCAAGAAACTAGGGAACGCCCAAGTAAGTGGCAACCCCCGGAGGTACTCTTGCGGTCTACACGGCATCCGGCAAAGTCCGAATCCGAGTAACCTAAGAGATGAAAACTGGCGTTCTTGGGGTACCACAAACCTACACTTGGGGTATGCTTGAGATACCGAAGTATCCTAAAGACCGCCTTCTTGTGCGATTCTTTAGGTGCCGCTTGAAAGCGAGCACACAAGCACACACTAAACATAATATCGGGCCTAGATGCGGTAAGATATAGCAATGAACCAATCATGGAACGGTAATGAGATTGATCAATAGATTTACCGTCCATGTCCGCGTCGAGATGACAATTTGTCGCCATTGGAGTGCTTCTTGAGCTACAATCTCCCATCTCAAATTTTTTTAAGAGGTCCTTAGTGTACTTCTCTTGATGGATGAAGGTCCCCTCTTGAAGTTGCTTGATTTGAAATCCTAGGAAGAAGTTGAGCTCTCCAATCATTGACATCTCGAATTCCCTAGACATCATTTTGCCAAACTCATGGCTAAGAGCTTTGTTAGTTGAGCCAAAAATAATATCATCGACATAAATTTGACAAAGAAATAAGTCTCCGTCGATGTCCTTGGTGAAGAGTGTAGTGTCCACCCTCCCAATCTTGAAACCTTGCATGACGAGGAAGTCCCTTAAGCGCTCGTACCATGCCCTTGGAGCTTGCTTGAGTCCATAGAGTGCTTTGTTTAGCCTATAGACATGGTTAGGGTTTCTTGGGTCCTCAAACCCGGGAGGTTGCTCAACAAACACAAGTTCATTAATATAGCCATTGAGAAATGCACTCTTAACATCCATTTGATAAAGCATGATATTATGATGAGAAGCAAAAGCAAGGAGTATGCGGATAGCTTCTAACCGTGCTACCGGGGCGAATGTCTCCCCAAAATCCAAACCTTCAACTTGAGCAAATCCCTTCGCCACAAGCCTAGCTTTGTTGCGGACCACCACGCCATTCTCATCTTGCTTGTTGCGGTAGACCCACTTCGTTCCAATCACATTCTTGTCCTTGGGTCGCTCCTCCAACACCCAAACTTCATTGCGGGTGAAGTTGTTGAGTTCCTCTTGCATAGCCATCACCCAATTGGAGTCTTGGAGAGCTTCCTCAATACTTTTGGGTTCTACACACGACACAAAAGAGTAGTGCTCACAAAAAGATGCAACATGACGTGAACGAGTACTTACTCCCCGTGAAGGACTTCCAATGATTTGATCCATTGGATGTGCCTTGGAGATGCGCCCATGTCTCATCAACGGTTGTGAGTCACTTGGTGGTGGTGAAGCATCTTGCTCGTCTTGTGGTTGGACTTCATCTTGGACTTCATCTTCTTCTTGGTGTTGTGTGGCTTGTTGGTCTTGCATAGGCAATGGATCATCTTTGTCTTCTTCTTCATCCACTTGAGGCGCCATGGAGGTGTTGATGTTCGGACTTGAAGCTCCCCCTTGATCATGGCTCTCCTCAACTTCGGGCTTGATGTCTCCTATGGTCATGTTCTTCATAGCTTCTCGTAGAGGCTCATCATCTATATCATCATGACCAAAACTCTCCTCTTGGGAGCCATTAGTCTCATCAAACTCAACGTCACAACTTTCTTCAACTAACCCGGAGGTTTGGTTGAATACTCGATATGCCTTTGAGTTTGACGCATAACCAAGGAAGATACCAACATCGCACCTTCTTTCAAACTTACCAAGTCTTTTCTTGCGGTAGATGTAGCACTTGCATCCGAAGACCTGGAAGTAGGAGATGTTGGGCTTTCTCCCAATGAGGAGCTCGTAGGGAGTCTTTTGGAGAAGTCGATGAAGGTAGACTCTATTTGCGGCATGGCATGCCGTGTTGATTGCTTCCGCCCAAAACTTCTCCGACGTCCCATAATCATCAAGCATGGCTCTCGCGAGGGTGATTAGTGTCTTGTTCTTTCTCTCAACAACACCGTTTTGTTGAGGGGTGTATGTAGCCGAAAATTCGTGCTTGACTCCTTCACGGTCACACCACTCCCCAATATTGTAGTTCTTGAACTCGGTGCCGTTGTCACTCCGGACCTTGATGATGGGAAGTTGGAATTCCCGTTGAGCTCGTTTTGCAAAGGTCTTGAAGACTTCCGGGGTTTCACCCTTGTCACCTAAAAACAAAGTCCAAGCATAGCGAGAGTAATCATCAACAATAACGAGACAATAGAGATTACCGCCAAGGCTTTGGTAGGTGGACGGTCCGAAGAGGTCCATGTGAAGTAGTTCGAGCGGCTTGGAGGTAGACACCATTGTCTTCATCGGATGGTGCGAAGCCACTTGCTTCCCGGCTTGACATGCGCTACATAGCTTGTTCTTTTCAAACGTCACGTCCTTTACGCCGGTCACCATCCCTAGCTTGAAGGACTTCTTGAGCTTGCTCATTCCTATGTGAGCAATCCTCCGATGTCATAGCCACCCCAAACTTGTCTTGGTGAAAAGACAAGTGGTTAGGCTTGCGCTCTTGTTGGAGAAGTCCACCAAATATAGATGACCATGCCTAAAGCCCTTGAATATTAGCTCTTTGCTAGCTACACTAGACACCACAACACCATCTTTGTCAAATGTGCACGTTAGTCCAAGATCACAAAGTTGAGCAATAGAGAGCAAATTAAAGCTAAGAGACTTAACGTAAAGCACATTCGAGATGGACAAGTCATTAGAAATTGCAATTTTACCTAAACCAATTACCTTCCCCTTTGAGTTATCACCAAAAGTGACTTGTTCATGATTGCCGGGGTCTTCTATGGAGGTGAACATACCATCATTGCCGGTCATGTGTTGAGTGCACCCACTATCGAGTACCCAATGTTTTCCTCCGGCTTTGTAGTTCACCTACACACATGAAGTTAGTTTTTGAATTTAGGAACCCAAGCCAACTTAGGTCCTTGTATGTGTGATACAAGTGATTTTGGGACCCAAAGTTGCTTGGGGAGCTTCCCCTTCATGCCCTTGATGTTTTTGCCAATGAACTTCGCCTTCACCTTTCCACCTACTTTGCTCAATAGATAGTGACAATCATTGAAAGTAGATGAATAGTTAGGAGGTAATATTGGAGAAGGACGAGTGGGAAGAGGGCACTCCCTAGTGTGATGTCCGGTGACCTCACAATGTTGGCAATAGGATCCCACTTCCTTGATGAAGCTTGTCCTAAGCTCCGGTGAGGGCACCTTCCATTTGTTGGGCGTAGGGAAGGTCCCAAGTCCCCTCTTGTTGAAGCCTTTAGCTTGTTGGAAGAGGATCTCCTTGTGCTTGTCCTCTCCCTTGGAAAGTCTAGCCACACTAGTGCGGAGACTTTCGATCTCGTCCATTAGCTCCTTCTCCCTATTACCTTTCAATGGCAAAGACTCATGCAAATTGTTAGTGGCATGTGAACTAGCGGGTGTTTTGCCATCAAGAGTTTCTTTCTTCAAGTTATTCAATTTTAGTTCCATTGCTTCATAGGAAAGACTAAGTGTCTCATGCTCTTGAACTAACTCGTTATGCTTAGCCAATAGTGTCGAGTTAGCTAAGTCAAGCTCATGGAACTCAAGCTTGATTTGAGCCTTCTCCTCCTCGATTTGCTTGACATGTGACTTGAGCGTTTCATGCTCATTAAGTATGGTGACATACTTGTCTTGCAAATCGAGGTTGGCACCCTCTAGCTTAGCGCGAGTTAGCTCAAGTGCCTTAACCTTAGCCTTTTCCCTTTTGATAATGGCATGATATTCATTAATCATAGATGCTAGTTCATCGGGAGAAAGTTCATCATCACTTGAGTCATCACATACCTTTGTGTTACCTTTCGCCATGAGGCACATAGGCGGTGGAGGAAGGGGTGAGTCATCCTTGTTGACGATAGCGAGGCTTGCCAAGTTTTCTTCCTCATCTTCACTATCATCACTTGTTTCTTCATCGGTGACCCACTCATTTGCTTCGCACATGAAGACCTTTTGAGGTCCTCTTCTCTTCTTTGGAAAGAGCTTGGTCTTCTTGCCTTTGTCAAGTTTCTTCTTTCCAAAGGTGCGCTTGGGCTTTGCATCTTCATCATCATCACTCTCTGCTAGCTTGCGATGCTTGCCCTTGTCCTTCCTCTTGTCCGGTCTTGGACAATCATATGATATGTGGCCTTGATCGCCACAATTGTAGCACGTCTTGTTTTCATCTCTCCTTGGCAAGAAGGCTTTCTTCTTGGGATCAAACGAGTATCCCTTCTTGGCAATCTTTGAGTTGAGACGTGAAAACTTCCTCATCATCAATGCAAGCTCATCATCATCATCATCTTCACTCGTAGCTTGTTCTTCCTCACTTGAGCTAGGCTCAACCACTTTCTTCTTCTTGGTATGTGTCTTCTTGGTTGAGGCCTTGAGAGCAATGGTCTTTGATGATGATGACTCCTCCATCATTCCAAGCACACTCATCTCATGAGCATGTATCTCTCCAATGAGCTCCGAAACCTCAATGTTGTCAAGTGACTCCTTTTGGAGCATTGAGTTGATGATGTTGTACTTGGGCTTGGGAAGTAGCATGAGGATCTTGCGGTTGATGAGTCCCTTGCCAAGAGAAGCAATGTCAAGAGCATTAATTTCCTCAATGAGTACATTTAAGCGAGAAAACATTTGATTAACATTCTCATGAGGAAGCATTTTAAAATCATCATACTTGGATTTAAGCAAGTGATATTTGAGCTCTTTGACACGAGAGGAACCCTCATGGATCTCAATCAAGCAAGCCCAAATTTCACAAGCTTTCTCCTTACTAGCAATTCTAGCAAATACATCTTGACTAATGCACTCATAAATAGCATTCCTAGCCTTAGCATCCTATTTTAGTTGATCACCAATATATTCATGGTTGCCAAACCCCGCATGGGTCGCTTCCCACACTTCGGGAGAAATTGCCTCAAGGTAAGCGCGCATGCGTGCTTTCCAATAAGCAAAATTCTTGCCCTCGAAGGTAGGAACCGAACCCCCATTCTTGGCCATTTTTGCTCTCTAGCGGTGAAGCTAGAATGATCCAATGAGCAACCTTGCTCTGATACCAATTGTAGGGATCGAATGCCCAAGAGGGGGGGGTGAATTGGGCTACTTCAAATTTTAAGTCAATTTAAAGCTTAAGTGAAATCTAATTCTCTAAGCAAGCCAACAGTGCAATTAAGAGAATTAAGTGCGGAATTGAGAATTGCGTAATCGTAAAGGAGTAGGGAGGAGGAATGCAAACGCTCGAAGACACGGGGACACGTCGATTTTTCCCGTGGTTCGGTGAGATCACTAGGATCCACCTACGTCCACGTTGTGGCACCCACCTAAGGGTATCGCCACTCCCAAGTCACCGAGACGAGGGAATCCACTAACTTCCTCCGTTCGCCATCCTTGGCAAGGTGGAGCTCAAGCCTTGTACAACTTCGATCCTCCGGGCTTCCACAATGGTCTCGGCAAGCTCCGGAGCGATCTCTTCACTCTCCTCTTGATACACGGTGAGTGCAATCACCAAGAATGCACTTCCTCACGGCTCTCCCTACTCTAGAGTCTCCACTCACCCAGAGAGGACGCACACAAGCTTAACTCTAAGAGGAACTAGCATATATCTTGAGGTGTGAAAGGGTTACAAGAGTGTGAAAATGAGTATTCTAAGTCTTGGACACTTGGGGAATGTGTAGTGGTGCTCTTGTTGTCCAGCCTCATCGAAATGACTGGTGGGAGGGGGTTAAATACTCAGCCCAACCGAATTAGCCGTTGGAAAAGTGGGCTGATTACTTTTTCTGTGTACATCGGATGATCCAATGACCCCCTTTTATGAGCATCGGTCTAATTAGATTAGCTGACGTCATTCTGTCAGAAATGACCGTTATTAGACCGATGCTTCACCTCCTTCATCATCGGAGGATCCGATGAATAGATCTTCAGTCTGGTTGAGCTGATAATTTGCTTCTGTTGTAATCGACCGATGTGCATCTGCCTTCAACATCGGATGATCCGGTGTTCAGTCCTTCAGAACACTTCAGAAAATTTGCTTACTGTTGTATTCATCCGATGTTCACTTGATACACATCGGATGATCCGGTGTGTACTTCATTCTGAGGTCTTCTTTTTCTGTTGAGTCCAAATCGACCGATGCAGTCATTCTTCAGATCACCGGATGATCCGGTGTGTACAATTTGTTTCCTTCGAGTTGAGTTGGACTGATCTTTTGGATTTTGGACTTGTGACCTCTTGAACACTTGTTTGTATGGCTCTTCTGATGGATATGAAGCTTCTTGTGTTGCCAATTTTGATAAGGTTGCGTCGTTGTACGAGTTCCTCATTTGTTTCCGATTAACCCCTTAGGTTAGTTCGTTGAGGGGTCTCCTTTTGCATCCAATGAGCAGTAGATGACATTTATGAGTGATTGATCGACGTTTGATTCATTGTACATGAAACCTCGCATCCACAAACTCATTAGTGGTAATTAACGGTTGTCATTAATCACCGAAACCGTACCTCGTGGGGGCCTAGATGCTTTCAAAGGGTCCAACCAGAAACAAATTCTTTTCCCGTTGCCTACTTTAAAACGTCTACCTTGCAAATATAACCTCCTGATCTTGAGGAGTTCTTTCCAAACAGGGGAATCATTCAGTTTACATTTGATTAGGCAAACAGGGGTGTTTTTAACGTATTTTTTGTTCACAATTTCTTGCCAGATACCAGTTTCGTTTTCTAAATTCCACCACCACTTAGAAAGAAGGCATAAGTTCATTTTATGAAGATCTCTAACCCCTAAACCACCCTTCTTCTTATTGGTACAGACAAGATCCCACTTTACCATATGATATTTTCTAGTTTCTTGACCCCCCTGCCAGAAAAACTGTTTCCTTTTTACGTCTATTCTATCAATCACAGTTTTAGGGATTTTGAACATTGACATGTGATAAACAGGAACACTAGACAGACTACCATTCAAAAGGACAATCTTACCAGCCTTAGACAGGGTTTTACCCTTCCAGAGTTCGATTTTCTTGCAAATTTTATTCTCTAGGTTATTCCAATCTGAACATAAAAGTTTAGATGCTGTAACAGGTACTCCTAGGTACTTAATAGGGAAAGTTCCTTCTAGGCAGTTGAAGAACTCAGCATAATGACAGACAAGAGTATTATCATTATCACCCATGCAAATAACTTCACTCTTATCATAGTTAATTCTTAAACCAGACAAATGTTCATAAAGAGAAAGAAGCAATTTCAGGTTGGCAGCGTATTCAAACTTGTTTTTCAGGCACAAAATTGTATCGTCGGCATACTGAAGAATAGCAAGCCCATTTGGAACAATATTATCAGCTAAGCCAACAATCAAGTTATTAGTCTGAGCATTTTCAACTAGTTTAGACAGACAGTCCGCAGCAAAATTGAAAAGTAAAGGCGATAAGGGATCACCCTGCCTAACTCCTCTAAAACTCATAAAATGAGGTCCAATTTTATCATTCAGTTTAACCCTTAAGGTACCATTCTCGACTACCATCTGCATCCAATTCATCCAAGTATCATTAAACCCCCTCAGTTTTAAGCAATTGAATAAAAACTTCCAGTTCACCTTATCATAGGCCTTTTCAAAATCTATTTTTAAAACTATTCCAGATTCTTTTCTCCTTTTTGTTTCATGAAGTACCTCATGAAGTGCTAGAATACCGTTCATAATACTCCTCCCCTGAATAAATGCTGATTGCACTTTGCTAATCAACCTATTAGCAATGGCTTCTAGCCTCATAGTGAGCACCTTAGTAATAAGCTTATACATGCAGTTTAACAAACAGATGGGTCTAAAATGTTTTAACATTTCTGATTCTTTTTTCTTTGGCACCAAAATGATGAGTCCATAATTAATTCTCTGAACATTTAATTTGAGTTCATAAAAATCATTAAACATTTCCATCAGGTCTGTTTTTATAATTTCCCAACAGCTTTGAAAAAATTCAATTGGGATTTGATCCGGTCCAGGAGCTCTATTGCTTTCCATTTGAAAAAGAGCAAGTTTTACTTCTCTTTCTTCAAATGGTTTAGTAAGAGAATTATTTTCTTCAATAGTAACTTTCTCGTCCTCCCTCCAAAGACCAGGATCCAGATTTAAAATATCCTCCTCAGGCTTACCAAATAAATTCTTATAATATTCAGTAGCATGTACAAGAAGGTTTTCCGTTCCAGTTATAGTAACCCCACTATCATTTTTTAACCAAAAAATAGTATTCTTTCTTCTTTTCCCATTAGCAATTTTATGATAGTACTCTGTGTTAAGGTCCCCCTTAAGAAGCCAGTTTTCATTACTTCTCTTATACCAATAAAGCTCTTCCTCCTCCAAAATCCTATAGAGTTCCACCTGAAGGTTAATCTTCTCAAGTCTCTCATTATCTTCTAGACCAACACTTTCTTCTACAATTTCCAACTTTTCAAGTTTATTATTGATTTCCTGTTTTCTTCTTTTTAAGTTTCCAGCCAAATTAAAGTTCCACCCTTTAAAGTATTTCTTGATTTTATTCAATTTGAAAATGATCCTACCAACGGCAGAGTTATCCTTAGTGGGCTTCCAGTTTATGTGTTATACTGCCATATAACTTGTGAACCAAAAACTACCAGTGAGCTGCTAGTAGCTTAACTGGTGTTCCCAACGAAGAAGGAACCCAAAAATGAAAGAAAAGCTACTGTAAACATAATCTTTGCTGACTGACTGTCAACAGTGTTTCTGGTTGTCTGGCAGGTCAACCTGATGATGAACAAAAGGTGAGACGAGAGATGAGCTTTGCTTTGCTTGGAAAGTTGCTTCGGCTTTACGCGAAGACCGGGCTTCTTCACTTCACTTGAGGGGACAGACGGCCAGCGAGCTACGATAGCCTAGGCGCCAAGCTCGTCAGGGCTCTGGTCTGTCCGCGATGGCCTGCTGCTGCTAGGGCAGCTGCTGCAGCTGCAGGTGGATTGGAAAAAGCAAGACTTTTTTGTTTTTCATTTTTTTTTCCTGAATGAGCCCGACTCTACTATCTAGGGAGATCTGCACGAATCTGAAGGACAAACAAGATCCAGAATTTGTTTTCTTCCCCCCAACAGGGCAGCACAGGCAGGTCAACCTGAACTCTCAGATCAGGCCTAGTACTAACCAACATCAGTATCTAAATCAAGAAATCTGTATAATACTGTACGAGCTTGAGCTGCATAGATTCAAAAAGAGACGTTACTTTGACTGATGCAGTACAGTACAGTACAGGAGAGTAACCGCAACAACAGTACAGTGGATGCAGATACACCAGGAGCTTTGGTCACGTTCAGTTGAGACTTTGGGAGGACCAGAGCAGAGGCGTACATTGTACTACTTCCGTCCTCGTAAACTTGTCGCTTTGTAGTTCAAAAATGAACTACAAAGCGACAAGTTTATGAGGACGGAAGGAGTACCATAGATTCATTGTCAGGGAGCCTAGTCCTCACAACTCACACGCCGTTTCCATGCTCTGTTTCTTCAATGAGATTTTGCGAAGGAAGGAAGGTTAATCGGCGAGAGAGAGATTTGTGTTCCATGTTGGAGTAAATAGTTGGATCGTCGAATTTCGTGCTGCGGTTGCTGTCCGCGGCAGGAACGACGGACGGAGTAATGTAGCGGGCCGGCGCATGGAATGGAAGGCAGTTGCAGCAGCGCAGGGCCAGAGCTACTCCTGCTCCTCCGTCCCGTCCCGTCCGGTCCATCCCTCCGTCGAAACGGCATCACTGTGATGAGTTCGGCCATCATCGATTCGAGATGCTCATTCCCTCCACCACCACCACCACCACCGCCTCCGCCCTTTTATTCGCACGTCTCCCTCGCCACCGCGCCGCAACCGCAGCCACAATGCATCCCCTCCTCCTCTTCCTCCTTCTCCTCGCCGCGCCTGCCTCCGCCTCGCCGGAGCGGGACGTGTACGCGCTGGCCAAGCTCAAGGCGGCCCTCGTTCCCGCCGCCGCTGCCTCCGGCGCGCTCGCCGACTGGGACCCGGCCGCCGCGCCGCCCGCGCACTGCTCATTCTCCGGCGTCTCCTGCGACGCCGTCTCCCGCGTCGTCGCGATCAACATCACGGCCGTGCCGCTCCACGGCGGCTCCCTCCCGCCCGAGGTCGCGCTGCTCGACGCGCTCGCCAACCTCACCGTCGCCGCGTGCTCGCTTCCGGGCCGCATCCCCGCCACCGTCGCGTCCATGCCCGACCTCCGCTACCTCAACCTGTCCAACAACAACCTCAGCGGCACGTTCCCGGCCGCCGGAACCGCTCAGCCCTACTTCCCGATGCTCGAGGTCGTCGACGTCTACAACAACAACCTTTCCGGCCCGCTTCCGCCGTTCGGCGCCCACCACGCGCGGCTCCGCCACCTCCACCTCGGCGGGAACTACTTCTCCGGCACCATACCGGAGAGCTTCGGCGACCTCGCCGCGCTCGAGTACCTCGCCCTTAACGGCAACGGGCTCTCCGGCCGCGTGCCCGCCTCTCTCGCGCGCCTCAACCGCCTGCGGGAGATGTACCTCGGCTACTTCAACCAGTACGACGGCGGCGTCCCGCCCGAGTTCAGCCACCTCGACTCGCTCGTCCGCCTCGACATGAGCAGCTGCAACCTCACCGGCTCCATCCCGCCGGAGCTCGGCCGCCTCGCCAACCTCGACACGCTCTTCCTCCTCATGAACCGCCTCTCCGGGGAGATACCCGCTCAGCTCGGTGACCTCAAGAATCTCAAGTCGCTCGACCTCTCCATCAACGACCTCACCGGCGAGATACCGCCCAGCTTCGCCAACCTCACCAACCTCGAGCTGCTCAACCTGTTCCGGAACCACTTCCGCGGCAGCATACCGGACTTTGTCGCCGACTACCCGCACCTGGAGGTGCTGCAAGTGTGGGAGAACAACTTCACGGGCAACCTCCCGTCCGGGCTCGGAAGGAACGGCCGGCTCAAGAAGTTGGACGTCACCGGCAACCACCTCACCGGTCCGGTACCGCCGGACCTCTGCGCCGGCCGCAAGCTGGAGCTGCTCGTCCTCATGGATAACGGGCTTTTCGGGCCCATTCCCGAGTCGCTCGGCGACTGCAAGACGCTGACACGCGTGCGACTCGGCAAGAACTTCCTGAGCGGCCCCGTGCCGGCTGGGCTCTTCGACCTCCCCCAGGCGGACATGCTCGAGCTCACCGACAACCTGCTCAGCGGCGAGCTTCCGGACGTGATCGGCGGGGACAAAATCGGCATGCTCCTGCTAGGAAACAACGCGATCGGCGGGCGGATTCCTCCGGCCATCGGCAACCTCCCCGCGGTGCAGACTCTGTCGTTGGAGTCGAACAACTTCTCCGGGCCACTGCCGCCGGAGATCGGCAGGCTCAGGAACCTCAGCAGGCTCAACCTAAGCGGCAACTCGCTGACCGGGGCGATCCCGCGGGAGCTCACGGGCTGCGCCTCCCTCGCCGCCATCGACCTCAGCCGCAACAGCCTCTCCGGGGAGATACCGGACGGCATCACGTCGCTGAAGATCCTGTGCACGCTGAACGTGTCCCGGAACAGGCTGTCCGGCGAGCTCCCATCCGAGATGTCCAACATGACGAGCCTCACGACGCTGGACGTCTCCTACAACCTTCTGTCGGGGCCAGTGCCGATGCAGGGGCAGTTCCTGGTGTTCAACCAGAGCTCCTTCGTCGGCAACCCCGGGCTATGGGACGACGGGTCGTCGCCATCATCAGCTGCTGTCGACGGGGTGCGTCGTCGATGGAAGAAGATGCTGGTGTGGCTGGTGATGGTGCTCGCTGTACTGACCGTGGCCTTCGTGGGCTGGAGGAGGTGGCGGGAAGCGGGGGCGAGGAGGCGGTCGTCGGGCGCGTGGAAGATGACGGCGTTCCAGAAGCTGGACTTCTCGGCGGACGACGTGGTGGAGTGCCTCAAGGAGGACAACATCATCGGCAAGGGCGGCGCGGGGATCGTGTACCACGGCGTGACGTCGCACGGCGGCACGGAGCTGGCCATCAAGCGGCTGGTGGGTCGAGGCTGCGGCGACCACGACCGCGGGTTCACGGCCGAGGTGACCACGCTGGGGCGCATCAGGCACCGGAACATCGTGCGGCTGCTGGGGTTCGTGTCCAACCGGGAGACCAACCTGCTGCTGTACGAGTTCATGCCCAACGGGTCGCTCGGCGAGATGCTGCACGGCGGGAAGGGCGGGCACCTCGGGTGGGAGGCGAGGGCGCGCGTGGCGGTGGAGGCGGCGCGCGGCCTGTGCTACCTGCACCACGACTGCGCCCCGAGGATCATCCACCGCGACGTCAAGTCGAACAACATCCTGCTGGACTCGGCGTTCGAGGCGCACGTCGCTGACTTCGGGCTCGCCAAGTTCATCGGCGGCGGCGGCGCCGTATCGGAGTGCATGTCAGCCATCGCCGGCTCCTACGGCTACATCGCGCCAGGTAGGTAGTAGTACGCAAGCTCCTTTTTGTAGTACGTACGTACTACTGGTATTTTGGATGGTCAGGTCGTCAGGCTCATCACAGAATGAAGCAAGCGACTTGTGTGTGGCAGAGTACGCTTACACCCTCCGCGTGGACGAGAAGAGCGACGTGTACAGCTTCGGCGTGGTGCTGCTGGAGCTGATCACGGGGCGGCGCCCGGTGGGCAGCTTCGGCGACGGCGTGGACATCGTGCACTGGGTCCGGAAGGTGACGGCGGAGCTTCCCGAGACGGCGGCGGTGCTCGCGGTGGCCGACCGCCGGCTGACGCCGGAGCCGGTGGCGCTGCTGGTGGACCTGTACAAGGTGGCGATGGCGTGCGTGGAGGAGGCGAGCGCGGGACGGCCAACCATGCGCGAAGTCGTGCACTTGCTGTCCAACTCTGCCGCGGCCCAGCAGCCCAACGATACTACTACCTTGTGAACTCGCTTGAGCGAGCGAGCCATTGGCTGCTACTGCTATGTTTGCTAGTGTGCGTGACCCATGTGTATAATCATAATAATACTCTGTACTCCTGTCCTGGATGCTGCTATGCTGTTTGGCTGGGAATTGCATAGCATAGCATAGCTGGATTAACGTAACGAGTATGTGTACAAGTTGAAGTTGAAATAAACACTGTAGCTGGAATTGCGACGTTGTCCTTCAGCCAGTTTAGCATTCAGTCCACTCCAGCCCAGTGGACGGTTGCAAGGCAAGCCGTCACTGCAGAATTGCAATGGGCCAAAAGATGCATGGGTGAATTTTGCACTGCAACTGACAGCTTCCGCCTCGCAACAAACGGAGTACTCCCTCGCAACTACAAATCGACAAGTTCATGGGGATGGAGGGAGTACTGGATTAAAATATGTGATGCTTAAAATAAAAAATCAAGCTTAGTTTAAACTATACTGTCTTCTGGTTAGTTCAAAAATAAACTATTCAATGATAAATATTTTGAATCAGGAGAAGCATTATAACCAGATTTTATAATATTGTCTCTTAATTGGCAAGATGACAGAGTTTCATCACTACTTACTAGGACAATTGCTAAGGACAACTGGTGGCGCAAGCGTCAAGGACTGGATTTTCCAAGCTCAATGATAGAGATGTTGCTGTAGTTTTTTGCGTCAAGGACTGGATTTCGTACCTCTGGGTTGTGGGTCAAACGCACCGAGTTTTTGAACTGCGGTACCCTATGTTTTTTTTCTTCAAAAGAAGCTTTGTAGCTATAGCTGGTTCGCTCCAGATTTAAAATAAATAACGCTAATTGGTTCAAATTTTAAACTAACAATCTAACTAATCAGCGTCATTTATTTTGAAAAGGTGGAAGTACATGTTATCGGGTAACAAAGTATTAAAATGTATACACCCAAAGGAAAAAGCGTGTTAAGATCTCATGAGCCAAGAGTAAAACTGGGACGTTGAAATCATTTTTGTTGATCCTTGATCGTCTTCCCACAATTTGAAATTGTAGACACGTCAAATGTCAACCAAAAAGGAATTACTTCCATCCTAAAAAGAATGATATTTTAGTAGCAGACTATGTGAAATAAGCAGCTTTGATACTAAAATATTTCGAAAAAAAATGTCCAATACGTTAGTACTCTCTCCATCGCAATCTCATGTGACTTTATTTATGAATTCAATCAAATCTATATTTGAACAATGATTTATGAAATTTTGATCAACTTTAAAGTCCCTTTAGATTATCATAAAAAATATTTTCATAATATACAATTTACATATTATGAAAATAATAGAATTTATATAAATCATTGATCAAAGAGAAAAAATTGAATTGAGGTGGGACGGAGAAAGTATCAGATGTCGAAAAGTGCAATGGAATCCTTGATAGGCTTCAAATACCCTCTCCGTCCTAAAAAGTTTGTCGTTTTGTAGTTTAAAAATGAACTACAAAGCGACAAGTTTTTTGAGATAGAATATTACAATAACTAAAATAATAAATGAGGAAATTAAAAAGGAGAAAACCAAAGAGAATAACCACCGCGAGATACGACGAGTCTACGCACCACCATTCATTCGGAGGTCCGGCTTTTTCCTACGCGACGAACGCCCGCCGCCGTGCAGCCAGATCCAGGTATCCGCCCGCCGCTATTCCATCTCCCTTCTCCTCCCGCCGCCGACATCGTCGTCCCCCGCCCCCTCGTCTCTCCGTTCGTTCCTTTCCTTGGTAAGAAAATCCTAGTTCTTACGCTTGGCACATATTGTTCGTCCACGTCCTCTCAGAATCTCATGTTTTCAGCGAGGCTTCCCCAAATCTTTTTCTCTTCGTTCTCGGTACTGCGGAGGGGTAACCCAGTCCCATCCGTTTGTTGCAGAGTAGGGCGGCCCCGGTAAGTTTAGCACTGCGCTTGCGCCCAGGCAAAAAATCGTGTGTTGCTGCTTCCTTGTGGAGTAGAGGCGAGCAGCCTTATTTTTCCAAATTATTTCCACGTTAGGTGCTGCCGTGATTAGGTTTATGCAGAATTGCTCCCACTATGGTGACTAGGTTTTGCGCAAGGGAGTTATTATGTCTGTCTTTATTCCCCCCTTTTGCAGCCAATGGCAGAGTTGCTAAAGCATCTGATTCTTGTGTTACCAGGTGCATTGTTAATTGCTTGTTCCAGCCATGGATGACGGGGACCTTGATTTCTCCAACCCGGACACTTACCTGTGCCCGGCCATCGGGAACGATCCACCCAGCAGCTGCTCCATGGACAGCTACTTTGATGAAATCCTCAAGGATACGGAGCACCACGCGTGCACCCACACCCACACTTGCAACCCACCTGTTCATGATCATTCGCACACCCACACCTGTGTCCATGTCCACACCAAGGTCGTCGCGGCTTCGCCGGACGCCGCTGAGACCGCCGAGTCACCATCTGAGAACAACACCTCCAAGAAGCGCCCGTCCGGTAACCGAGCTGCCGTGAGGAAGTACCGGGAGAAGAAGAAAGCCCACACTGCTTCTTTGGAGGAAGAGGTGGTCCATCTCAGGGCTTTGAACCAGCAACTCATGAAGAAGCTTCAGAATCACGCGGCACTTGAGGCAGAGGTAGCCAGGCTTCGCTGTCTGCTTGTTGACATCAGAGGGAGGATTGAAGGGGAGATCGGTGCTTTCCCGTACCAGAGGCCAGTCAAGAACATCGATTTGGTCCCTAGTGTTGACCAGGGAAGTTTTCTTGGTGGTGGCCAGGTTGCAAACTCCTGTGATTTCAGATGCAGTGATCAGATGTATTGCAACCCAGGAATGCAGGGTGTGAGTGGTCAGGTGTTGGGACAAGCTGCCTGTGATATTGCAAATATCCAATGCATGGGGAGTGCAAAATCTGGATCCACAAAGCTTCCGATCTGTGGTGGTATGGATACCATGTCTGCTGGCTGTTTGCCAAATGTTGAAAAGAAGTGAAGGTTAGTGGTTTTCTATTTCATCGCTAGTTTAAACATAGTTTGTTTTTCATCCTCCTAAAAATGATTCCAATAGTTTTTTTTTCTAGACATACCACCTGTTCCCTATGATGTTATGTCTGGTTATGTTTTTTTTAGCGCAAACATGTCTGGTTATGTTGTCAGTAAATAGGAAAGTTTGCCACTACATGGTGAACTCAAACCAAAATAATAACTAGTGAACTACATCGTCTGGAGTGGAGTCACCATTTTATGTCTCATTTGTGTTAGTAAATAAGAAAGTAGGACACTACATTTTGTACTCTATTAAAATAATGGTTAGTACACTGCATCATTTAGAATATAGAATATAGAATATGCTGCCAGATTTTGCAAACTTGAGGAGTACTTCGTTCCTGATGGATTTTTTATATGAGGGCTAGCTATCCTTTATTGTAGCAGAAATGAAGGCTCTCTGTCTTTTGTTTTGAAGGTAGTTCTTTCTCTCTGATTGATTTCTTTGTATGGGTTGTTTGGTCTTTTTTACTGGATTCCATTCTGTAGCATGTGTTTTTGAATCTTAGATCAGCAGCACTATGCATTTACCCTTTTATTGAAGTCATATTTTTTTTTTTGTAACTGTTGCCCATCTTTAGGCATGTAACTATTCATGTAAAGAAAGAGGAGATGCTACTCTTGAAATAACTTTTTCTCGAACATGCTACTCTTGAAATACAGCTTCATTGTATCCATTTCCAGATATGGACCATGGGAGTCGATATCCCTTCCATCAAGTTATAGATTAGACTTGGCATTTTATTCTTTGTTGTCCTTTTTTCTATGGATTTTGTGTGTGTGTTCAGGACTAATACATTAGCTACTGCACTTTTGCAGGATTTCTGGTGGTGCTGATTGTCTCCATGGCAGAGACTACTGGGTTCTGCGTTCCGCATCCAAGGAACGCTGTATAAATTGCTAGCTTGTGTCTGTAGGCTGCATCTGGTTCAAACGGTTATGTGTGTTTGTCGCCAATGATGCTTCTATGGTGCCTGAGGCGACTCGCGTATGCTGTCCTTTATTTTGCCTAGTTTCAATATGCTCTGCAATAAAGTGAGGGACTCAGGCTGGCTGCATCTATGTTTTAGACATTTCGTATGTTGAGTAAAGAACTCAAGTGGGTTGCAAGCCTAATAGTCCTATGTGGTAGACCTTGTGCGAATCTTCTGTGTAGGTGCTTATCTTAGCTTGCTGTTGTGTCCGTAATCCAAGTTCATGGGTTCGATTATTATTTGGATGATTCACGCTTCATTCATTAGTAAATAATATACTCTTTTCGATCTTTTTATTTGTTACCGGTTAGTTCATTTCTAAATTAATCAGTGACAAAAAAAAAATTTTGAAGAAAGTAATGGTGAGGCAAGCTACCTGATAATGCTGCAGGCTTGTTTTCTCCCGAAATGTGCACAGCCGTATTTGGAGGCCTTCTCGTTATATGCACACGATTGATAGGCTGATCGATGGGCCTGCACCAAGAAATCCCTATCTCTTTCCTAAATAGAGCATTTTGGGTGTGTTTGGTTTAGTATTGTTGAAAAATGATTTTAACCGTGAATCGTTGTCACACCCGGTTTTATTAAGCATAAAACCACCTGCAAAATACATGTATGTCAGGATCAGTTTCACCATACATGTACGACAAGTAGTGATAAACAGTTCTATATCGCATGAAAACAACATTTATACCTTTCAAAAGAGTTTTGAATAGCGGCGGAAGAGGAAAAACTCTATAGCAACCACAGGCAAATTGACTGACAGCAACGCGACCTATGCACCGTCTTCACTTGTCACTGTCTTCATTAGATCTTCTCTTCACTGAGCAGCATATCAAAAGTACAACAAAGCAAGTGTGAGTATCATCCCGTGGTACTCCGCAAGTGTGGGAAATAAATGACATGTAGGCCAATCAAAAAGGAAAGGCTGATAATGGTTTAAGCACTATGCATTAAACCTATTCTTAGCTTTCATTAGCACCTACATCTAGGTGTATATTCTCAATCATTATAGAATAACAATAATAATGAATCAATACCAACATCATTCCCAAACCATCATCTCAATCATCATCCCAACCATCGTCTAATTATGAATTGGACACCAAGCCGCTCTTGTCCGTGAGCACGGCTGTCATGACAGTTGTCGGTACCCTAAAAACCATACACCCCCTGAGGTTACAAAGATCTCAAGGGAAGGACATCTACTCAAATTGAAGACCCTCGGGGGCCCACTCGCCAGACGTGACCGGACCCGCTTCTCCAACATGGTTAACCTCTAGGTTGCCACGTGTACTGTCAGACCAGAGTTATTACCCACAAGGGTGAAGCTCCGGGCTAGGTACTGAAACGGCACCTCCGGAGGTAACCCCTGACCGAGAGAAGCTCCGGACCTAACACGTGCCAGGCCACCCCGGAGCTTCCCGCTTCTCCCAAGCAAGCTCCGGAGCTGCCACGTGTCCATACGTCAGAGCTAGCTGCTTAAAACCCCCGGGAGACGTTGTAACGGCCCCGGATCTCCAAAGGACAGCCGCGGACTTCAAGACCCGATTAATTACCATTAATTCCACGTTAATGATAATTAATCGGACGATCTTAACGCCTGTAACAGCACTGTCGGAGCCGTTACAGGGTTATTAACAACAATTAATCTCGTGTATCAATACTAATAACCGCCAGGGCCACATGTCGGGCCAGGCTGACTTGTAACGGTTTGTCCTTATGTTATAAAAGGACAAACCGACGATACACGAGAGGAGGACTCTCGAACTCTCGGAAGCTCACAAGTTAATACAACACACACACACACACCCGTGGAGTAGGGTATTACGCTCAGGCGGCCTGAACCACGTAAACCACTGTGTTACTCGTGCCCAATCGCATTTCACTTTCTTAGGTCTCCGCGCGCCCAGACCGAACCACAAACTCCTTCAACACTTTCATAGTGTCAGGGGATCTGCCGACTCCAACAGTCGACAGTTGGCGCGCCAGGTAGGGGCGCCTGAGATCTTCAAGAATGGTGAATTCTGCGGCTGGATCATCCAACGGGCAACCTGCTGTTCAGGCTGTCGGAGGCAATCCCTCCAACATGCAGCCACCGGCAGGAGCCTCAGTTCCAGCGGGAGTCACACTCCCACCACCACCATCTTCTCCGGCAAGACATGCCGGACGACATGATGGTGCACCGGCGTCACATTCTGCGCCGGCAAGTCATGACAACCCAGAACACGCGCTCCATGCAGCGCGTGCTCTCCTCCAGCGACCACCACCTCCGGATGCATCTCAAGGTGCCATGGAGCAATGGAGAGCTGATGTTGAGCATTTGGTCGCCGCTGCGGTCGAACGCCTCAACAACCAGGGTCCACCTCCTTCAGGGCGGGCCCCGTCGCAGCGACGAACGTTGTCTGGAAGACTTGGTCCACATGTCTCCAACAACCGGAGAAGAGCTGCGTCACAGCAAGTGACGTCGTTGCCCTCTGGGGCACGACGCGCCCATACCGCATCTCGACTTTCGACACACGACCTCCGGGCGGAGCTTGATCGCCGATACCGCCAACAAGATGGTCGTGTTCACATCGAGCGAGCTCGAGAAAGACGAGATGCTCAAGACCTTTCTACTCTGGAAGGAGTAGGAGGAGGTTGTTCCGCCCTAGCCATGCACCTGCGCATGGTTAGATGGCCACAGAAGTTCCGGCCACACTTGCCGGAAAAATTCGACGGGACTGTCAATCCCGTAGAATTTCTACAGATATACTCCACTGCAATTCTAGCAGCTGGAGGAAACGAGGCCGTAATGGCCAATTACTTTCCAGTGGCCTTAACTGGGACCGCCAGGTCCTGGTTCATGAGCCTTCCACCCAACTCTATCGACAGTTGGGAGGAGCTGTGCCGTCAGTTCACCGCCAATTTCGGGAGTTCATACACCCGTCCGGGCACTGAACTGGACCTTTTTGCGGTCGTGCAAAAAGGAGGAGAATCTTTGCGGTCATTCATCCAAAGATTTTCTCAGGTACGTAACACAATCCCTTCTATCTCAAGCGCTTCTGTCATTGTGGCATTCAGACAGGGTGTACGAGACAAGAAGATGTTGGAGAAGCTGGCGATCAAAGAGATCACCAGCGTCACGGAGCTCTTCAGCCTGGCTGACAAATGTGCCAGAGCTGCGGAGGGCCGTGAAATGCACTCCAAACCAGCCTTGGAGGATCATAAAAAATCCTCCAAAGAAGAAGCCGCTACCTCCGGGAGTGGCAAGAAGAAAAAGAAGACCAACGGCAAGAAGAAGCCTTCGGCCGGCACATCCAACGTTGCAGCCGCTGCAACTCCTGGTGGCCGGGGGCCACGCCCCGAGAAGCGACCTCGACCGTCTTCTGAAGACGGTGGCAAATCCAAGATGTGGTGCCCCATTCACAAAACGAGCAGCCACAGACTGGAGGACTGCCGGGAGGTCCAAAACCTTGCCGAGCGCTACCACAAGCGCCGGGAAGGGTCTCCCTTCCGACAGAGGGAGGGAAAACAAAAGGTCGATGAAGCTCCGGCTGAAGAGGAGTTAGGGTTTCAGGACCCCAAAAAGGTCTTGAAAGCCGTCTACACCTCTGTCGACGATGATTCCGACGTCTCCGACAACGAGCGTCGAAAAACCATGAACACCATCTTTGGTGGATCATGGGACATCACCTCTCGTCGTGTCATCAAGACTATGCGACGGGATATGGCTGCTGTAGCTCCTACAGCTAGACCGGAGCCACATCGAAAGTGGATGGACACACCCATCACTTTTGATGCTTCGGACTGTCCTCAAAGCATGGTCGGAGCTGGCCAGCTACCCTTGATGGTATCTCCCACCATCAACAACATCCAGCTCCATCATGTCCTGGTAGATGGAGGTTCGGGGCTTAATCTCATCAGCTTCGAAGCTTTCACTAAGCTTCAGCTCCGACCTTCGGACCTCCAGCCCTCTCGACCTTTCTCCGGAGTAGGTCCGGGGGCCATCACTCCACTCGGAGCTATTACTCTCCCTGTTACCTTCGGGACCCGGGAGAAGTATCGCACCGAAAAGTTGATCTTCGACGTCGCTCAGATCAACTTACCATTCAACGCCATTTTGGGTAGACCTGCCTTGTACAAATTCATGGCAGCTGCTCATTATGGATACCTGGTGTTGAAGATGCCAACACCAGTAGGCGTTCTCCGGATCCGTGGAGATCGCACTGCCGGAGTAACTGCTCTGGAGGAACTCCACGCACTTACCACAGCGCAAGAGGAGGACTCCAGACAGAAGCAAGCTCCACAACCTCCGAGCATTCGTCAACGAGGCTCGACCTCTGCACCTCGTGTGCAGCCAAGCGGCGACACCGACATTCCCGTCAAAGTCGTCCAAATTGGTTCCGATGTCACCCAAACTACCCGCATATCGGGTGGCTTGAACGACAAATAGGAACTCGCGCTCATCACTTTCCTCCGGGCTAACGTTGACGTGTTTGCTTGGCAACCGTCACAAATGCCTGGGATCCCCAGGGAAGTGATTGAGCACAATCTGAAGATTTACCCCGACGCTCGGCCTGTGCACCAGAAACCTCGGAAGCAATCGGTAGAGCGACAGAACTTCATCCGACAAGAAGTGAAGAAGTTGCTCGAAGCTGGATTCATCCGAGAAGTCTACCATCCAAAATGGCTGGCAAACCCAGTCGTTGTGCCTAAGGCCGGCGGGAAACTTCGGATGTGCATCGACTACACCACACTGAATAAGGCATGTCCAAAAGATCCATTCCCACTACCTAGAATAGACCAGATAGTGGATTCCACCTCCGGGTGTGAGTTACTGTGTTTTCTAGATGCATATTGAGGATATCATCAAATCCGGATGTCTAGAGAAGATGAAGAACATACTTCATTCATCACAGTGGATGGATTATATTGTTACACAGCCATGCCTTTTGGTCTCAAGAATGCAGCTTCAACTTTTGTACGAGCAATGTACAAAACTTTCGAAGAACTCATCAGAGACATAGTGGAAGTGTACGTTGATGACATCGTGGTCAAAGTCAAGAACAAGGAGTCCCTCTTGGACACCTTGCAGGCTGTCTTCGACAAGCTGCGGGCCACCCGCACGAAGCTAAACCCAGACAAGTGCGTCTTCGGGGTTAGTTCCGGAAAGCTTCTTGGTTTCCTGGTAAGTCACCGGGGCATAGAGGCTAATCCGGCGAAGATAAAAGCCATTGAAGACATGCGGCCACCAACCCGCATCAAAGACGTCCAAAAATTAACTGGATGTCTAGCAGCCCTCAGCCGATTCATTTCAAGACTGGCAGAAAGGGCACTTCCCTTCTTCAAGTTACTAAGGAAGTCCGGACCATTCCAATGGTCTGAAGAAGCAGAGAAGGCATTCCAGGAGCTGAAACAGTTCCTCACCACCTTACCAGTCTTGGTAGCTCCGAACCCTGGTGAGCCTTTATTGCTTTACATTTCAGCAGCTGACGAAGTCGTCAGTATGGTTCTGGTTGCGGAGAGACCGAAACTACCCAATACTCAGGAATCCAGATCCCTTCGGGAGGATCCGGAGGTTCCTGAAAGCGGGTCTGGGTCCCAGCTCACAGACTTGAACCCACAAGAAGCCACTTCAGAGGACCCGGATCCTTCCGATAGGATCCAGGTCATTCCTGAAGAAGCTCCGGGTTCCTCCACCCAGAACCCGGAGGTCCCCGAAGATAGTCTGGACCCTTCCGACAGGGTCCGGATCAATGAAGAGGAAGCTCCGGATCCCTCCGGAAGGGTCCGGACCATTCAACGCCCAGTATACTTCATCAGTGAAGTGTTACATGATGCCAAGACTCGATACCTAGAGGTGCATAAGCTGCTCTACGCAGTTCTTATTGCCTCAAGGAAGCTTCGACACTATTTCCAAGCTCACAAAGTCTCGGTGGTAACCTCATATCCACTTCGAGCGATCCTGCATAATCCCAATTCAACTGGGAATATAGCAAAGTGGGCAGCGGAACTGGCTGAATTCGACCTCGAATTCATTCCAAGACAAGCAATCAAGAGTCAAGCGTTGGCAGATTTCGTGGCAGAATGGACTCCCTCTCCATTAAACCCTGGGGGCCCCAGCGAGCAGAAGACGGAACCACAAGTTCCGGCCTTCACTAAGCCTCACTGGACCCTTTACTTCGACGGCTCCATGCAGAAGCAGGGAGCCGGAGCTGGAATCCTTCTCCTCGCACCAACCGGGGAGAAGGTGAAATACATGGTGCACCTTGACTTCAAGGCAACCAACAACATGGCGGAGTACGAAGCACTCATATATGGATTAAAGGTGGCACTATCATAAGGTGTCAAGCAGTTGCTGGTCAAAGGAGATTCACAACTTGTCATCAAACAGGTGAAGGGTGAATGCTCCTGCAATAATCTCCAGCTGGCTGCTTATCTCCTTGAAGTCCAGAGGCTTCAGAAGGACTTCAAAGTCCTAGACCTTCACCATGTTCAGCGTGCTCACAACGCTGAAGCTGACGAACTCTCGACCAAGGCGTCAACCGGAGCTCCGGCTCCAGACGGAACCTTTGTCCGGAGGTTGTCAAAACCCACAGTTCAGCCTGCCGAACTGAACGAAGGGGGCGAGATCAGCATCCCGAAGCTGACGGTCCCGATGGCCCTGTTACCATGGCAGCCATCAAGGGTCGTAGGTGCTGCCGGAAGCTCCGAGCAACCCAGCACGCAAGACTCAAATGCTCAAGTTAGTTCCGATGCATGGATCTCGAAGATCCGGAACTACTTGAAAGACAACATCCTTCCTGACGATGATGTATCCGCTGACCGGGTAGTCAGATTGGCTAAAAGATACACGTTGGTAGAAGGGGATCTCTACCGGCGCGGTGCCAACGGCATCCTAATGCGGTGCATCACAAGGGAAGAAGGCTGCGAGCTCCTCGCAGAAATCCATGGAGGTGAGTGTGGGAACCACGCGTCTTCCCGCACGCTGGTCGGAAAAGCCTTTCGGCACGACTTCTACTGGCCTACAGCACTCCAGGATGCTACTGAGCTAGTGAAGAAATGCAAAGCATGCCAATTTCATGCAAAGCAAATTCATACACCTGCTCAGTCCTTACAAATGATACCTCCTACATGGCCTTTCGCTGTGTGGGGGATGGACATCTTGGGACCCTTCCCAAGAGCCGTCGGAGGTTACAAGTTCCTGTACGTCGCCATCGACAAGTTCACCAAGTGGCCGGAAGCTACTCCTGTTGTGACGATCAACAAACAATCTGCAATCAATTTTCTACAATCTATCGTGAGCAGATTCGGAGTCCCAAATAAGATCATCACTGATAATGGGACTCAGTTCACAAGCTCCGCATTTCAAGGATATTGCGAAGACCTCGGCATACAAGTTTGCTACGCTTCCGTAGCTCATCCTGCCAGCAATGGGCAAGCCGAAAGAGCAAATGCAGAGATCCTTAAAGGACTCAAAACGCGCACTTATGAGCGTTTGAAAAAGCACGGAGCTAATTGGATCGAAGAGCTTCCGCCCACTCTATGGGCTAACAGGACTTCTCCAAGTCGGGCAACCGGAGAAACACCCTTCTTCCTGGTGTACGGAGCTGAAGCGATCCTTCCTCCGGAAATCACCTTGGGTTCCCTCCGAGTCCGGACCTTCGACGAAGCCGCGCAGGACCAGCTCCGGCGTGAAGACCTAGACCTCCTCGAGGAGGGAAGGTGCCAAGCAGCTGTTCGGAATGCCCGATACCGCCAAGCTCTACGGCGTTATCACCAGCGGCATGTACACAACCGACAGCTCGAGGAAGGCGATCTGGTGCTACGGAGAATACTATCCAGAGAAGGGCAAAACAAACTCTCCCCCGGCTGGGAAGGGCCCTTCCGAGTGATCAAAGTATCCCGTCCCGGAAGCGTTCGCTTGGCTACCGAGGATGGGACACCTCTCCCAAATCCTTGGAACATCGAGCACCTCCGTAAGTTCTACACTTAATTCCACGGAGGTGAGTCTTAAGTAACTTGAAGTGTATGTTATAGAGTCATTGTACAGAGTCGGGTAGTTCCTCCGGGAGAGCAGCCGGACCTTTCCCGAAAGGTTTGAAGAGCTCATGCAACACTTGATACAGTCTTCGGACTAGAAGTGTGGCTAACTACCCTGGGTCAAACGAGAAACCAAACACACTTAGCCTGGTTCTGTACCCTAAGAGTGTACTTGTTTCCCCTATACCCCGGACCTATAATGAAAGACATCTTCATGTGAAATAGACTCCACGTGCATTCATTTTCGCATAAGGCTCGACATTTTTATTTTTCTCTTTCTTGTCTATAACAGAAACGTGCAATTCTTAAGAAGTTCTAGTTTAACCGGTTTATGTACGATTTGAGTTGAATTGTCAGATTTTTTAGATTTAAATATTGTCTGTGGCCAACTCGCCTGAAAGCCGCCAAGCCATTCTAGGGCCGGAGTGCGCTATCGACTTAGCCTGGTCAAGCACCCTAAGTACGCCACTCTACCTACACCCCGGCAGGCCAAAGTAAGGTGGGACCATGGACAATTGGATCTAAAAGAAAAGACAATCTATCCAATTGTACTAAAAATCGTGTTCAATGTGAAATTCTCTTGAGAACCGTAAGCCACGACGAAGTTATAGATAAGGAACGAATTTTACTGTTTTTCTTGGCTTAAGTGTGCAGGAAAAATGAACCCAAAGTTGAGGGAGAAAAACCGGAGCTAACCAAGCTCCGACTCCCACCGGCGTTAACTTAAAGATGGTGAGAAGACTCTATCACTAGAGTCTGTTGCCAGCAAGCCAGGCGTGGCAAAGGTCATTGCCGGAGCTGCTAAGCTCCGACACCTTGAAGTATTAACTATCGACGCTTAACATGTTGGTAGAGGCTGTTGCCGGAGCTACTAAGCTCCGACGATGGACAGTGCCGGAGCTTCTAAGCTCCGACGACTTCAAGGGACCTTCACTATCGAAACCTTCGGACCTAAACTATACGAGTTCGAAGCAAATTTGTCTTCAACAAAACTCAACATCCTTTTGGTACATGTCCACAATCAAATTGTGCACATCTACCAGGGGGCCAAGTGAAGACAAAGATGTTGAAGACAAAAAATGAAATTCACGAAAAATTGGGGATTTCATTTCATCAGAAGACCGGAGATTACATCTGGAGACAAGGGATTACAAAATTGAGGAAGAAGAGAAGATACAAATAAAGGCTAAGAAAGATAGTCCTAGACTCTATGGAAGAACTCAGCGACCTTCTGGGCGACCTCCGACACGCTGGCTCGGGTAGCTTCGCCTTCTCCTTCGACGGGGCCTTCGAGCACCGGGTCCAGAGAGAATCGAGGGTTCCGACTAGTGTAGCACGTCAACACATACTCTGTGACGTTCCTAGCCAGGGATTGCCCCTCGACCTCCAGCTGGTCCGCGATGACGTCGCCCACCTTGGAGAGCTTGCTGCCCGCAGCGCTCAACGCTTGCAACGCAAGGTCCGGCTCCGGCTCCGGATCATCCGGAAGCACGGGGCTGAAACCCATCGGTGCTAGCGCATCGTCGGCCTTGCTCAGGAACTCCCAAATTTGCAGGGAGTCCGTCTTCCTCAGGCCCTTCATCTCTTCCAGGGACCTCCGGGCCGCCGCCAGCTCCGAATTCTCGCGGGAAAGACGCTCGACTTCTTTGGCGTTTTGCTGAATCTTCGTAGCAACCCGCTTCTCAAGTCTTCCGAGCTCCTCCTCCCGGAGGTGGATCTTGTTCCGGCGGTCGACCAGGTCTTTCTCCCTAGCCTCTATTTTCTTCTCCCGGGCGACGAGGGCACACTCGTACTCGTAGAGTTCCTGCCCCCGCACCCAGGTCTTCTCCTCTTCCTCGAGGCAGCGCTCTTCCAATTTTTTAGTGCGCTCCTCGATACCCTTGTCCGCCAGAGCTGTCTTCTCGGCGAGCTCTTCTTCACGTCGCAAGACGTCATCCCGTAGCTCCAGGAGTTTTTGCTCCTCATCCTCGAGCCGCTTTTCCCTTCCCCCAAGTGCCTCTCGGCGCTTGATGAGTGCGGTGCTGATGGCCTCGAGTTGATCAAACCGAGCGTTGGCCGCGTCGTTAGCAGCCTTAGCTTGGTCATGGTACTCCCGGGATTGGGCGTCGAGGTTGTGAGTCATGCTCTCCCTCTCATCCAGCATCTCACCCCAGAGCTCCAGGCGGACCTTCTCCCGCCTGATCCATTCCTTGTCCTCAGCAATCCTCGACTGCGCTAGCTTGGTCTCGAATTGGAGTCGATTACGCCACCTCCTAAGGGTTTGGCGCTCCTCTTCAAGAGCCTTGCTGTCGTGGAAGAAGGCTAGTTGGACTTGGCGTAGACTGGAGCAAGCGTTGTCGATGGACATCGACAGCGAGATGGGCTCCGGACCTTCTGGGGTCCCCTCCGCTGGTTCCAGCGGGTCTTCACTAGCAAAAATTGGGTCCCACTCCACAAGAGAGGAACCCCGGGCTTCCAAGGCACTAGGGCACTCCTCCGGGATGGCCTCAGTCGCCACCGAAGAAGGTTCTGCCATCAAGTCTTCATTCGCCCCTTCAGGCTGGGGGCCGGCGACTTCATTCAGGCACTCTGGCTCCGCCACGGGTACCATCGACGTCGTCGCCTCCAAAGGCTCCAGCCGGGACACTTCTTCTGAAGGAGGCTCAAGCTCCCTCGCCTCTTCGACCACCGGCTCTGCGGCCGGTGCTCCAGCCATCACCGGCTCTACAGCCGGCACTCCAATAGCTACCGGCTCTGCGACCGGAGCTTCGGAAGTAACCGGCTCATCTGTCGGAACCACTTCAACTTCCGGCTCGCACGCCGGGGCTTCAGCTACCTCCGGCTCAACCGCCGGGGCTTCAACACTTTCCGGCTCTGAAGCCGGGACCGCTACTTCCTCCGGCTCGACAGCCGGAGCATCTACTTCTGCAGCACAGGGGCCCGGAGCTTCAACCTTCGGAGCGGGTGCCGCTGGCGCATCTTCAATCCCGTGGTCCGGCGCTACCACGGGAACTTCTGGAGACGAGTCGAGGTCCATGACCACGACAGCCGGCGCCGGAGCTGTCGCAGCCTCCGCCTGGGGCGGCACCGGGGCTGGAGCAGAAGCCCTCGCGGCCTCAGACACTGTGGCTGAGGGCGGAGCTTCACTCCCCTTCTTGGGAACGCTGTAGATGAAGAATGAAGAAATTGAGCAAACAGATGCTATAATTAAAAGTTAATTGAGGTAAGCAAGAAAAATTACCTTGGGAGGCTCACGCACCAGCTTGCGCGGAACCTCTTTCCCGGACGTTCCGGGCTGGCCACGGTCGGTGTAGGAGCTCCGGGAGGACTCCCAGGACTTGCCGTAGCCGCGGGCGTTTCCCGGGTCGGAGCTCTCCTTGACCGGGAGGAACTCCTAGACCTGGAGGCCCTCACCGCTTCTCGAACCGGAGTCGCCTGTCCGGAGCTGGCACCTCCGGAGGGACCCATCACGGGGACAGCCGCACTCCGGGAGGATCCCACCGCCGGAACAGTAGCGCTCCGAAAAGACCCCACCACGGGGACAGACGCTACAGCGGTGGAGGATCTTCCTTCCTGAGGACGGGGAACTGGCGGGGAAGTAGCAAGCCCGACAGACCTTCCGTCAGCATGTCGCAGCTTCCTCTTCCGGCTCTCCGGCTCCTCCGCCAGCTCCTTGCCCTTGCCGGTGACCTCAGCTCTTGGCTGAGAGACAGGGGCGGAGCCGCCTTCCGACAACCCGGGGATCGCCAACCGGGCGGTCGATCTTCTCTCGACGACACCAAGGTCGTCAAGCGCGGGCATCTTCCGCCGGAGCTCCCTGCTAAACTCAACTTCCACGTTCAGGGGGAGGAAAGCCGGCGGCGGAGTCAAGTACTCTCCGTCAACATCGATGCCGTGCTGGAATTTCTTGAGGTGAAACTCCAAGGACTTCCCCACCATGCTGGACTTCAACCCGGTCTCGACCCGGTCCTCGTCCATCACGCTGTTGAGGGCCCAGGCGAGCTTCTCCCTCCTCTTCAGCGGTGCCCACCTGTTGGACAGGAAGTTGCAGAACACCGCCTGGGGAGTCAGTCCCCCCTCCACACATTGGCGGATCCTGGACAGGATGGGGTCGAAAGCTGCCGCCAGCACCGGAACTTCGCTCCACACCGACGTGTCGATGCCGGGCAGACCGTCTGGCAGCTCCAACCTGAAAGTGCATCTAGGTTCCCCGTGGGTTTTGGATGATTGATGACGACAATTAAGTCGCTAATGAGCTCAAGTGACCTTAGCACAGGTATGGACTCAATTGGAGACGCAAACCCTCAAAAAGGAAAAGGAAGGAAACGGAGTCAACTCGAAGCGTAGAAACTAGGGTTTCTAGCGTGATTGAGTTAGACTAGCCGTAGCAATAGGAGGGTGTGTGTGTCAAGTGCATTGAGATCAAGTTTGGGAGCTCAAAGTGGTTTAGAGGTCAAACCTATGAAAGAAATGAGTGGTTGAGTGGTCTGGCCGTAGGGCCGGACTAGTCCGTGCAGGTGGCCGGACTAGTCCGTCCCTGGCCGGCCAAGTCCGTTTCTGGCCGGACCAGAAGGGTCTGACTGAGATCGGACTAGTCCGTTTGTGATCGGACTAGTCCGGCTAGCTGTGAGTGGGTTTTGGGATGAAGTCCCAAAACCACGGACCTGTCCGTTTTGGACCGGACCAAGAGGTCCTGAGTGAGAACGGACTAGTCCGCCCGTGGGGTCGGACTAGTCCGGGTTGGCTAAGAAAAGGTGCTTCTATGGCTAAGTCTGGGAGGACCGGACTAGTCCGCCCTAGGGGCCGGACTAGTCCGTGGTCCTCAGACTAGTCCGTTTTCACCCGGAGCAGAAGGCTCTGTGTGTGATCGGACTAGTCCGGTGTTGACCGGACTAGTCCGTTCTGGAAGTGACCGTTTGAATTTGAAGTTTGGCGGGTAGCGTGACGATCGTGTGTCAGCTGTCGGGACCTGACAAAGGAGTCAGTGGTCCCCTAGGCCGGACTAGTCCGGGCCAGTGGCCGGACTAGTCCGTCCTTTTGCTGAAGTCAGCAAATTGGGGTTGGGACCTCTATAAAAAGGGGACCCCCGGCCTCATTTCAAACACCCTTGGAAAAACTCAAACCCTAGCGCCGCCACAACCAACTTGGAGCACTCCTAAGCCTCTTTCTTGCCTACTTTCCCTCTAAAACTAATTCTTGAGTGGATTAGGGTTTAGTGAGGTGGAGAAGAGGAAGAACATCGCGCTTGTGCTCCCGGTTTGATCTCTTGCACTCGTTGAGTCTTTGTGGGCTGTGTATTGAGTTTGCTTTACTGTGTTGATCATCTTTGTGGTGTGGGAGCCTCAGTTTGTGAGAAGCCCCAACGAACTTTGTAATCACCGTTGTGATTAGTGGAGAACCAAGTTAGGCCCGTGCGGTAAACTTGGTGAGGGAAGGGTTGTTGGACCCGGTCCTTTTGTGGACTCCTCAACGAGGACGTAGATTCCTTGTGTGGGATCGAACCTCGGGATAAAATCCTTGTCTCCTTGTGTTCTTCGCATTTACTCTATTGATTACTTTGTTCTAGAGTTGGTAGTCTCGTTTCATATTCCGCATTGCTACAAACTTGTGGAAACTTGACTTGCTCTTGTTTAGGTTGTTGCTCAACTTGACTTAAACCTACACTCACTTGTAGCATTGAGAAAATTCCCTAAAACTTGCTAGAAACATCTTTTTAGGGTTATTCACGTAGGCTGACCGGACTAGTCCGCCCCCTGACCGGACTAGTCCGCCCCCTGTAATTTAATCTCGTTTTATTGAGTCATTTGCAGGTCAATTAGCCTATTCACCCCCCCTCTAGGCAACTTTCAATTGGTATCAAAGCAGGACTCTCCACAAAGAGTCTAACAACTCGGAGAGATGGCCGGAGTGGTGAATGACGATGCATCGAGCAGCAACTACGAGGCGACCCGTGAGGAGACGTTGGCTTATCAAGATAAGCCAACGGACGATGAGGAGACTCGCCAACTCAAGGCGAAGCTCCGGGAGAAGTTAAACATTTCCAAGATTGATCCATCAAACCAATCAAGCGGTGGTGGTGGAGTCAACTACAACCGGCAAGGGTTCAACTATGAACGCCTTGCCGCCAACAACCACTACCTGTCCATCCCATTGGGGAAACCTCCCCAATTCGATGGAACGGCCTACGGTATGTGGAAACATAACATGAAGATCCACCTCGTGTCACTCAACCCAGCGTTGTGGCAAATTGTCATGACCGGGGTGGAGATTCCAAAGGATGAGGACAACATAACTCAAGAACAAGCCATCCTCATCCACCGCAACGCTCAAGCTGCGGGTGTGATCATCTCATCTCTCTCTAGAGATGAGTTCAACCGTGTCGATGGCCTTGAAGTGGCCAAAGACATATGGAACACCCTCAAGACGGCGCATGAGGGAAACCGAGTGGTCAAGGAGGCCAAGATCGAGCTCATCGAAGGAGAGCTTGGGAGATTTGCCATCTTGGATGGTGAATCCCCCCAAGACATGTACAATCGGCTAAAGGTGCTGATCAACAAGAGCCGATCTTATGGCTGCACCAAGTGGACCGACCACGAGGTGGTGAAGAGGATGATCCGGGCATTCATGCCTAGGAACGTCTCTTTATGCTCCATGATTCGGGAAAGTCCGGGGTTCACTCAAATGACCCCGGAGGAGGTCCTTGGGAGGATCATTAACCATGAAATCATGGAGAAGGAGGCGCTCTTCTACAACGACCTCCAAAAGTTCACCGCCTCCAAGATGAAGAACGTTGCACTCAAGGCAACGCCCTCTTCAAAGGAGCAAGAAGAAAGTGATGAGGAGAGCCTCAACACCGATGAGGAGGAGGCCTTCTTCATCAACAAATTCAAGAGAATGATGAGAAGGAAGAAAGGGGGGCACAACCATGAAGGCAAGGGAAAGGAAAGAGCAAGACCCAAATCAAGAAGGTCTTGCTACAACTGTGGCGAGTATGGGCACTTCATCGCTGATTGCCCACACGAAGAAACAAAGAAGAAGAAGGAAGGGAAGCCTCAAGAAAGGAGATTCTTCAAGAAGAAGAGGTCCTCCGGACAAGCCCATTTGGGGAAGGAGTGGGACTCTAACGATGAGTCCTCCTCCGAAGAAGAAGAAGAGAAGATGGCCACCATAGCCATCGGGAGGAACTCCAAGGGAGGCAAGCTCTTCCCCAACCTCAACAACGACCACAAGCCTACTTGTCTTATGGCAAGGGAAGGAAAGAGAAAGGTAACATCTCATCCTTCCTCCCCAACTTCCTCACATGATGATTTTGATAGTGCTAGTGAAAATGAGCATATGTTTAAGGACATAAGCAAAAGCACCTTGCGTAGGATGAAGTTGCTTATGGATGAGATCTTTGAGAAGGAAGATCTCATCAATAGACAGGAGGACATGCTCATCCTTGAGAAGGAGAGATGTCAAGAGCTTGATGAGCTCCTTGAGCTCGAAAGAGAGAAGAGCAAGGCATTGGAACACGAACTTGCACTTTGCAAGAAAACGTGTTCAAGTCTTGAGGAGAAGTCGATTGAGCTCAAGGATGAACTTGGAAGCTTGTCAAAAGCTAACAAGATCTTTGAGACTCAAATTGAGTCACTCAAGAACAATGTAACCTCTTCCTTCAAGAGCTCAACCTCCTCAAAGGCCTCATCCAAGGCAACATCACCTTGCAAGTGCTCCAACTTGATCCTTAAACTTAAGGATGAACTCAACCTAGCACAAGGCAAACAAGCACCTAAGGGTGCCATCTTTGACAAGGAAAAGGTGGCATATGCACGAAGTGCATTCACCAACACAAGACCACCCCATGTCAAGGATGGTCTTGGCTATACTAGAGGTGCAAGGCATAACACCAAAACCTCCAAGTATGGCAAAGACATGATTGTCTTTGTTAAGGGGAGTTCATCCCAAACTAAAATTGAAAAGAACTCACTCTCAAGCAACAAATTGCCTAAATCTGAATTGCATCCTCTATTTCATGATTTTGATGCATCCTATGTGCTAAAGAGGAACAAACACGGCAAAGTGTTTGCTAGATATGTTGGGCCACTCCGCAAGAGCCCCAAGCCTTGCGTGTGGGTGCCCAAATGCCTAACTACTAACGTGAAAGGACCCAACTCAGCTTGGGTACCTAAAAGGAAGGCATAAACTTGTTTTGTAGGCATACTCCTCCGGTGGATCGAAATGGGTGTTGGATAGCGGATGCACCAACCACATGACCGGAGAGAGAAGCATGTTCATAGAGTATGAGGAGAATAAGGACCCAAGTGAAGGAATCTTCTTTGGGGACAATAGCCAAGGGAAAATCCTTGGCTCCGGTAAAATTTCTATCTCCTCATTACATACTTTATCAAATGTGTTGCATGTTGATTTTCTTGACTATAATCTCCTATCCATATCACAACTATGTGATAGAGGATATAAATGTGTGTTTACTAGTGAGGGAGTGAATGTCATTAGAGAAGGTGATGACTCGATAGCCTTTAAGGGAGTGCTCAAGGGAAAGCTCTATCTTGTGGATTTCACCGCGGATAAAGCTCAACTTGACACATGCTTAATGGCAAAAGCCAACATGGGATGGCTTTGGCATAGAAGGCTAGCCCATGTTGGAATGAGGAACCTTCAAAAGCTCCTTAAGGGTGAGCATGTTCGTGGCCTAAAGGATGTAGTATTTGAAAAGGATAGGCCATGTAGTGCTTGCCAAGCGGGAAAGCAAGTAGGAGCTCAACACCCCTCTAAGAATGTCATGACGACAACTAGACCTTTGGAGTTACTCCATATGGATCTTTTTGGCCCCATTGCTTACATTAGCATTGGTGGTAGCAAGTATGGTCTAGTCATCGTTGATGACTTCTCTAGATATACTTGGGTGTTCTTCTTGCATGATAAAAGTGAAACTCCCGGTGTCCTCAAGAAATTCCTAAGGAGAGCTCAAAATGAGTTCACCTTAAGGATAAAGGCTATAAGGAGTGACAATGGCACCGAATTCAAAAACATGCAAGTAGAAGAGTTCCTAGATGAGGAGGGCATCAAGCATGAGTTTTCCGCTCCCTATTCTCCACAACAAAATGGCATAGCCGAAAGAAAGAATAGGACGCTCATTGAGATGTCAAGGACGATGCTAGATGAGTACAAAACATCGGACCGGTTTTGGGCGGAAGCGGTTAACACCGCTTGCCATGCCGTGAATCGATTGTACCTTCATCGCCTCCTCAAGAAGACCCCTTATGAGCTTCTAATTGGTAAGAAACCCAATGTTTCTTACTTTCGGGTCTTTGGTAGCAAGTGCTATATCCTCAACAAGAAGCCTAGGACTTCGAAGTTCGCTTCAAAGTCCGATGAGGGTTTCTTGCTTGGATATGACTCAAACACTCATGCGTACCGTGTGTTCAACAAATCCTCCGGAATTGTTGAAGTAGCACGTGACGTGGTGTTTGACGAAACCAATGGCTCTCAAATGGAGCAAGTTGATCAACATGCCCTTGATCAAGAGGAACCTCCACTAGAAGCTCTAAGGAAAATGGCACTTGGAAATATTCGCCCTCAAGAACCATCTCAAAGCCCAAGTGACCATCATCATTATGAAGTAGGTCAAATCCCCATTGGACAAGTTGAAGATCCACTAGAAGCTCCCCAAAGTGATAATAAGAATGAGGATCAAGGGGGAGGCTTGGATCAAGGGGGAGACCAAAGTGAAGAAGATGAACCAAGTAATTCAAGAGGTCAACCCCCGCATCCTCGTGTTCATCAAAGTGTTCAACGGGACCATCCCGTTGACAACATTCTAGGAGATATCACAAAAGGAGTAACAACACGCTCACGTGTTGCAAACTTTTGTGAGCATTTCTCTTTTGTCTCATCCTTGGAACCACATAAGGTTGAAGATGCCTTAAGGGATCCGGATTGGGTGGTTGCCATGCAAGAGGAGCTCAACAACTTTGAAAGGAACAAGGTTTGGGAGCTTGTCAAGCGCCCCCAAGCTAATGTTGTTGGAACCAAGTGGGTGTTTCGCAACAAACAAGATGAGCATGGCGTAGTAACTAGGAACAAGGCACGACTTGTGGCAAAAGGATACTCACAAGTTGAAGGTTTGGACTTTGATGAGACATTTGCCCCCGTAGCTAGGCTTGAGTCCATTCGGATACTACTAGCCTTTGCTACTCATCATGACTTCAAACTCTACCAAATGGATGTTAAGAGTGCATTCCTTAATGGACCAATCAAGGAAGAAGTTTATGTAGAGCAACCTCCAGGGTTTGAAGATCAAGACTATCCTAACCATGTTTACAAATTACGAAAGGCTCTTTATGGTCTCAAGCAAGCTCCTAGAGCTTGGTATGAGTGCCTAAGAGACTTTCTAGTTGAAAATGGTTTTAGGATAGGAAAAGCGGATTATACCCTTTTCACAAAACACTTCAATGAGGATCTTTTTGTGTGCCAAATATATGTGGATGACATCATATTTGGTTCCACAAATAAGGTGTTTTGTGATGAGTTTTCCAAGATAATGACGGAGAGATTTGAAATGTCCATGATGGGTGAGTTGAAGTTCTTTCTAGGATTTCAAGTGAAACAACTCAAAGAAGGGACGTTCATAAGTCAAACTAAGTATACTCAAGACATTCTAAGAAAGTTTGACATGGACAAAGCAAAACCCATCAAAACCCCCATGGGGACAAATGGACACCTAGACCTAAATGAGGACGGTCCAAGTGTGGATCAAAAGCTATATAGGTCTATGATCGGATCACTCCTCTATCTTTGTGCATCTAGGCCCGATATCATGCTAAGTGTGTGTATGTGTGCACGCTTTCAAGCAGCACCCAAGGCTTGTCATTTGACCGCCGTTAAAAGGATCTTGAGATACCTTGTACACACACCTACCCTAGGACTTTGGTACCCCAAAGGATCCAAGTTTAACCTCATTGGATATTCCGATGCGGACTATGCGGGGTGCAAAGTTGATAGGAAGAGCACATCGGGTACGTGCCAATTCTTAGGTCGATCTCTTGTGTCTTGGTCCTCCAAGAAGCAAAACTCTATTGCTCTATCCACCGCCGAAGCGGAATATGTTGCGGCCGGAAGTTGTTGTGCACAACTTCTTTGGATGCGACAAACTCTTAGGGACTATGGGATTAACTTGCGTAAAATTCCACTCTTGTGTGACAATGAGAGTGCAATCAAGATAGCCCATAATCCGGTGGAACACTCTAGGACCAAACATATAGACATTCGACACCATTTCCTGCGAGATCACTCAATGAAGGGAGACATTGAGATTTCGCATGTGAGGACGGAACATCAACTTGCGGACATTTTCACAAAGCCTCTTGACGAAAAGCGTTTCTGTGAGCTAAGAAGTGAGCTCAATGTGTTGGATTCTCGAAACGTGGCTTAAAGCACCATTCCTCATATTTTTGAGCCACATTTCGAAAAACTCCTCTCTATGTCGATTTCTCCTCAAATTTGTTTGAGAAATCTATTTTCCTCATGAAAATGTTCATAAGTTGTTCCTTATTGGCTCACAATCATGCTTGTCATGTTTTCCTTGCCATACTCGTACAAAAGGACTTAACTCTATGGGAAAACCCTAATATAATATTTTTCAGCCCAACTGAACCGGACTAGTCCGCCCCTAAGGCCGGACAAGTCCGGGTCAGACTAGTCCGCGGCTAGTCCGCACACCGGACTAGTCCGGCCTTTCACCGGACAAGTCCGGACCCGGACTAGTCTGGGTCTAGTCCGCAGACCGGACTAGTCCGGCCCATCAACCGGACTAGTCCGGCCCTTGGGGACTTAAACCCCCAGGCGGCCCAAACCCTCTCTCTCTCTCTCTCTCATTTGCCTCTCAAACTTCCACACGCGCACAACCGCCCCCAAATCGGCGATTTTGCGCTCCAACCACCAAAACTCAACTCCAATCCGCGCATCGAAGCCTTTGGGAGTTAGGGATCACTTCCCCGCGCTCCACCTTCGAGATCCACGCCGATTTCGACGAATCAAGCGGATTTTTGAAGGTATTTCACCGTTCCTCAAAAACTAGCCCCATTCTTGATTCTTCAAGTTTTTGATAGGAACATCTTCGTTAATGTTGTTCCATACATCCTTGCGATCATAGCCTAGGAGTATTGCGCATTGATTCACAAATTTTTCGATGAATTGATTAGGGTTAGGGTTCTTCCTGTGTAACCCGGACTAGTCCGGCCACGAGGCGGACAAGTCCGGCCAGCGGACTAGTCCGTCCCTGGGGCGGACAAGTCCGGTCTGCACAGGGCAAACCCTACTTCTAGTTGGTTCTCGAGATCTTTTCGGCAATACTTATCCTTCCTAGGCTCATATCTTCCTTCCTCCATCTTTTTACAGAATGTCGAACTCCGAGCGCTCTCCTCCGCGTGTCCACCTCGAGGGGCGTACCAAGGCCCAAATTGCCGAGGCTCGAACTAAGGCTGCGCTAATTGAGGCGCAGAAGGCCAAGGAGGAAAGAAAGCTCAAGGCACTCGAAGCATCCAAAGTGGCTGCGGGCATTTACAATGAGGATGAAGCCATTGCTCGAGCCACCGCGGAATCCCTCCATGAGCTGAGGAAGAAGAAAAGAGAGGATAGGGAGGCCCACAACTCCAGGGCTGCTGAGGCCAGCGCTCCTAAGCGAAAGAAGCTCGTCACTGTTGGCGAGAAAGCGAAGGGCAAGGAGCCAGCCCAAGAAGAGGCTGCCCCTAGGGTCGAGCGCGACCCAAAGAAGGGAAAAGCCCCGGCTCCAGTCGAGCCGAGAAAGAAGAAGCCCTCTATCAAGGTGCCAGCCAAGAAGGCACCCGGAGGGGTTGTGATCAAGGAGAAGGGGAAGGCCACCTCTATTGGCCCCCTCGAAGTCCACACACCGGAAAGGAATCCCAACCGGCAGAAGGAACTGTCGGCCAATGTATTTCATGGCAAGGGGTCTGAAAAGGCCAGGAGGCTGAGGGAAGAAAAGGTCTACAAGTATGAGAGGAGCACGGCAGATCCCAGATTTTGGTGTGACTTCCACTGTGATTATTACAGACTAGTCTACCAACAAATGAAGAGGCCAGTGATAGAGGCTCAGTGGGTGGACTGGGACTACATGGCAAAGAAGGAGCACTCTGCCTTTGATGCTGTGATTGAAGCTGCCGAGCGCCATGATCTCAAGAAGATCATGGGCTTCAAATATGATTGGAATGTGGAAATCATTCTTCAATTCTACTCCACAATCTACTTTTCAAGCTCAGGTGACAGAAGGATAACCTGGATGACTCATGGTGAGCAATACTCTGTCACCTATGCTGAGTTTGCAAGGATCCTTGGTCTTGAGGCTCACATGGACCACGAGATCATTATCTCGAACCTCAAGGCTGTGGATCGTGAGGAGCTGGCTTACATGTATCCAAGCCACCTCCCGTTTGATGCCGGACTCGCTCGAAACATCAAGCCCTTCTACAGCATTATGAACAGAATCCTCAGACGGACGATAGCACCAAAGGATGGTGATGCTGGGGTGATTCAAGGGAATTTGAGGCACCTTCTACTTCTGATTGATGGGGAAGAAAAATTCAACCTCGTCGATTACATCTTCGACGACATCTTCAACATCTCGCATACTCCCAACAGGGCGTGCGGGTATGCCCCCTACATCATGTGCCTCATTGAGAAGGTATCGGGCGTGTCCTTTGTCAAGGATGTCTCGCACCGACCTCTGCGCCCCCAGAAGCCGCCAAATGTGCCGGTGCCTCCTCGTCGCAAGAATGCAGATCCTCCATCTCGCCCAGTGGCACCTCCCTCTCCGCCTCCGCCTCAGTCCATGAGTGCGTTCTTCAAGTGCTTCAAGGCCATCTTCACCTCGTGCCGGAAGCAAGAGATTCGCGCTCAGAGGGCACACAAGCGCCAAGAGAAGTATCTTAAGGCAGTGTGCGACAAGCTGGAGGTCCCGATGTCCTCCCCGGAGGTGAGTGATGGGGAGATCACTCCTTTCCCCACCTTCACCGCCGATGAGCTCGCCCAGCTCCAAGAGGATGGAAGCTCCTCTCGGGCTGCTCCCTCGGCAAGGAACTCCGACGACGACGTCGACGATGTCAATGATGAGGACGACGTCGAAGATTCCGAGGCCACGGAGAGTGGAAGTGGCGAAGATGAGGACTAGCTCTTAGGTCTTAGCTTCCTCTCTTCTTTTCCTTTTTGGTGCCTTGATGCCAAAGGGGGAGAGTTACGGGGGAGTTAATCTTTGTGGGTGTGTGTTGTGGTGTTGGACTTATCTTGTAACATATTTATGCTCCTGGATGTTTACATTTGTGCAAGACTCGTTAATGTTGCTTACTATCAATATATTGCTCTTATTGTCAATCTTATGAATGTATTGATGTCATTTATGTCTTGTCACAATTGTTGAGCACATCACGTAGGCACCCCACCATAACGTGTGTGGGTATGAAAGAACTCCTCCACCTCTTTTACTTGTTGCATACATTGAGGGGGAGTCATTCATACGCACACATGTTATGAAAACCAAACTTTATACTCTTATTTGTGAAGGACTTAATGTGTTGTCATCAATCACCAAAAAGGGGGAGATTGAAAGTGCATCTAGGTTCCCCGTGGGTTTTGGATGATTGATGACGACAATTAAGTCGCTAATGAGCTCAAGTGACCTTAGCACAGGTATGGACTCAATTGGAGACGCAAACCCTCAAAAAGGAAAAGGAAGGAAACGGAGTCAACTCGAAGCGTAGAAACTAGGGTTTCTAGCGTGATTGAGTTAGACTAGCCGTAGCAATAGGAGGGTGTGTGTGTCAAGTGCATTGAGATCAAGTTTGGGAGCTCAAAGTGGTTTAGAGGTCAAACCTATGAAAGAAATGAGTGGTTGAGTGGTCTGGCCGTAGGGCCGGACTAGTCCGTGCAGGTGGCCGGACTAGTCCGTCCCTGGCCGGCCAAGTCCGTTTCTGGCCGGACCAGAAGGGTCTGACTGAGATCGGACTAGTCCGTTTGTGACCGGACTAGTCCGGCTAGCTGTGAGTGGGTTTTGGGATGAAGTCCCAAAACCACGGACCTGTCCGTTTTGGACCGGACCAAGAGGTCCTGAGTGAGAACGGACTAGTCCGCCCGTGGGGCCGGACTAGTCCGGGTTGGCTAAGAAAAGGTGCTTCTATGGCTAAGTCTGGGAGGACCGGACTAGTCCGCCCTAGGGGCCGGACTAGTCCGTGGTCCTCAGACTAGTCCGTTTTCACCCGGAGCAGAAGGCTCTGTGTGTGATCGGACTAGTCCGGTGTTGACCGGACTAGTCCGTTCTGGAAGTGACCGTTTGAATTTGAAGTTTGGCGGGTAGCGTGACGATCGTGTGTCAGCTGTCGGGACCTGACAAAGGAGTCAGTGGTCCCCTAGGCCGGACTAGTCCGGGCCAGTGGCCGGACTAGTCCGTCCTTTTGCTGAAGTCAGCAAATTGGGGTTGGGACCTCTATAAAAAGGGGACCCCCGGCCTCATTTCAAACACCCTTGGAAAAACTCAAACCCTAGCGCCGCCACAGCCAACTTGGAGCACTCCTAAGCCTCTTTCTTGCCTACTTTCCCTCTAAAACTAATTCTTGAGTGGATTAGGGTTTAGTGAGGTGGAGAAGAGGAAGAACATCGCGCTTGTGCTCCCGGTTTGATCTCTTGCACTCGTTGAGTCTTTGTGGGCTGTGTATTGAGTTTGCTTTACTGTGTTGATCATCTTTGTGGTGTGGGAGCCTCAGTTTGTGAGAAGCCCCAACGAACTTTGTAATCACCGTTGTGATTAGTGGAGAACCAAGTTAGGCCCGTGCGGTAAACTTGGTGAGGGAAGGGTTGTTGGACCCGGTCCTTTTGTGGACTCCTCAACGAGGACGTAGATTCCTTGTGTGGGATCGAACCTCGGGATAAAATCCTTGTCTCCTTGTGTTCTTCGCATTTACTCTATTGATTACTTTGTTCTAGAGTTGGTAGTCTCGTTTCATATTCCGCATTGCTACAAACTTGTGGAAACTTGACTTGCTCTTGTTTAGGTTGTTGCTCAACTTGACTTAAACCTACACTCACTTGTAGCATTGAGAAAATTCCCTAAAACTTGCTAGAAACATCTTTTTAGGGTTATTCACGTAGGCTGACCGGACTAGTCCGCCCCCTGACCGGACTAGTCCGCCCCCTGTAATTTAATCTCGTTTTATTGAGTCATTTGCAGGTCAATTAGCCTATTCACCCCCCCTCTAGGCAACTTTCACAACCGCTCGTGCTCCTCCACCCGGACGACTACCCAATCTTTCTTCCAGTCATCCCACTTCCCGGAAGGGAACGACCGGAGGTACTTGAACGGGCACTTCTTGCGCTTCACAAAGTAGTAGAAGCCAAGGTACTCGTCACTTCGGCCGGTGGTTTGGACGGTGAAGAAGGTGCGGAAGAGCTCGATGCAGGGAGGGATGCCCACCCACATCTCGCAGAAGTGGACAAAGATGGACACAAGGAGGAGGGAGTGAGGGCCAAGGTGGTATAGCTGCAGACCATAGAAGTCCAGCAGCATCAACAAGAAGGAAGAAAACGGTGGGATCAGCCCCACCATGGCGTACGATGAAAAGTACACCATTTCGCCGGAGTGCTCCTTTTTAAAGGGAAGCTCCCCGCCGGCGCGGACTGAACGGTTGAAGAAGTCCGACGACCACCCCATGAGGGCTCGGACCTTCTTCAGATCGCTCTCCGTCTTCAAACGACTCTCACGCAGACCCAACTCCATCGCAGCACAGCTAGGCGAGAGAAGAGAAGCAAAGCACGAGTTGGGAGTTTGAGCGCAAGAACAGATGGAAAGCGTAAAGAACTCCCGACGGTGCGCTTTCCTTCTTAAGTAAGCCCTCGCGACGCTTGGATGGAAACTGCAGGGGAGTGAAGCATACTACTCAAGAATTCAACCCAACCGATGACAAGAGGGCCCGGGACCACCCTGACGATCAAGTCGAGGCTCTTACCCAGGCGAACAGTTGTCATCACGAGGTGGGAAACCCAAAGGCGGCGGACTGACAAGGCGCGCGGAACCGATACGGTTTTCGTATCGGGAACCGACGACCTTCAATTGCGAGAGATCCGCACGTCAAAGATCTTATCTGCCGCCTGAGGTGCGCCACGCGTCGGGACTTAACCGGAAAGCCCCGCCAAAGGCACCTCCGAAGACCCTTGAAGACCCAGTTCAAGAGTCGCAAGTGTGGACCCACCTCCGGCGGAATGACTTCATCCCGATAGCCTTCCCCGGAGGTAGGTCCAGGGGGCCACTGTCGGTACCCTAAAAACCATACACCCCCTGAGGTTACAAAGATCTCAAGGGAAGGACATCTACTCAAATTGAAGACCCTCGGGGGCCCACTCGCCAGACGTGACCGGACCCGCTTCTCCAACATGGTTAACCTCTAGGTTGCCACGTGTACTGTCAGACCAGAGTTATTACCCACAAGGGTGAAGCTCCGGGCTAGGTACTGAAACGGCACCTCCGGAGGTAACCCCTGACCGAGAGAAGCTCCGGACCTAACACGTGCCAGGCCACCCCGGAGCTTCCCGCTTCTCCCAAGCAAGCTCCGGAGCTGCCACGTGTCCATACGTCAGAGCTAGCTGCTTAAAACCCCCGGGAGACGTTGTAACGGCCCCGGATCTCCAAAGGACAGCCGCGGACTTCAAGACCCGATTAATTACCATTAATTCCACGTTAATGATAATTAATCGGACGATCTTAACGCCTGTAACGGCACTGTCAGAGCCGTTACAGGGTTATTAACAACAATTAATCTCGTGTATCAATACTAATAACCGCCAGGGCCACATGTCGGGCCAGGCTGACTTGTAACGGTTTGTCCTTATGTTATAAAAGGACAAACCGACGATACACGAGAGGAGGACTCTCGAACTCTCGGAAGCTCACAAGTTAATACAACACACACACACACCCGTGGAGTAGGGTATTACGCTCAGGCGGCCCGAACCACGTAAACCACTGTGTTACTCGTGCCCAATCGCATTTCACTTTCTTAGGTCTCCGCGCGCCCAGACCGAACCACAAACTCCTTCAACACTTTCATAGTGTCAGGGGATCTGCCGACTCCAACAGTCGACAACAGTTTTACCAAATCTCTGCAGAGAGTGCACCCTTTCCCCACAAGCAGTGATTTCATCCCCTGTTGCCAGGTGGACTAAGTGAACCTCCCCGATTGCCCGTGGTAGCTAACCACATTTCACACTTCCTTTGGTGTGAGGCCAGCAGATCACTACATGGTCTTTACAAAGGTACTCCCGACTAGTGCTAGCCCTCTAAGGTTTCCACCACTGGGGATTCTCGGAGTAACCCTCCGCCCCAGAGCCCCCTCTTGAACCTTGCGGATCCCAGAGCAGATCACCCGCATCCTTCCCCGCACCTTCCAACCACTAGCATTTCATCGGGAGAAACCTAATTAATTGACCATGCTGCCCCATCTCAGTCTCGTGGTGGTACTATAAAGCTTAGTGGCTTCCTCCATAAACCGGTCCTTAGAATCCGGTGGTAACAAACCCCAATCCCGGGTCTCGTGCAAACTGCACCATACCAATACTAACCAACCACCAGATTCCTATCCACTACAGTTGTGTAATCACCACAAGTTCAAGTGACCATAAAGTTCAACATAGCACAATAGTATGAAATCTCAATCGCAATGTCTAAGCATGGCTAAGCATAAATAAGACCTATCTACTTCCCAACCCATTTCAGGTAACAAGGAATTATGTGGAACAGGGCATGTAAACATGAAATAGGACATCAATTTAATTAGCATGCATCTATCTAAATTCCTAAAATTGGTACAAGATGGTCAAGGGCACTTGCCTTTTATTGAATAGCTGCCCAGTCTCTTGATTGAACTCTTGTCTTCATATCTTCATATCGCTTCTTCGTCGAAATACGAGTGCGTATAAACTATCGTCAAAAGAGAAATAAAAACAATCAAGAACAATACACCATACAAGCAATGCAAATATTATGATAGAAATATGTTATGATTATGATTTAAATTGGAGTTATGAGTGATTTATTATTTTTCATAGCTAAAGAAATGCATTTACTATTTATTTTCCACTTTTAGCATTTATTTACAGGCTAAAACATTTTAAATGAGTTTTCTATAGCCAAAATATATTTTATATGCATTTTATAAATTTTATTTCAGCCTAAATCATTTTATAAACAATTTTCCTATTATTTCCATATTTATTCTCTATTTTTAATATTTATTTATAGCTAAAAGCATTTTTATAAAATTTTCTATTGTCGAAATATATTTTATATGAATTCTACAAATTATTTACAGCATAAAAACATTTTATACAAATTTTCTTACTATTTTTATATTTATTCACCATGTTTATCTAATTTCTACATATTAAATACACCTATAAACAATATTCAGCAATTAAATAAAAGTCCAAGGACTGATTAATAAGTTTCCTACACTGTACAGGGGCTAAATCCATAATTCTATAAATTTCCAGGGGTTAGATTGACTAATTAACTGTTAAAATCCATTTTCAGAGAATCCAAGGGCTAGATCTGAATTTTAGCAAAGTCCAGGGGGTAGCTGGTGATTATCCAAGGGTCTGGGTGTAAAACCAGCGGCGGGAAATAGATTTTAAATGTGGGTCGTTGGATTTTATTTGAATGGCTGTGATTTAAAACGAGATGAAGGGGTATCATGTTTTAATCTGGGCCGTTGCCCTTGGATGGACGGCCAGGGGAGATCCACGTCACCCTGGCTGTGGCTGGCGGCGGCGCCAGGGGCCGACGGCGGCGCCATGGCTAGGGCTCGTCGGAGTTTGCCTAAACGGCGCTCTGGTGGGCCAAACTCGATGGGATTTGCACTGGGAGAAAGAGAGTGACTCGGGGAACTCACCTTGAGCAGTTTCGGACTCTGAGGAGGCGCGGGAAGCAGCTGCGATGGTGGTGGACGGCGGTTGGACACCGGTGCCGTCGGGGAGGGGGTGTCGGCCACGAACTTGGTCGAGGAGGAGGTCCCCTGGGGGCGGCGCGTCGTTGCGGAGCTCCCCCGGGCATTGGCGATGGCCAAGATGACGAGGAGATGCGGAGCACCGAGCTCCTACCAGCGGCCATGGTGGTGCGTCTAGGCTAGGGTTTGGGGATGGGGAGAATGGAGCGCGCGCGGGCGGGGGGGGGGGGGGGGGGGGGGGGGGGGGGTATTTGTAGAGGGGAGGGGTCATGTAGGGGCGGCGGTTCCAGGGCGAGGGGCGGCGGTTGCCGGGACGCGGCGCCGACAGTTGCCGTGCCTGCGCGCGCACGCGCCAAGGCGAGCGGGCGGTTGGAGGGAGGAGGTGGTTGGGGGAGAGAGGTATGACGGGCGGGACCCGCATTGCAGTGAGAGGGAGAGGGAGGGAGGAGGTGGGCTGGGCCGGCTAGGGGAGAGAGAAGATGGGCCGCAGAATGGGATTTTGTCCCAAGAGCGATTTTTAATTCCTTTTCATTTTCCCTTTCCTTTTCTTTTCTTTTGATTTCAATTTCAAACTTTAACGAATTCTACTCATTTGAATTCAAACAAATGTACAATCAAATGTAATTAATTTTTTTTCTTTGTTTTAAGAATGTGGGTGTTACAATCGTGTAAAACTATCAGAAAACAATTCGGATATGTAACAAATGACGGATCAATAAATTTTTTGCTAATGGTTTCGGGTATGTAAACCCTAAATCTTTTTTTCTTGCAGACACTGCAAATGTTTTGTTTGATGTTGTTTAGTTAAAAAATGAATTAATCAGTGTCAGATAAAACTAAATACTACTCTCTTCATTTTAAAATAGTTGTCGAGTTAGAGAGTGATATATTTTGGGATGGAGTCATGATCCGCTAAGCACGTCGTCTCCTGACATTCTAGCACGTCGACGTGGATGCTCCGGCCTACGTCCAATCACGCTGCTACACGTGTTTACTGTTAAACGCACAAACGAGATCCCAGCCCTCCAAGTACCCAGATCTACGCATCCGACGACACCAGTTGCGCATTTTCCACGTCAAGTTCGCTGCGTCGCCCAGTGATAGACTCCCACGTGGAACTCTTCCAATCGGAAACGACCACGTGGACTGGACGTTCAGGTCTCCGAGGGCAGGCCGTTTAAAATGCGCTTCGTCTCCGGCGGCGAGGTCATCACTGGTTTCGCAGAGTGAAGCGACGATGCGCAAGTGGGCGCTCTCCTCCGCGCTGCTCCTGCTCTTCCTCCTCACCTCCCTCCCCGGTCCAGGCACGTCCCTTCCACTCAATTTGTTTGGCCAATTTTGAGCGGTTCTTTAGTGGATTTCGCTCGTTCATTTAGGTCGCGATTTGTCGATCTGGCTGCTTTGGACGCGGGTATTGACAGACTGTAATCTCAGCGGTCACTTTTCATCCTTCTAGTTGATTTCGTTTAGCTTTTTTTTTTTTCTTCGAGGGACTTCCGGCATCATCCCATTTGGGTTTAGCATTCGATAGGAGTGATGGATCCTGCAGTAATAATCTCCGAATAATTCGCTTCTAGTTGTTCGATCTATGGGTGTATAGGCGGCTGTTGCTTTGTATGATCTTCGCTCGTGCATTGATTCTGTTTAATCGCTGGATCTCGCGAGTCTCCACTATAATCTAAGTTGAGTTCCTGGTTACATCTGATCTGATGTAAAGGCGGGGTGATTTAGAGTCGGAGATTACTAACTTTATTCTTAGATCCGCCATCTCCTGCGGCACTTTATACCTGTACATCTGTTTTGCCGACCACTGCTTGTTTTGGGTTGTACTCACTCTCGCTTTGACTGATTTAGTGTACAGTTGATAGTGAAGTTTAAGGACTCTTTGCGCCTGTCTGTCATACCGATACTAGTGAATTTAAAGGACCCATATTCCACTCACTGCTATGATTTCAACGCTGTGCACAATACTTCAGTACCTAAAATCTAGGCACAATTCGAATTGTCGGACCCTTTCTATACTGCAGCTAAGAAGCTTCAAGTGAATGCCGAGGAGAGCACTGATGACTTAGCAAACCCGCCAAAGGTAGAGGAGAAGCTTGGTGCCGTTCCCCATGGCCTGTCCACTGACTCTGAGGTTGCACAGAGGTGCGTATCATCATCCTCTGATCCATGGTGATCATTACCGCCTTGTCATATTGTTCAAATGATATTTGTATGAACATCCTGATTTTGATGTGTACAGGGAGGCTGAGTCAATATCAAGGAAGACACTCAGGAGCTCAGCTGAGAAGTTTGAGTTCCAAGCTGAGGTGTCCAGACTTATGGACATCATCATCAACTCACTCTACAGCAACAAGGACATCTTCCTGAGGGAGCTCATATCCAATGCCTCTGATGTATGTACTCAGTTGACCATTGTTTAGGTTTTCCTTATGAGTGTTCGAGAGTAATGATTTTTTTTATTTCATGTTTGTAGGCCTTGGACAAGATTAGGTTCCTTTCTCTCACTGATAAGGAGGTTCTTGGTGAAGGTGACACTGCTAAGCTTGAAATCCAGGTACTGCAGAGCGGACTCCAACTTTGGAAGCCCTCTTTGTTTCTTTCTTTAGAATTGGACCTTAAGGATTTGGTCTGTGCACATGCAGATTAAGTTGGACAAAGAGAACAAGATCCTCTCCATTCGGGATAGGGGTATTGGCATGACCAAGGAAGACCTTATTAAGAACCTTGGAACCATTGCAAAATCTGGGACTTCAGGTACTGATCGCTGGACTCCACGTTAAAATCTCTGGTACAAGTTTCAAGAAAATCACACCAGGGTAACATTAAACTTACTGGAAGATCCCTGGATGGTCCCAAATAACGTTAATTACTTGCAACTTTTGCAGCTTTTATGGAAAAGATGCAGTCTGGAGGTGACCTTAATCTGATTGGGCAGTTTGGTGTTGGATTCTATTCAGTATACTTGGTTGCTGACTATGTTGAAGTGATCAGCAAGCACAATGATGACAAACAGTAAGACATTACTGTCCTTATGTCTTGTGTCCATCTTTTGCTATATTTCCAGTGTGCTTCATGTTATTGTTGTGATGTGCTTCTCTTCTAGATATGTGTGGGAGTCAAAAGCTGATGGATCGTTCGCTATCTCTGAGGATACATGGAACGAGCCCCTTGGACGTGGAACCGAGATACGACTACATCTGCGAGATGAGGCCAAGGAGTACTTGGAAGAAGATAAGCTAAAGGTATTGCTATACTAGTGTCTTAATAATATGCAATATGCATATACATAATTGTAGTAGCTGTTACAACTTCAATTGTGAAGTCAGTCTGAATCAGCATATATTTTATTAGAGTCGGGCATAAAGAAATAGTTACCCTTGTAACTGTATGTAACTATTATTTATCAGTCTCGTATATGTAAGATGCTGTTTAAAGCTGTAGTCTATTATCCCTTGTAAAGGGGAAAACACACCTGCCTTTCCACTAACTGGGAAAATTTTGACTGGACCACCTCAAGAGTCATGTTTCGTGTTCACACTTCACAATTATTGTCCCTGACTGGGATATTTCGATTTCATTGAGTGCATTATTTTTCACTCTTTAATATTGATTTTACTGTGTGAGGGCAGGTGAAACATAGTTTTTGTCTTATCTAATGCACTGGGGTAGCTGCACATTACAAGATGAACACAATGAAAAACACATTTATCGGCATAAACAGAAAAATATATCGCAATGAAGAACACATTTATTGACATGTGTAGAAAAATATATCTGTCATTTTGTGCATCTCATTTGATCAGCATTTAACTTGAATACTGTGTTTTGCAGGATTTGGTGAAGAAGTACTCTGAGTTCATCAATTTCCCCATTTATTTGTGGGCGACCAAGGAGGTTGATGTTGAGGTGCCTGCTGATGATGAGGAAACAAGTGAAGAAGAGGAATCAAGTAATTCTTTAATCAATGTTGTTTATTTTTCTTATATGATAGCCATGCTGTGCATATGCGAAGTGCTAACAAGACATGGGTTTTAATAGCCACAGAGACAACGGAGGAGGATGAAGAGACAGAAGACGGTGAAGAGAAGAAGCCGAAGACAAAGACAATAAAGGAGAAAACTTCTGAATGGGAGCTTCTGAATGATGTGAAGGCTGTATGGCTTCGTAGCCCCAAGGAGGTTACTGAGGAAGAATACACAAAGTTCTATCACTCACTAGCTAAGGTAAATGCTTTGGTGATGAATTTAAGAATAATAAGAAAAAGCTTTTCCGACTTATGCTGTGTGTGTCTTGTTGAAGAAACATTGTCTAACTTCACATTTTCTTGTAGGACTTTGGTGATGACAAACCGATGGCATGGAGCCATTTTAATGCTGAGGGAGATGTTGAGTTCAAAGCTTTGCTCTTTGTTCCGCCAAAAGCTCCACATGATCTCTATGAGAGTTACTACAACACTAACAAGTCAAACCTCAAGTTGTATGTTAGAAGAGTCTTCATCTCAGATGAATTTGATGAGCTTCTTCCGAAGTATCTGAGCTTTTTGAAGGTACTGGATTTCTACTTCAAGAATAGCATTCTATTCTGTTTATTGATGCAGCAGACTGAATCTTTTAGCATGCTATTCTCTCTCTAGGGTATTGTTGACTCAGACACACTGCCTCTGAATGTATCGCGAGAAATGCTTCAACAGCATAGCAGTTTGAAGACCATCAAGAAGAAACTGATCCGCAAAGCTCTTGACATGATTAGGAAACTTGCTGAAGAAGACCCGGATGAGTACAGCAACAAAGATAAGACAGGTAACTGTGTTTGCTGTGAATGTCAAGTAAGCCTCATGCTCCATATATGATGGTAATGCTAACCAAAATATTTTGTAAGCAGATGAAGAAAAAAGTGAAATGGAGGAGAAAAAGGGCCAGTACACCAAATTCTGGAACGAGTTTGGCAAATCAATCAAGCTTGGTATCATTGAAGATGCAACTAACAGGAACCGCCTTGCTAAGCTTCTTAGATTTGAAAGGTTCGTCCTGTACCACTGAATCATGCATTATAATTCTCTTGAGAGCTATATTAATTTGTCTCACAAATAAAACTGATCTTATATTTGTTTGTTTCAGTACAAAGTCAGATGGCAAACTCACCTCCCTTGATGAGTACATTTCAAGAATGAAGGCAGGACAGAAAGACATCTTTTACATCACAGGAAGCAGCAAAGAACAGCTGGAGAAGTCCCCATTCCTCGAGAGGCTAACAAAGAAGAACTATGAGGTTAAATTTTTATTACTATGCCCCTATATTTTATCTCATGCAGTCTAAGTTCAGTACTGCCCTGTGTTCTGACTTCTGTGGGTTCTTATTGTCAGGTCCAGTGCAGTGTCGTTTCTGTATGGTCATGCTCATATTTTCAGATGGCACTTTTTTTTGCACTAGTTTTGTTTCTCTTTGCCTATGTTCTGTAAAATGATTAGACTTTGTAGTCTGCTTGGCATTCAGAAATTCTATGAAGCTAGTTTTCGTGTCCACATAGAATAAACCCCACTTCCTTTCTAACCATCCTTTATATCCTGGATAAATCCCAATGCAATTTCCATTCAGACATTCAACATCATGTATAGCGATAAAATAATGTTGCTCTTAAATGCATTATGCAGGTTATCTACTTCACGGACCCTGTTGACGAGTACCTGATGCAATACCTGATGGACTACGAGGACAAGAAGTTCCAGAACGTGTCCAAGGAGGGCCTGAAGTTGGGCAAAGACTCGAAGCTGAAGGACCTCAAGGAGTCCTTCAAGGTGCTGACTGACTGGTGGAAGAAGGCCCTTGACAGTGAGAACGTGGACTCCGTGAAGATCAGCAACAGGCTGCACGACACACCCTGTGTGGTGGTCACCTCCAAGTACGGCTGGAGCTCCAACATGGAGAAGATCATGCAGGCACAGACCCTGTCGGACTCCAGCAAGCAGGCGTACATGCGCGGCAAGAGGGTGCTGGAGATCAACCCCAGGCATCCCATCATCAAGGAGCTCCGCGACAAGGTCGCCCAGGACAGCGAGGTACCCTACTTTTGCTTCCTTCCAAGGATTTTGATTTGATGGGGGGTGGAACGGGTGATTAATCTGTTTGTGCAAACAACAGAGCGATAGCTTGAAGCAGACGGCGAGGCTGGTGTACCAGACCGCTCTGATGGAGAGCGGCTTCAACCTGCCCGACCCCAAGGACTTCGCCTCGAGCATCTACAAGTCGGTGCAGAAGAGCCTGGACTTGAGCCCCGACGCAACTGTCGAGGAGGAAGATGAGGTGGAGGAGCAACCGGAGGTCGAGGAGAAGGAATCGGCCAAAGAGGAGTCCGAACCGTCGTATGACAAGGACGAGCTGTAGAGTGATACGGAGTACTTACCTGCTTAAACTTGGCTCTACCCACTTAGCTGCCTGGTGTTAGCAATGTTGTGAGGAACGCCCATTTTTCCATGCGGAATTGCATCGTTATACAGGATTTTGTCTTTGTAGTTGTAGAAACTCCAGTTCATATCCTATCTGCATCGTGAGTCAGGAAAAAACACTTTCGTATCTGGGCTGCTCGCGTAAAATGCACGATTATTCAGCTAAATTGACGTGGTCCAACTGTTCAAACTACTGTCTGCCGGAACGTCTTTGCGAGCTATAATCTGGTGAACTTTGTCAGAACGCGATCATCGCATCAGGAGGCCAGCGACTGCGTTTCTGCTTGTCATCAAACTGTCAGCGGCGTCGCCGGAGAACTCCGTTGTTGGGTTGGAGGGTGGCAGACCCGCTGCCTTGGGATTTCCGCCTGATCTTAGGCTGCATCAATGAGATTGCAAGCATCATGAAATTAGCTATTTGACATTGCTTAATTCCGAAATGTCATTATCTAAAAAAAATCTGAAATGTAGAGTATTTCTTCTGAATCTTTTTATTTATCACTGATTAGTTCAAAAATGAACTAACCAGTAACAAATAAAAAGATCCGAAAAGAGTATCTTTTAGTTTCGATCGTGATTTGTCATGATGAGCTGAAGTGATGTGGCATCATCTATCCAAGTAACCACCATGAATCAAAGCAACGCTAATGGCAAACAGACAGTTCCAACACGCGTCAAGAAGTCAGAACATTTGCTGTGACAATTAAGTGCCAAAACAAACCATATTTACATTCACTGCAGTGACTGATCAAAATACACAAGAGATGTTAAAAACTGCCTCTCTGGTACACGGATCAAATCAAAGAAAGGGGGAGAGAACTAGAGAGGCATGAGCCCGGTGGGTGGGCCTTGCTTCGTTAGATTGGGCCGCCTCCTTCTCTCCTCGACGTGGGCCCTCCTCTAAGCCCGGCGTTGGTCGGCGGCTGATCGGAGAGACAGGCCCTACGTTGCGCGGAGGAAGGACGCGGCGGCAGCCATGTGATGTCCTACCTACCAGCACTGGTCCGTCTCCCACGTCCGCGTTCGAAACGCCCGGCGGATCGCCACGGTGGTGGAGCGGTCGTACCGCGCGCGCTCGTCGGGGTCGGCGAGCGTGGCGTACGCGGCGTGCAGGCGGATGAAGTCCTCGCCGCCGCATCCTCCCGCGGCGTCCGGGTGCACCTCCCTCGCCAGGCGCCGGTACGCCGCCTTGATCTCCCCTCTGCTGGCCCCGGCTTCCACCCCGAGGACCTCGTAGTGCGTTCTCGCCGTTGTTACCGCCAGCGCGGACGCACGGGCCACGCAACGCCCGCCGCGCTGAGCCGCGGCGCGGCAACCTGGAAGAACCGCCGCCGTCGATGTAAGAGAAGCCATTTTTTCCTCTCTTGATTCCTCCACTGAACGATCAAAAATTTATATTTCTCTTCTCAGATTTCTCGAAGATTTTGGCGCGCTTGGTGCTCGTCGTTATCGAGGGGATCACGGGACCGTGAGCGGATTTATTTATAGGGCGTTAGTGGTGAGGAGCTTGTGATGTCACTTGCGCGTCGAGTTCTTGATCTTATCCTTGGGTGGATGACGGATCCCTCTCTCTCTCTCTCACTCTCATGATGATGATGATGATGTGAGTCCGTGCTGACTCGGACGCCAACTTGAACAGGTAATCCTTCCTTGTTACTGTATGTAGACATGTAGTAGTACTACTATTGTTGTGGTTATCTGAAAACTGGTATCTCCTCGCCCACTGAAACCGATTGAAAGCTACTGCTGCTTTGAAAGTCCCGGTGAATCATTTTTTCCTCACTTGGTTCTTCATCATTAAAAAAAAAACCTTGTACGGTTTCCTATTTATGCCTTGTATATCTGATGATTGTATTTCAGATACAGTGTCTTGCATTCGTCTATTGTACGGCTATATCGAAAGGACATTCGTACAGATATTTTGTATCCATAAACACTCTCTATCTCATATGACCCGCAATTCTGTGCCACTTGATCAGCAGTGACGCCCAGGCCCAGCTCGCAGCTGTTGCCTTTTTCCTCTCCTTGCAATAACATCCATAGATACAAGAGGCCAAGCTGCGGGCCTCATTAATTTGCCGACCTCGGCGATAACGACGGCAATTGGGTCTCTGTCACCGCGGACCGTTGGGTGGTGGCGGGAGCAGCGTTGGACTTGGACGTCGCCGGAAAATCAATAGTGCTCCAGCGGATTGGACGGATATTTCTTGATGATAAACTGGGCCCACCCAGCAAGTTGCTGTCAAGACTTGGGTCATGGAAGTCAGACTCCAATTCCTTGGAGTTGCAACTCTCAACAAGCAATATGTAAGGATATTTAAGATCCAGCATAGTATAGCTAGAGATTCGCAGATGTCGCTTAGAATCAAGGGCTCGTTTGTCGCTGAACTGAAAACAAAACCCAGAATACTTCCCTTCAAAGAAAAACAGAATACAGGCACAATAACAGGTGAGAATTCCAACAAAGACCAGGACATCACTTGTGATCTCGATATGTACTATATTTCCATTCAACCGCAGTAATATTATATATGTACATGAACTACTAGAACATGTAAAAACAGAGGCAGCATATATATACTCCCTCCTTTCTCAAAGATTGTCACCTTTAGTTCATTTTTTGAACTAAAGGTGACAATCTTTTGAGAAAGGAGGGAGTACATATCTAACAAAATGTTGGCGATGAAAGGTGGGGGAACGAACTCAGTCTATCCAAGCCATCCATTACATCCAGATCCCTCGCCATACTGTCACGGCAAGAAGCTAAGTTTCTACCGAATTCCCTCGCCGGTGAGCTGCCTGGCTCCGGCAAGAGTCCCAGCTCCGGTGCGCCTTGTTCCCTCTACCCAGGTGGAGGCTCACAGCTCTTGCTTCTCCCGTAGCCCGTCCTCTTGAAGCTCAGTTGGTCCAGCGTTTCACGTTCGCAGTCCGAACAATGGGCTCGAGACCGTGCCCCCGTTGTTCACCGGAGATGTGTTGTGTTTCGTCCCTGCCTCAAGATCCACCCCTTGCGTGACCGAGATGGGTCATGCTTCGTAGATTTGTTTCCGTAGCCTCTGCTCTTCACCTGGACCACCAAGTGGTGGAGCTGCACCACCAGTTCGAGGATGTACTGTTCTGTCTTTGCCTTGTCTGCGTGATGAAGAGTTTGGATGCGGGCGGCACTGGTTTGGGACCTGATTTCTTGCTCATTTCGCTCCTGTAAGATATAGCTATATGAAGGTCAAGCTGTAGGGGGGAATCAAAGGCGCTTCTTACAAACTGGAAATTCGAATGGTCCACGAGGGAATCATGTTTTGATACTAACCCGAGGTTTGCCCATTCGCCAACCCATCCAAAACCTTGGTGTGCTCTGATAAAAAAAAAATCAAGAGTGAATAATTCTTAGGACAAATTAAGTACTATATACCCAAGTCAGAAACTTTAAAACAAACTCAACTCACCTTAATGTATTTTCAGCTATTGGAAGATCCAGCGAAGAGTTTTCTGCATTTCAGCTTTGATTTGAGCTACAGTTCGCTGTAGGGGATCAGAAGCACCTTTATTAGTGTCTAGGAACTGATGCAAAAGGGTTAGTACTGCCAAAATCAACTCCTGCTATGTACCTCAAAATCAGATTCATATGCTAGTTAACGAAACATATGGAAAAGCCTTATTGTAGCTATGTTCATGTCGACTGTTTTAACTTTCACGGCTTTAAAGGGAAGCATGTTATTGGAACCGACATAAAACAAGACCAAAGCTTCACGGCACCCGCAGCTTTCAGATTTCATGTAAACAGAGGATTCTATTATTCTACGGAAAGAACCATTTAATCACTGCAGTGTTGTATAAAAGACAAACCTCTTCTTCTGTATTAAATGATTGCAATCGTGATCGCAGAGCTGACTTCACTGTTATTGGCAGACCATGGTACAAATTGTCCCTAGCACTAGGAGGAAGGGAGAGTGGCCGTGAAACCTGCATAGGAACATATGTTTTATTTAGAGTTGAATACCCTTTCCAATCAACGAATGAAGCATCAATGGCAGTCTAAAGATTGAACAATATATACTTTGCTGATATACAACATATACACTAAGGTCTCCATCAAGTAGTGCTTTCATCCAACAAGAACATATTCAAGCTTGTTAACCATAAATATTCATTACAATATCACAATACAGATCACGAGAAGGAAAGAGACATTAATAAATTCATGACTCATGAACATAGCACGAACCGTTTTTAAAAACACAACAATGTATTTGAACATTGCGGTACCAAGTCTATACGTGATAAAGGTGACATCAAACAAACAGAATAAGTGTTGGCATGAGTTACAAAGAACTTACAATATTTTCCATTTGATTGATAATATTAGCATAATGTAGTGCCAGCCCACAGGGACCTAGCCTTTTATTCCGAGTTTGCTCACAATCAGAGAAGTCGGTTCCTGCAGGAACTGTTACTTCGAGATGTATTAGGATATGGGAAATTGTGAGACACGTTTTGTTGGATCACTAGAAACATCCAATGAAGTCCACTTACCAGCTTCACTGAACCCATCCCGGATTTGTTTTTGTAAAAAAATGACAATATCAACGAGCTTCTCCACGATCTGAGGGTAAGAAACACAATGTCAACAATCTCCAAAAAGAAAAACAAAGTGGTATATCCAGTACTAGATATAAAATTGACACAAAATTATGGTGTAAGATAGTATAAAATAATGAAGAAATATGGCTGAAGATAATAACCTCTTCCAAATTTTTAGACCATAATGATTTCTTCTTCAGATTTTTCACAAGCTTTCTCTGGCGCCTTAATTCGCTATGCAATATCATAACACTCTCTGGGGAAAAATAAAATAAAAGAAGTGAAGTGAGAATTATACATCTATTAAGTAAATTGGTTATCAGAACCCCTCCAAATAAATTTGGACTTGAGGTTAATAGATGCTTCTTGTTGCCCATTCACTATAAATGACAAATTTATACCTAGATTCTCATGTAAACAATCTTATTTGTCAGCCTGCCATGCTTGTCCTACCAATCTATTTATCAGTGGCTGTCAAAAGTTGTTGACTTGGAATGGGATAGGGGTAGGATCAAAGCTAGCAGATAACATATAATATTCTAGTTCATAAGTTTACTAAGAGAGATGCAGTAAAAAGGTGTGCAGCACAATCAACATTTAATTGAAAACCACAATAACTTGTTTGACGTTTTTTGTATCTTAACTGAAGTGTTTGTTGCATAGTAAAATAACTCTTTCCCACGAGCTAATAA